>OZ026810.1:0-551943 GCA_964023185.1 Macaria liturata
GTTCACGGTGAGTCCGCCGCAGCCGCGCCGAGGGCCGCCGCGGCAGGCGTCCGGCGCGGCGACGACGGGAGCAGCCGCCGGCGGGCGGAGCAGCCCGGGACACGCCTCCCCGCCTGCGACGCCCACTCGTGCTGCTGTGGAGCGGAAAACGAAAGCGGCACCTACTTGCAAAGAATCAGCCCCACCAATAGCGAGTAAGTACAGTCTGCAATAAATAGCGATGCTGACCGGGTGACTGAGGCAAGACGCTGCCTTGGCAGGCTGAAGGGTGCACTCAGCCGCTCGGGAAACATAAAACGGGAGATTAAACAGGAGGTGCAGGAAGCCGCCGACCGCATGTACCAGCTAGTCAAGGAAGCGGAGGGAGCGAAAAAGTCGCAGTTCACCCCTTCGCGCGCTGGGAAGCCGCCGGCGGCGCCAGAGCCCACTGTTGAAATCTTCCACAGACTGGAAAGCGAAGGGAAGTTGCTGAAAAAACTTGAGGAGCACAGCAAAATGCTTCAGGAGAACAAAGAGGAGCTCCTGAAGATTAGCGAAAGCCTAAAAAAGGCGACCGATCGAGGCAGCTACGCCAGTGTTGCGGCGGGAAGTCCTGGGCAGCGGCCCCAGAACAACCCCGCGATACACTCCATCATCATAGCGTCCAAAGACAACCAAGAGACCGGGGACCAAGTCTTCGAGAAAATAAAAAAGGTGATAAATGCAAAAGAGCAAGGTCTAAGGATAGATAGAATAAGGAAGGCGAAAGACAGGAAAATAATTGTCGGATGTAGGGACAAAGAAGAAATAAGGAAGGTAAGAGAAAGACTAACAGAAAAGGACGGACAGTTGAGTGTGGAGGAGATCGAAAACAAGGACCCTCTGGTCATCATGTATGGAGTTCTGAAAACGAACAAAAATGAAGACGTGCTCCAAGCACTCCGTTCACAGAACAAAAACATCTTCAGGGACCTCACAGAAGAAGACAATCGAGTGGAGATCCGCTATCGCAAGCGCGCGCGGAACCCGCTCACCGAACACGTTGTGGCTAAAGTGTCCCCCCGCATATGGCGACGCCTCACTGACGCGGGGGCTGTACACATTGACATGCAGAGGGTAAGAATCGCTGACCAGTCCCCCCTAGTACAGTGCTCGCGCTGCCTGGGGTACGGACACGGGAAGCGGTTCTGCACCGAGGCGGTCGATGTGTGCAGCCATTGCGGCGGAGCGCATCATAGAGCGGACTGTGAGGAGTGGCTCACTAACACTCCACCTAGCTGCATAAACTGCGTGAAGGGTAAACTGCCTAGGACGGAACATAACGCCTTCAGCAGCGAATGCCCGGTGAGGCAAAAGTGGGAGGCGATAGCGCGGTCCACCGTGGCGTACTGCTGAGGGCGCCCCATACAGAATTATGCAGTCCAACCTACAGAGAAAGAGGCTAGCTACAGACGAAGCTTTTATGTACGCTGAGCAGCACAAAATAACGGTTATGCTCCTTCAGGAACCGTATGTTGGCGCTAAGAGGAACCTCAAAAGCTACCCAGGTGCCAGAGTGTTCCAGAATGCAAACCACGGTGACGAGACGGTTAAGGCGGCTATTGTAGTCCTAGACCCCCAAATCGACGTGATACAGTACCCAAAATACACAACTAACAACACTGTTGTTGTGGGACTGCGAACCAAGGAGTGGAGTATCACTTTGCTCTCCATCTATTACGAAGACCATAAACCCCTAGAGCCCTATATGGATCAGCTGCGGGAGATACATGGAGAGCTGGGGAAGGGCAACTTCGTAATGGGAGGAGATGCAAACTCGTGGAACACGTGGTGGGGAAGCGACAGAACGGACTCCAGAGGATCAGAGATGCTTGGCTTACTCGGCGACCTAGAATTACACGTGCTCAATAACAATGGTCCAAATACGCCTACCTTTGACACAATAAGAGGCGAAAAAAGGTACATGAGTCACGTGGACATCACTGCCTGCTCGACCAAAATTCTCCCTCGGATTGATGCTTGGAAAGTCGTTGAAAACATGACGAGCTCGGACCACAATGGCATTACATTTAATATTTTACTCACTAAATCTAAAGGCACACACATAACCAGAACCACGAGACTATACAACACACGGAAGGCAAATTGGTCTCTTTTTCATGAGAAAATGAACCAATTAAAAGCTGACCAATCACTCACACATACAGACATAGAACATATTAACAACACACATCAAATTGAACACACAGTAGACAGATACACACAAATCATAACACAAACATGCACAGACACTCTACCTAAAATAAAAAACAAACAGACACTTACCATGCCATGGTGGACCGAAGAACTCGAACGGCTGAAGCGGGAAGTCAAGACGAGGAAGATGAGGATCCGATGCGCGGCCCCGGTGAGAAGAAAGAAGGTCGTCGAGGAATACCTGGAAAAGAAATATGAGTACGAGCATCAAGCATGGCAAGCACGCATAGGAAGCTGGAAGAATCTTTGTGGGAAACAGGACCGGGAAAGCATATGGGACGGGATTTATAGGGTGATAAACAGGACAAGTGCAAGGGAAGAGGACGTGCCACTACAGCTGGACGATAGAGTGCTGGACGCAAAAGAGTCCGTGGAATTGTTGGCCGGGACTTTTTACCCGCAGGACCTGGAGGACACCGACAACGCAGATCACCGCCAGATTAGATTACAAGCAGGTACAGTAAATGATGAACAGCAAGATGAGCTTGAAGACCCACCATTTACCGAGACCGAACTCAATCTGGCGGTGAACTCGTTCAACCCCAAAAAAGCGCCAGGAGCAGATGGCCTTACCGCAGACATCTGCAAGGAGGCCATAAGGAACGACCCCGAACTCTTCCTGAGGTTGACGAACAAGTGCCTAAAGCTTGGACACTTCCCTAACAAGTGGAAGGAAGCTACGGTGGTTGTCCTTAAAAAACCGGGGAAGAGCTCCTACACTACACCAAAGTCGTACAGACCTATTGGCCTCCTACCTGTATTGGGAAAGGTGTACGAGAAGATGGTCGTGGCTCGACTCAGGTATTACCTGCTGCCAGGGACAAGCACACGCCAGTTTGGCTTTGTACCGCAGAAGAGTACAGAGGACTCCCTCTATACCCTGATGCGGCACATCTACAAGAAGCTTGATGAGAAGAAGATTGTAACGATGGTGTCGCTCGATATAGAGGGAGCCTTCAACGGAGCATGGTGGGCCCTGATAAAGATCAGGCTGGCAGAAGAGAAGGTCCCCATAAACCTGAGAAGAGTCATGGCCAGCTATCTCGAGGACCGAAAGGTCCGAGTCAGATATGCCGGCGAAGAGTGTGAGAGGAAAACGGAAAAAGGCTGTGTACAAGGTTCCATAGCAGGTCCCATGCTTTGGAACCTGCTCCTGAACCCGTTACTCCTGGAGCTAGAAAAGGAGGGGCACTATGCCCAGGCATTCGCCGATGACATTTTGCTGGTCCAAGATGGAGAAACGGCCCTAGAAGTAGAGAGACAGGCTAATGCAGCGCTGGCACTTGTTCGGTCGTGGGGTATCAAAAGTAAGCTCAATTTTGCCCCTCACAAGACGGTAGCAATGACCATCACGCGCAAATTGAAGTATGATACCCCACGCCTGAGCATGGGTGGCGTGAATATTAGCATGTCGAAAGAGATGAAACTACTCGGGCTGACCATTGATAACAAACTAACCTTCAACGCACACACCGCGAACGTCTGTAGGAAGGCATTAAACCTGTATAAACAGTTGGCAAAAACAGCGAGAGCACAATGGGGTCTCTCACCAGAGGTAATACGTACGATTTACAGTGCGGTGGTAGAGCCCACCATATTGTACGCTGCCAGCGCTTGGGCGCCGGCCACCAACAAGATTAAGACGAAGAATGAGCTGGACTCAGTTCAAAGAGGATTTGTTCAAAAACTGGTCAAATCCTACAGGACGGCATCACTGAACTCGGTCTTGTTGCTGGCCGGACTACTCCCGCTGGACATCCGAATTAGAGAAGCGGCAGCTCTGTACGAAATAAAGAAAGGTTACACTGATCGTATAGTGGGCAGCCGTGGCATAGAGTGTCCAGTGGTATACACCAACAAGCCACACCCAGCAACTCTGGAACAAATACACTTCCGGTGCTTGGAAGACGAAGCGGCAGTTGAACAGACCTTCAGTGAAGGCCTAAACATCTATACTGACGGCAGCAAAATTGAGGGAAAAGTGGGAGCTGCCTTGTCTATTAGACAAGGCACCACCGAAACTAGTACCAAAAAACTGCGCCTAGACGACTGCTGCTCCGTATATCAAGCGGAGCTGTTGGCACTGACTGAAGCGACGGAAAAAGCACTAAAGGCCAAACATACCAGCTGCAACATCTACAGCGACTCTCGTTCTGCCCTCGAAACCATTGCCAACGTCTCTTCCCTTCACCCCCTAGCAGTGCAAACACGGAAAAACATCCAGCAGATGAGAAAAAGCAATAAATCCATCCAGCTGTACTGGATAAAAGCACATGCAGGACTAGAGGGGAACGAGAGGGCGGACGAGCTAGCCAAGATCGCCGCACTGACACTGAAAACTAGAGCCAACTATGACCGCTGCCCGGTTTCATTCGTCAGACGACAAATTCGCTACGATTCGCTTGACGAGTGGAACCGGAGATACATGACTGAAGACAAAGCGACAACGACAAAAATATTTTTCCCAGACGCTATACAGGCATACCCACTGATTCGTAAACTTGACATTGACTACCTAACAACCCAGCTATTCACAGGACATGGGGGGTTCTCCGAGTATCTATACAGATTCCGGTGCAAAGAGAGCCCGGCATGCCCCTGTGACCCTGACGTGGACGAGACTGTACTGCATTGTATACTAGAGTGCCCGATATATGCGAACAAAAGGTATGATATGGAATGTGAGCTGGACATTAACGTAAGTAAAGAAAACCTAAATACAATTGTACAAAATAAATATATTAGAGACAAGTTTATAACCTACTGCAAAGACATTATAAAATCCGTAAATAAAAGGAATACAACAAAAAGCCCGCCACAGCGCAATTAAATTTGTGACTGATGGCGCGCCGACGCAACTAAAAATGTAAGACCAAAGATAAAAAGTAATTATGTATCCAAGTAGAATTTGAATAAATATAGCTTAGCATAGGAACAGCAAATAAAATAAGACTGAATGAGGAATAGAATGACAGAAAGAACATGTAGGAAGAATAAAAGTACGAGAGGCATAAACGCGAGAATGATATGAAAGTGGATAGTAAAGAACAGGCCCCAACACAAACTCGTTGGGGGTAGGTTATAAAAAAAAAAAAAAAAAAAAAAAAAAAAAAAAAAAAAAAAAAAAACCTAACCTAACCTAACCTAACCTAACCTAACCTAACCTAACCTAACCTAACCTAACCTAACCTAACCTAACCTAACCTAACCTAACCTAACCTAACCCTACTTAGTACCCCGGACAAGTACTCACCAGTACGGCTTCATGCCCCAGCGCAGCACCGAAGACTCACTCTATGTCCTTCTAGCACATATACGTAATAAATTAAAGCAAAAAATGTTAATTACGGTAATATCACTTGACATAGAGGGAGCCTTTGACAGCGCTTGGTGGCCAGCCATTCGAGTACGACTGGCAGAGGAAAAGTGTCCGGTAAATCTGAGGAGGGTGGTCGATAGTTACCTTAGTAACCGTAAAGTCAAGGTACGATATGCCGGAGAGGAATGCGTGAAGGGAACGACAAAAGGCTGTGTCCAGGGATCCATTGGAGGACCGACGTTGTGGAACCTGCTCTTGGACCCCCTGCTTCATGAATTAGAGAGAAAAGGCGAATACATTCAAGCGTTTGCCGACGACGTCGTGCTGGTGGTTGACGCGCAGACTGCTCTCGAAATAGAGATAAGAGCCAATGCCGCCCTCGAGCACATCCGGGCGTGGGGCGTCAAAAATAAGTTAAAGTTTGCACCTCAAAAAACGGTAGCAATGGTCATCACAAACAAACTCAAATACGACGCCCCCCGCCTTAGGATGGGCGGGAGCGATATTGGCTTATCAAAACAGATAAAGCTGCTAGGTGTCACTATAGACGAAAAACTGACATTCAACTCCCATGTGTCGAATGTTTGTCGGAAAGCACTAAACTTTTATAAGCAGCTAGCGCGAACCGCAAAAATACACTGGGGGTTGAAACCAGAAGTCATAAAAACAATATACACCGCGGTAGTGGAACCAACCGTCATGTACGCGGCGAGTGTTTGGGCGCCAGCCACGACCAAAATTATGGTTCGTAAAGAGCTTGACTCGGTGCAGCGCGGATTCGTGCAAAAGATGATGAAGTCGTATAAGACAGCATCACTAAACTCGGTGCTATTACTCGCTGGCCTGCTTCCCCTTGACATTAGGATCAGGGAAGCAGCTCAGCTTTATGAGATAAAGAGGGGTTATAGCCGGCGAGCAATAGCTGACCGAGAAGTGGAAACGGCAGTTCCCTTCTCCTCAATGCCACATCCTGCAACACGGAAAGAGCTGAACTTCATCTGCCTGGGGGACGCAGCAGCACTGGAACAGTACCGTAATGATGACGGACTC
This sequence comes from Macaria liturata, assembly GCA_964023185.1. Taxonomy (NCBI): domain Eukaryota; kingdom Metazoa; phylum Arthropoda; class Insecta; order Lepidoptera; family Geometridae; genus Macaria; species Macaria liturata. Next base: position 6,605 of record OZ026810.1, read on the forward strand.
AATATATTCACAGACGGCAGTAAGATCGAAGGGAAAGTGGGCGCGGCACTGTCCATTCGGGAGGGTGCCGAAGAAACGAGTACCCGGAAGCTAAAACTGGATCAGTGCTGCTCCGTTTATCAGGCGGAGTTGTTGGCACTTGCAGAGGCGACGGAGAAGGCGGCAAAGAGCAAGAGAAAATGCTGCAATATATATTGCGATTCAAGATCGGCACTCGAGACGGTCACAAACTTGACTTCCCCCCACCCACTCGCTGTAAAAACAAGAGCCAACGTTCAGAAATTAATAGATGAACACAAAATAGTGAATCTATTTTGGGTTAAGGCTCACGCGGGGTTGGAGGGGAACGAGAGGGCGGACCAACTCGCAAAAGAATCGGCGCTGCATCTTAAGAGTCGGGCTAATTACGATAGGTGCCCGATTTCATTCGTCAAGCGACAAATTCGTCACGGGTCGCTTGACGAATGGAATCAACGGTACAAGAATGAAAGCGTGGCGTCCGTGACGAAAGTATTCTTTCCCGACGCGACTATGTCATACCCAGTAATTAAAAGGATAGATCTTGACCACGTGCTCGTACAAATGTTTACAGGACACGGCGGATTCTCCGAATACCTGCATCGTTTCAAGTGTAAGGAGAGTCCGGCGTGTCCTTGTGGCTCCGGGGCCGAAGAAACCGTAGTACACATCTTAACGGAATGCAGTATATTTGGCAAACAGAGATTTGAAATGGAATGTTTAATGGATGAAAAAATTTGTAAAGACAATATATGTAAAATAATAGCAGATAAGTATAAGCAAAAGAAATTTATAAACTATTGTAAAAATGTTGTAATCACAGTAGCTAAGAAAAATGGATGTAAAAACTTGGGGGCACTACCGTCAATTCAATTTGATAGAGTAAGTGCCACCCCCACACAAACAAGTAGTACTTAAGATAAAATAAAATGTATATTAGAAACCCTTTCCTATCCTGTAATTAACATAGATTAAGCAAACACACAAGCTAGAATAGGGAAATAGGTTGGAAATGCCAACAAAAGAATGAAAGGAGAAGAAAGATAGAAAGAAACAGTATGAAGAACGAAAGTACGAGCAGTAGCAAAAGCGAGAAAGGTATGAATGAGAAACGTAAGCATAGTCTCCGAAAAACACAGATCTCGGAGGTTAGGTCGGCGTGACAAAAAAAAAAAAAAAAAAAAAAACCTAACCTAACCTAACCTAACCTAACCTAACCTAACCTAACCTAACCTAACCTAACCTAACCTAACCTAACCTAACCTAACCTAACCTAACCTAACCTAACCTAACCTAACCTAACCTAACCTAACCTAACCTAACCTAACCTAACCTAACCTAACCTAGAATAAGAATAAATAAAGTATAACGAGTACCACACACCAGATAGAATAGGGCAGTAGAGTTGGCTGACCCAACTGAGCATGAAAGTGGATGAATGAATGATGATCAAGTATGAAGAATGAAAGCACCAGTAGCAAAAGCGAGACACAGAATGAAAGGAAAACGTAGAAAAGATACTCCATAAAACTCAGACAATGGAGTTAGGTCGGCGTGACACAACACACAAAAAAAAAAAAAAAAAAAAAACCTAACCTAACCTAACCTAACCTAACCTAACCTAACCTAACCTAACCTAACCTAACCTAACCTAACCTAACCTAACCTAACCTAACCTAACCTAACCTAACCTAACCTAACCTAACCTAACCTAACCTAACCTAACCTAACCTAACCTAACCTAACCTAACCTAACCTAACCTAACCTAACCTAACCTAACCTAACCTAACCTAACCTAACCTAACCTAACCTAACCTAACCTAACCTAACCTAACCTAACCTAACCTAACCTAACCTAACCTAACCTAACCTAACCTAACCTAACCTAACCTAACCTAACCTAACCTAACCTAACCTAACCTAACCTAACCTAACCTAACCTAACCTAACCTAACCTAACCTAACCTAACCTAACCTAACCTAACCTAACCTAACCTAACCTAACCTAACCTAACCTAACCTAACCTAACCTAACCTAACCTAACCTAACCTAACCTAACCTAACCTAACCTAACCTAACCTAACCTAACCTAACCTAACCTAACCTAACCTAACCTAACCATATAGAATCATGCAGTCCAACCTACAGAGGAAGAGGCTAGCTACAGACGAAGCTTTTTTGTACGCTACTCAACACAATGTATCAGCTATGCTTCTTCAGGAGCCGTATGTTGGCGCTAAGAGGAACCTCAAATGCTACTCAGGTGCCAGAGTGTTCCAGAATGCGAACCACGGAGACGAGACGGTCAAGGCGGCTATAGTGGTCCTGGATCCCACAATAGACGTGATACAGTACCCAAAATACACCACGAATAACACCGTCGTTGTGGGATTGAGAACTAAGGCGTGGCGTATCACCTTGCTCTCCATCTATTACGAAGACCATAAACCCTTGGAGCCCTATACAGACCAGTTACGGGAGATACATAGAGAGCTAGGGAAGGGCAACTTCGTAATGGGAGGAGACGCAAACTCCTGGAACACCTGGTGGGGAAGCGCAAAGACAGAGACTAGAGGTATGGAACTGCTCGGCGTGCTCGACGATCTGGGGCTTCATGTTTTAAACAACAACGACGTAAGCACACCTACCTTCGACACAATTCGAGGCGGCAAACGCTATACTAGCCACGTCGACGTCACCACTTGCTCGGCTGGTATGCTCCCTCTGGTGGAGGACTGGAAGGTTGTAGAGAACTTGACGAGCTCGGACCATCATGGAATAACATTCAACATTCAACTCACAAAATCACAAGGCACACACATCACACGCACAACAAGACTATACAACACAAAGAAAGCAAATTGGGTCCATTTTCGTGAGAAAATGGACCAATTTCTAGCACAACACAACCTCACACACACTAGCATAGAACACATCACAAACACACAACAAATAGATACAGTCATACAAACATACACACAAGCAATAACACACGCATGCACACACACTCTACAAAAGAAAAAACAAACAGAAACACTTACCTTATCATGGTGGACCGAAGAACTCACGCAGCTGAAGAAAGAAGTCACCACCAGGAGGCGGCGTATCAGGTGCGCGGCGGCGACTCGCAGGAAGAAGGTCGTCACGGAGTACCTGCAAAAGAAAGACGAATATGAGCAGAAGGTAGAGGAAACAAGAACACGAAGCTGGATGGACTTCTGTGGAAAGCAGGATAGGGAGTCAATTTGGGATGGGATTTATCGGATTATAGGCAGGACAAGGAGCAGGGAAGACGATTTGCCGCTTCGGGATGGGAACACAGAGTTGGACCCTGCTGGGTCAGTACAACTGCTGGCCAATACATTCTATCCCGAAGATGACACTGAAGAGGATAATGCGGAACATCGTCACACAAGACTCGAAGCCGAGAGGGTGAATGCGGGTACGCAAATTGACTTTTGTGACCCGCCATTTACACAAACCGAGCTGAAGTTGGCGATGTCCGCATTTAACCCGAAAAAGGCCCCTGGCGCAGATGGTTTCACGGCGGACATTTGTGCGAACGCGGTAGCCAGCGACGCACAACTATTCCTGTCGCTCCTGAACAAATGCCTGGAGCTCGGGTACTTCCCGACCCGATGGAAGGAGGCCACAGTGATCGTACTACGCAAGCCCGGCAAACAAGACTACACCAACCCGAAGTCATACAGACCTATAGGCCTCCTCCCCGTGCTCGGCAAATGTTTCGAGAGGATGTTAGTCGCCCGAATCAGGTTCTACCTAGTCCCCCGGACAAGTACTCGTCAGTTCGGTTTTATGCCACAGCGCGGTACCGAGGACTCCCTCTATGTCTTAATACAACACATACGCGAAAAGCTGAAACAGAAAAAGATAGTCACCGTGATATCTTTAGACATAGAGGGAGCTTTTGACGGAGCGTGGTGGCCAGCAATCCGGGTTCGGCTGGCTGAGGAAAAGTGTCCGGTAAACCTGAGGAGGGTGATAGACAGTTACCTCAGCGACCGTAGAGTCAGAGTCCGATATGCCGGGGAGGAGTGCGCGAAGGAAACGACTAAGGGTTGTGTACAGGGTTCGATCGGCGGGCCGACACTGTGGAACTTGCTGCTGGATCCACTACTGCACGAGCTGGAGGAGAGGGGGGACTACGTGCAGGCATTCGCGGACGATGTCGTGCTGGTTGTGGATGGTGGGACCGCACTGGAGATCGAAGGTCGGGCCAATGCCGCTCTCGAACATGTTCGGGCGTGGGGGGTCAGAAATAAGCTGAAGTTTGCGCCACACAAAACAATGGCTATGGTCCTCACAAAGAAGCTTAAATATGACAACCCACGCCTGGAGATGGGCGGGGTAGGCATCGGCCTGTCCAGAGAAATCAAGTTGCTAGGACTCATCATCGACAACAAGCTGACTTTTAATTCGCACGCTGCTGGCGCGTGTCGAAAGGCCCTAAATTTCTACAAACAGTTAGCTCGTACAGCTAAAATTCACTGGGGCTTGAAGCCGGACATTATCAGGACGATATATACCGCTGTAGTGGAGCCAACCATCATGTACGCGGCAAGCGTCTGGGCACCCGCCACCGAGAAAATCTCGATCCGGAAGGAGCTTGACTCTGTGCAGAGAGGGTTCGTACAAAAGATCGTGAAGGCGTATAGGACTGCATCACTTAACTCGGTGCTATTGCTCGCCGGGATGCTTCCCCTTGACATCAGAGTCAGGGAAGCAGCCCAGCTTTATGAGATAAAGAAGGGATACAGTCGGCGAGTAGTAGGTGACCGAGACATCGAGGTGCCGGTCCCTTATGCCTCCATGCCACACCCAGCAAAGCAAAAGGAGCTCAGTTTCATTTGCCTGCCAGACGGAGCAGCACTCGACCAACACCACAACAATGACGGTCTCAACATCTTCACAGATGGGAGTAAAATTGAAGGGAAAGTTGGTGCGGCACTGTCCATCCGGAACGGTGCCGAGGAAATGAGTACCCAAAAACTGAAGCTGGACGCGTGCTGCTCCGTATACCAGGCCGAACTGCTGGCCCTGGAAGAGGCTACAAAAAAGGCAGTAAAAAGCTCGAAGACTAGGTGCCATATATATTGTGACTCACGATCCGCACTCGAGACGGTCACAAACCTAAGTTCCCCCCACCCACTCGCTGTAAAAACAAGAGCAAACGTTCTAAAGTTACAGGAAGAACACAAAATAGTGACCTTATTTTGGGTGAAGGCTCACGCGGGGCTGGAGGGGAACGAGAGGGCAGACCAACTCGCGAAGGCAGCAGCACTCACTTTAAAAAATCGAGCAAATTACGATAGCTGCCCGGTCTCGTTCGTGAAGCGTCAAATTCGCTACAAGTCGCTCGACGAATGGAACCGGCGCTACAAGAGCGAAAGTAAGGCAGCCGTAACCAGATTATTTTTCCCAGATGCCATCCTGGCGTACCCATTAGTAAAAAGAATAGACTTAGACCACATACTAGTGCAATTATTCACGGGGCACGGCGGATTCTCCTCATATCTGCATCGCTTCAAGTGTAAGGAGAGTCCGGCGTGCCACTGCGACCCAAATGTCGAGGAAAGCGTAGTCCACATTTTAACAGTATGCCCAATATACGGAAGACAACGATATGAAATGGAACACATGTTGGATGTAAATATCGAACCGCAAAACATTAGTTTAATAATAAGTAATAAGTATACTAGATATAAGTTTTTAGAATTCTGTAAATACATAGTAGCCAGAGTAGCCAAACGAAACGGCTGTAAAAATATAGGCCCACTACCCTCAATTAAATTTGATGGAGTAAGTGGCCCTTCGCAATTATTATAAGATAAGATTTAAACAGACTTTGTATAGATATTATAATTAAAATTGTAAATAACTCAAGAGCACTAAAACTGTAAAATGAAAGAGATAAATAGTATGTAAAATTATTCATGTACCCAAACCCTCCTATAGTAGAATTTGTATTACAAGGTAATAAATAAATAAATATAAATAGATAGCTTAGGAAAGTAGGTGGAAGTAACCAACAAAGAAAGCAAGATGATGGATAACAGAAAGATAAAGTATGAAGAATGAAAGTGCGAGAGGCATAAATGCGAGAACTGGTATGAAAGGTACAGCTTAGAATAGACTCCGAATAACTGCGACATCGGAGTATAGGAGAATAAAAAAAAAAAAAAAAAAAAAAAAAAAAAAAAAAAAAAAAAAAAAAAACCTAACCTAACCTAACCTAACCTAACCTAACCTAACCTAACCTAACCTAACCTAACCTAACCTAACCTAACCTAACCTAACCTAACCTAACCTAACCTAACCTAACCTAACCTAACCTAACCTAACCTAACCTAACCTAACCTAACCTAACCTACAGCACACGTGGTGTTGAAAGTGTCGCCTCGTGTCTGGCAGAATCTCACCGCAGCGGGGGCTGTACACGTCGACATGCAAAGGGTCAGAGTCGCCGACCAGTCCCCTCTCATTCAGTGCTCGCGCTGTCTGGGATACGGTCACGGGAGGCGATTCTGCCACGAACAGGTGGATGTGTGCAGCCACTGCGGCGGCGCCCACATGAAAACGGACTGTCCCGAATATCGGATCGACGCTCTACCCACCTGTACGAATTGTGTGAAAGCGAAGATAGGGAAGGCTGACCACAACGCCTTCAGCAGCGACTGCCCGGTGAGGCGCAAGTGGGAGTCACTAGCGAGATCCACCGTGGCCTACTGCTGAGGGCGTCCCGTACAAAGTGATCCAGGCAAACCTCATGAAGAAGAGACTGGCTACTGATGAACTCTTCTTAGAAGCTGTTAGAGGTAAAGCGACAGTCTTGCTCATCCAGGAACCGTACGTAGGCTCACAAAAGATGCTCAAAAACTACAATGGAACCAGGATATACCAGAGTGCAGATCAAGGAGACGGAATTGTCAAAGCCGCCATAGCAGTGATGGACCCCACGCTTGACGTTACACAATACCCGGAATACACAACCAACAACATAGTTGTGATAGGGGTGCAAACAAAAGCGTGGACCATCACTATGGTGTCAGTCTACTTTGAGGACCATCTGCCTCTGGAACCCTACCTGGAACATCTCTCAAAGATTGTGAGCATCATTGGGCCGCGAAGGATCCTGGTGGGAGGAGACGCTAATGCCTGGAACACCTGGTGGGGGAGTGTCGTAACAAAATCGAGAGGAGAAGAAGCTCTCGCTGTATACGATGACCTGGGACTACACATCCTAAATAAAGGGTTTGCTGTACCTACCTTTGACACCATCCGGGGAGGCAAGCGATACACCAGCCACGTCGACGTAACAACCTGTTCGGCGGACCTTCTCCCCTTGGTGGATGACTGGAGGATTGAAGAGGGCCTAACTAGTTCGGATCACAACGCAATCACTTTTAACATACACTTACAAAAATCACACGGAACACACATCACACACACTACCAGGCTCTACACTACCAAGAAAGCCAATTGGAACCACTTTCGTGAGAAAATGGCCCAATTCTTAGCAGAACACCAAGTGTCACTTGACAGTGTAGAGAACATCACAAACACACAACAACTAGAGACACTCATTCACACATACACACAAGCTATCACACACGCATGCACACACACATTACACAAGAAGAAACACACACAAACACTTACCTTGTCGTGGTGGTCCGAAAAGCTCACTGATCTGAAGAAAGAGGTCATCACCAGGAGGAGAAGAATAAGATGCGCAGCGCCAATCCGGAGGGCGAAGGTGGTTGCAGCATACCTAGAAAAGAAAGAAGAGTATGAAATGGAGATACAATCGGCAATGACGCAAAGTTGGAAGGACTTCTGCGGAAAGCAGACTAGGGAATCGGTCTGGGACGGGATATACCGGGTCATAGGAAGGACTACGAAAAGGGAGGAGGATCTGCCACTCAGAGACAACGGCGTTGCTTTGGACGGAATCGGCTCTGCAAGGCTGCTGGCAGATACCTTCTTCCCGAAAGACATAGAAGAGGAGGACAATGAAGAACACCGCAGTATCAGGGCAAGAGCGGCAGCAGTAAATGTTGGAGAGCAAACTGATAACTGGGACCCACATTTTACCAGGGCTGAACTGTTTGCTGCGGTGTCTTCATTCAATCCCAAAAAGGCACCCGGTTCTGACGGCATAACGGCTGATATCAGCCAGGCCGCAGTGGCCGGAAACCCGGACCTTTTCCTCGGTCTGCTCAACAGGTGCCTAGACCAGGGATACTTTCCTATGCTGTGGAAAGAGGCCACGATAGTAGTGCTCCGGAAACCAGCCAAGCGGGACTACACAACGCCCAAATCATACAGACCTATCGGTCTTCTTCCCGTACTTGGAAAGACATTCGAAAAGATGCTGATCACCCGAATCAAGTATTACCTGACACCGAGACTCAGTACTCGCCAATTCGGATTCATGCCCCAGCGGAGCACGGAGGACGCTCTATATACCCTAATGCGACATAAACACGAGAAGTTGCAGGAAAAGAAAATTGTGACACTCGTGTCATTAGATATAGAGGGCGCTTTTAATGGAGCTTGGGGGCCAGCCATTAGAGTCCGATTGGCTGAGGAACATTGTCCGGTGAACTTGAGGAGGGTGATAGACAGTTATCTTCACAACAGAAAAGTCAAGGTAAGATATGCCGGAAACGAGTACGAGAAGAAGACTGAAAAGGGATGTGTGCAAGGGTCCATAGGGGGTCCAATCTTTTGGAACCTGTTATTGGATCCCCTCCTGCAGGAGCTGGACGGGAGAGGCGTTTACGTGCAGGCATTCGCGGATGATGTTACGCTTGTCCTAGATGGTGGAAGTGCGCGGGAAATCGAAGGGAGTGCCAATGCGGCTCTCGAACATGTTCGGGCGTGGGGTGTTAAGTACAAGATGGAGTTTGCCCCACAGAAGACAACAGCAATGGTGGTCACGAGGAAGCTCAAGTACGGCATCCCGCGACTGAACATGGGAGGAGTTGAAATTGGCGTATCCAAAGAGATGAAACTGCTGGGCCTCACCATCGACGACAAACTTACCTTTAACACTCACGCCGCAAATGTCTGTCGTAAAGCGTTGCACTTCTACAAGCAGCTGGCCAGGACAGCAAAAATCCACTGGGGGCTAAAACCTGAAATAATAAGGACCATATATACCGCAGTCGTCGAACCAACAATTACATACGCAGCCAGCGCCTGGGCGCCAGCAACGCATAAGCTGGGAATAAAAAAGGAGTTCGCAACAGTACAACGTGGATTCGCACAAAAAATGGTAAAGGCGTACAAAACCACGTCTTTGAACTCGGCCCTATTGCTTGCCGGGCTGCTTCCACTGGACATCAGGGTCAGGGAAGCAGCTTTGCTTTATGAAACAAAGAGAGGTTACTCCCGGCAAATAATAGGAGACCGGAAGATCGACATCCCCGCGCCATATACCGCCTTACCCCATCCCGCCAAGCACGAAGAGATAAAGTTCGTCTGTCTGGCAGACGAGGCAGCACTCAGAGAGCACCACGATGAAGATGCATTAAACATCTTCACCGATGGCAGCAAGATTGAAGGGAAAGTCGGAGCGGCACTATCAATCCAAGATGGTACCGCCGAGATAAGTACCCGAAAACTGCGACTCGATGCGTGCTGCTCCGTTTACCAGGCGGAGCTGCTAGCATTGGCGGAAGCAACGGAAAAGGCGGAACAGACGACCAAAACCAAATGCAATATCTACTGCGACTCCAGAGCAGCTCTGGAAACAGTGACCAACCTGAAGTCCCTCCACCCCCTTGCACTCAAAATAAGGGCCAACGTCCTAAAGTTACGAAACGGACACAAAATACTGCGACTATTTTGGGTGAAGGCCCACGCGGGGTTGGAGGGTAACGAAAGGGCGGATCAGCTGGCAAAGGAGGCGGCACTACGACTGAAGACGAGGCCCGATTACGATAGCTGTCCTGTTTCATTCGTCAAGCGACAGATCAGAATCGGGTCGCTCGACGAATGGAACAGGCGCTACAAGACCGAACAGAAGGCGTCAGTGACCAAAATCTTTTTTCCGGATGCGGTTTCGGCTTACCCCATTATAAGACGTATGAATATTGACAGTGTTATTGCCCAAATGCTCACAGGACATGGCGGATTCTCCGCATACTTGTATAAATTCAAGTGTAAGGAGAGTCCGGCATGTCCTTGCGACCCAGAAACGGAGGAAACAGTGGCCCACGTCATCACAGAGTGTCCGAGGTACGGCAAGGAACGATTTGAAATTGAAAATGTAATTGAACAATGTGTAAATATAAATAGTTTGAACAAAATAATGCTAGACAGTAAGAATAGAGTTAAGTTTATAGAGTTTTGTAAAAATGTAATAACTAAGGTTGCAATCAGTAACGGATGTAAAAATTTAGGCGCACCACCCACCAATTAAGTTTGCTGGTGATGGTGCACCACAGTATAAATAAAAATGTAAGAAATAAATAAACTTAGATATTAAGCAGATAGGTAAATAAGATTAATAATAAGATAGATTAATAGTAAAATGTATATAGATGTAAATTCCCGAAATCCTTAAAATAAAGATACATAACACACCAGATAGCATAGGAAGTAGGTTGGCTGCTCCAACAATGAAATGGAAGGTGATGGATGAAAGAAAGAACAGTATGAAGAAAGAATGACGAACCGTAGCACAAGCGAGATGTATGAAAGGAAAATGTAAGAATAGTCTCCGAAATACTCGAATATCGGAGAATAGGTCGGCGTGACAAAAAAAAAAAAAAAAAAAACCTAACCTAACCTAACCTAACCTAACCTAACCTAACCTAACCTAACCTAACCTAACCTAACCTAACCTAACCTAACCTAACCTAACCTAACCTAACCTAACCTAACCTAACCTAACCTAACCTAACCTAACCTAACCTAACCTAACCTAACCTAACCTAACCTAACCTAACCTAACCTAACCTAACCTAACCTAACCTAACCTAACCTAACCTAACCTAACCTTTTTTTTTTTTTTTTTTTTTTTTTTTTTTGCGCTGGGAAAAATGCGTTACGCATCCCCCCCCGTGGGGGATTGGGGGGGTATGTGGGACTCCCCGGCCCAGAGAGGACCGGTATACCCACTAAACAACCCAGCGGCACTCCGGCATTGTCTATGCGGAGGGGGACTGGGAGACCGGCAGAGCCTTTACGTCCAGTCCCCCGCCGCCGACCGCCCGCCTTTACAGCGGGGCCTGCACGCCCCTCCCTGCAGGGGGAGGGGCCCCGGAAAAGACCGCGAGTGCTCGGCCATTTCCGCCCGGCGGGGTGGTGAAAATGTGCAATGCGGGAGAAGGCGCCCCCGCGCCTGTCACCCGCTATTCACCACCACGGGGCAGGAAGACGACTATGATCGCCGTCTTCTCCTGCCCCTTCTCCGCCTGCGCAGCGGCGCCGCGAGAGGGTCTTCCTCTCGCGCGCGCTCCGCCGCCTCCTTTTGGGACATGACGTCCTCACAGAAGGAGGCGACCGCTGCCCATGCCCCCTCGCCTCCCAGCATGGAGTTGACCACGCTGGGAAGCGAGAGGTCCGGTCCGACCACCGCTACCAAGCCGCGGCGCGGCTCGGACCACGACGGGCACAGCTCGAGGGTGTGCTGCGCCGTGTCCTCCGCCGCACCACAGTCGTGGCACGACGGGTCCTCCTCCCTCCCGATTCGGTGCAGGTACGATCCGAAGCATCCATGCCCGGACAATACCTGCACCAGACGGAACGAGAGGAAGCCGTGGGGCCGCTCGAGCCAATCTCGTAGGACTGGCCCGAGTGCGTCCAGCGTCCGCCGGCCGAAAACGGCAGAGGTGAGGTCCTCCGTCCAGTGTTGGACGATCGCGTCCCTCACCTGCTGTCGGACGGCCTCCCGCTCTTCCGGGGCGGGGCGCTCCCCGAGTGCCCTTTGCCCCGCTGTCCACTCGTATACTCTGGCGAGCACCCACGCCTCCAGCTCCCAAGGAGGGGTGCCCGCCAGAGCACAGGCCGCCGCGAAGCTTACTGAGCGGTAGGCCCTTGCCACCCGCTGCGCGATGGCCCTTTGGGGCCTGCGGATCGCGGCGGCGTTCTCCCTCCTTTGGAGGGAGTCCGCCCAGATGGGAGCCCCGTAGAGGGCCATGCTCTTAAGGATGCCGGCATACAACCGCCGGCATCGCGCTCTGGGCCCCCCCAGGTTGGGGAGGAGCCACGACAGCGCGCCCGCGACCTTCAGCAGGCGCTTCGACAGCCCGCTGAAGTGCGGGCCGAAGCGCCACCTGCTGTCGAGCACTAGGCCCAGATATTTCATCTGGGTCTTGAGCTCGATCCTGACGCCCTCCACGACGATGTGGGCGTCGGTGGGGATGCGCTGCCGAGGCCCGTGGAAGAACACGGCCTCGGTCTTGTGCAGCGCCACCCCCAAACCAAGCCGGCGAATCCTTCCCGCGACCAAGGAGCCACCGGCAGAGGCCAGGCTCGCCGCCTCCCTGAAGGTCCTCCCCCGGGCAGTGAGGAGAGTGTCGTCCGCGTAGCAGATGACACTCGTGCCACGGAGGAGAGCTCCCCGCAGGAGCCAATCGAAGCCGATGTTCCACAGGAGTGGTCCTAAGACGGACCCCTGCGGAACACCGGACTCTGCGCCATACCGCCGGAGCTGGCCCGCTTTGTCCACCAGGAGGACCGCTCGGTCCTCCAGGTAGCTGGCCAGGAGGCTCCGCAGGTACTGAGGCACTCCGTGGAAGCGGAGCGCCTCCAGTATTGTCGAGTGGGGGATGGAGTTGAAGGCGTTGGCTATATCGAATGACACAGCCAACACTCCATCCCCTGCCCCCACGGCCTCCCTCACTTGGCCCTTGAGCCGAGCCAGCGCGTCGATTGTCGAACGTCCCCTTCGGAAACCGAATTGGGCGTCCGACAGGTTCGGCCCCATCTCTAGGAGGTGGCGATTAAGCCGACCAGCGACGATCCCCTCGAACAGCTTTCCGACCTCATCGAGCAGAACGATGGGCCGGTATGCCGAGGGGGAGTCCGCCGGACGTCCCTCCTTACGGAGGAGGCACAGCTGCCCCTCCTTCCAGGGTTTCGGAAACCTCCCCGACGCGAGACACGCGCTGAAGAGGTCCCGAAACCTTCCCTCCATCTGGGTGGCGGCGATGGCCACCACCCGCGCGGGAACGCCGTCCGGCCCTGGGGCCGTCTTCTTGGCGCGGAGACGGAGAGTCTCCGCGGCGAGCTCCCCCGCCGTGACCGGAGGTATCTCCTCCTCCTCCGGCGGAGCCGCCACCTCCGGTGGATCCATCACTGGTGGGGTGAAGTTGGTCCCGGGTGGAAACAGGGACCGGACCACCCTATCCAGCAATGCCGGCTCAAGGGACTCTGTCAGCGGGGGACCAAAGGGGCGCAGTTTGTTCCGCGCCGCCTTGTATGGTCTCCCGTACGGATCCCTATCGAGACCCTCTAGCATCTCGGCTCGCGCCGCGTCCTCGGCGGCACCCATTTCCGACTTGAGGACCCGCTTTGCCTCTACGTAAGAGGCGTAGAGCTGGTCCTCAGCTTCGCGGTCTCGCCGGCTGCGCCGTCGGCTCCGCGTGTACTCCCGCCTTGCCGCCACGCAGGCGGCCCGGAGCTCCGCTAACCTCTCCGACCACCAATAGACGGCGCAACGGGGAGGCGGACGGCGAGACCGAGGCATGCTGGAGTTGCACACCTCGGTCAGGGACCTCCTTAGTTGGGCCGCTGCGGCGTCCACGTCCAGGACTTCGATAGGAGGCGTGAGCCAGTCCTGGACGAACGCCGCCTCGTTAGCCGCCTCACGGTCGAGGCGGGTAAGAGCCCACCGCGGAAAAGGAGACTGGCCCGAGGGGGCCGTCCTCCGGGGGCTCTGGGTGGAGATGTCGAACCGCACATATCGGTGGTCCGACATTGTCTCCACCATCTCCACCCGCCAGTTCACGACGCGGGCGGCCAAGATGGGGGTGGCGAACGAGACGTCGACCACTGACCCTCCCCATCGCCGCACACACGTCTGGACCGTCCCTCTGTTCAAGAGGGACACACCGGATGTGGCCGCCCAGAGTTCGACCACACATCCTCTTCGGTTGCAGGAGGCGGCTGTGTTGCCCCAAGCCACCGACTTGGCGTTCAAGTCGCCTAAAACAGCGACCTGACGCGGTGCCGCCCTACCGATCACTGCGGTCAGGATTTTGAGAAAATTCTCAAAATCCTGGAGAGGGCGATTTGGGGAAAAATAGACGCCCACCAGGGCTATTTCCCCCCACGCGGCCGCCACGTATCCCGGTCCCCTCTCTAAGAGCGAGAGGGGAGGGGAGTCTGTGGAAGACCGCGACACCAATGCCACCAAGCCGTCCCGATCGCCCAGCCAACGGCCGGGGACCGAGTACGGCTCTGTGACCACCGCCACGTCCACAAACCACTCAGCCATGGCCTGCATGAACAGGTCCTGGGCTGCTTTGCAGTGGTTGGTGTTCGCCTGGAGGATGCGATGTTCGACCCTATCCATCAATCGTCCATCACTCCCTCCTCATCGGCCGCCGAGGTTCCCGCTTCAGGGGCGGCGGCCGCAGTGGCAGGCGGGGTCGGCGCCTGCACTTTGCCCCTCTTAAGGGGAGGGTTGCAGTTCCTCCCCTTCATGACGTGTCCCGCTGGGAGGCCGCTGGCTGCGCACACTGCGCAACGCGGCGTGGGGACCTTGCAGGAGGCAGACTTGTGCCCCTCCTTGCCGCAGCGGTAACAGCTGTCCGCCCTATCCACCTTGGACGGACAGAGGGCCCGCGTGTGCCCAATTCCAAAACACTTGAAGCAGCGCAGAGGCTGATCTTCAAGTGCTCGGACTCGGCACGAACTGAAGCCTACCGGAAGCCGTCCCTTAGCGAGGACGGCTTTGGCCGCAGCGACTGGGCACTCAAGGCGGATAGCGCCCATGCCGCCGCGGCCGGGCCTGATGTCCCGACCCTGCACCGCTGCCACGTCGCAACCCCCAATCGCTGCGATCGCCGCCACCACCTCCTCTTTGGTGACCGAGTCGTCGAGGTCAGTCACCTCCAAGGCCGCAGACCTGACGGGCCTGACGACCTTGGCCGCGTCCGCGATGACCTCTCGCAATTTGTTTGCGAAGAGGTCCGCGTTGGCGCCACCCTGGGCCCCCGGGAACTCGAAGATTCGAGCCCCGGTTTGGGTCCGGCGGCACGTGACCGCTCCGATCCCAAGTTGGGTGGGATCGGCGTTGGTACGAGCCCGTGTGAGGACGGACCCGTACGTCTCACCTCGCTCCGCAGCCTCCGCGGTGAGCGTCACAACGACGGCCGCGGTCTTGGGAGGAACCAGAGGCTTCTTCCCACCGGCGGGGGCCCTTTTGGCTGCGGGGGCAGCAGCGGTGGGTGCGGGGGCCGACTTCTTCCCTTTCCCCTTCCCCTTTCCCTTGCCGGTCCCCTGGGACGGGCCAGAAGAGGCAGCGTCGGGGGCGACAGAGGCGGCGGCCGTTCTCGCCTTTTTCTTGGCCTTGCCCTTTCCCTTCCTGACCACTTCCGTCCACGACTGGTTGGACGGAGTGGTTGCGGGGAGTTGGGCGTCCTCCCTCTGGGAGGATGGCCCCGGCTTGTCTGGCCTCTTGTCCGCCGCTAGTGGCGGTCGCAGGCGCTTCTCCGGTAGGAGCCTGTCTTCGATGCCTTCGAAGCAGGCTCTCGTGAAGGCCCTTTCCTCCATGATAACCTTGCGGATGATATCCTCAAGGTTGGAGGAGGGGCCCTCAGCCGCCGATCTGGTTTCGGCCTGGGAAGGCCGAGCCGAGGTTCCAGCCACCGATCTAGGGTCGGCCTGGGAAGGCCGAGCCGCGGCTTCAGCCGCCGGTCTCTGGTCGGCCTGAGAAGGCCGGGCCGTGACTTCAGCCAGTTTCTTGTGCAGCTGGCTGACCTCCGACTGCAGGTGGTCGAGCTTCGCCTGCAGTTGCCGCGTCTCATCTGTTGCTGTGCGCTGCACCAGCTCTTCGATGATACCGCGCATGCTCGCGGCCCTGCACTTCAGGGACTTCTGGAAAGTCCCCTTCAGGTTGGAGGACTTTGAGGCGAGTTCCGCTATCTCCTCTGCGTCCTCCTTCGCCATGCGCTCGAGCTCGCCCAGGGAGTAGTCCGAGTATATGACGCGGGATGCGCCGTACCCGGACTTGGCCCGCGAACCGCGCGCCCGCTGCTCCTTAGCGGCGACCTGCTCCTCCAGGTCCCGCTGCAGCTGCGCCCGCTGAGCCAGGTTCAGCTGGCGCTGCGCATCATCTAACCCCACGTTGTGGGTACCCGC
This sequence comes from Macaria liturata, assembly GCA_964023185.1. Classification (NCBI taxonomy): domain Eukaryota; kingdom Metazoa; phylum Arthropoda; class Insecta; order Lepidoptera; family Geometridae; genus Macaria; species Macaria liturata. The sequence continues at coordinate 22,966 of OZ026810.1, forward strand.
GATGGCCGGAGGTCGTTTCCTGGCCTTTGCCTTCGGCTTTCTCTTGGGCAAGCTTTTTGCCGCGTCCGAGGACCCGGATCCAGCCTCCTTCAGGAAGGCCCGCTTCCGCGACTGTCCGAAGGCAGACTTCGTCGAACGGGCGTCCGACTCGAGCGACATCTCGCTGTCAGCGTCCGACAGCCCGTCTGCCCTGCTGTACAGGCCAACCGCAGATGTTGCGCGGCTGACCTCTGACGTCGACGCTCCTCCGTCGACGAGGTGGCCCAGAGAAGGACCCTTTGGTTGGTCCTGAGAAGGACCTTTTGGGTGGCCCTGAGAAGGGCCTTCGGGTTGGCCCCCAGAGGGGGCTTCGGATTGGCCCTGAGAAGGGCCTTTTATGAAACGCCCGGAGGCGTCCCGCAAGGGTTTTTCAGTTTTATCAGATTCCATAATAAATCCCACGAGTAGTAGGGAAATAACACGTCACCCCGACCAGAGCCCATGTAGCCGGGGAAGTCTAGCGTAACTCGCACAGGGGGTCGACCGGTACCCTGGCGAGGAACGCAGTAGCGGCTGGAATTCCGTCCAACCAGGCCCTCCCATCGCAATCGACGGCAAGGGCCTAAGCTCTCGCGCTGCGTTCACCGCACTAACTTCGGGTAATTTTTTATAGAGGTTTTCTTCCTCGCGGCCCGGGCGGTCAAGCCAAGGCCCTCGGTCCCACTAGAACCCGGAGGCTCATTGTTGCAGGATTACGAGTTTCGAGCGGTGGTAAGGAAGATGAACTACCTCACCTGCGCAGCGGCAGTGTTAGTGCACACTGCGCCCAACTCTAAATGCTCCCTCAAGAAGCAACCCGCGATAAAGAAGAAGAAGAAAACGAAAACAAAGAAAAGACACAAGAAAGAAGAAAGAAACAAAAGGACAAAGAAGTAAGTTGGAGCTTCGCAGCCCTCTGCCGCTAAGCTCCCCCTCTGGGCCAGGTGTAAAGAGCCTGACCCGCTCGGGAAAAGAAAAACCGAGCTCCACCCAGGGGGGCATTAGATGTCATTGCCCCTGAAATCCCTTAGTCAGCCTCATACGACACCCACGGGAAGATATGGGGCGGTACTATTCTTATGCCGGTAGCCGCACGGCAAAACCTAACCTAACCTAACCTAACCTAACCTAACCTAACCTAACCTAACCTAACCTTTTTTTTTTTTTTTTTTTTTTTTTTTTGCCCAGGAAAACCTATTACAGGTACCACCCTAAAACCCCGGGGAGGGCGGATGGTTATGTGGGAGTCTCCGCCCCACTCCATAAGGGCGGCATACCCACTAAAAACCTGGGGTGTTCCACCTCCGCATCGTTGGTCCAGGGCCACGAGAGCGCGATGCAAACATCCGCAGCCCTGGTGATGCTGGCCCGGCATCGGGCCCCGCCTCGGGGAGCTTCAGCTCAACCCTCAATGGACGACGTGTCAGAACACGGGACACGTCGTGCATCCTGTGGGGACTCATTCTAAGGCAACAGGTTCCCCGACCTGCCACCCAGAGCCCCCAGGAGTCAGGCAGTCGCACGCCAAAGCGGCCGCCCTCCTCCAATGCGCCCTCTGCGCACGGAGTTCGGTTCCCGTGTCGCCGCTACTCGGCCGGTACACCGAACTCCTCTCGCCTCTCGGCGACCACCTCGGGTGCTCTGAACGAGCACCCAGCTCCGCCTGCACCGCGAGGTGCGGCAAGCTCCACGCCCCGGGCCCTACACCAGCCCTCTCCAAGGAGAGGTATAGGCGAGGGCCCCCACTCGATCGGACATTTGGACACAGGCTAGCAAGATCCACCGGACTGTGGAAGTTACTAACCTGTGGACGGGGTGCACCAGGCCTCCCCAACTAACCCCAAATCCCCATATGGAGAGATGAAATTAGTTGGGCTTACCCAACGTGAAGGTAGTCCGATCCACGCACCCCAACCTAACCTAACCTAACCTAACCTAACCTAACCTAACCTAACCAATGTATGGAGTCTTGCAGAGCAACTCAGATGAGGACATCATCAAAGCACTCAAGACGCAAAACAAACACATTCTCAAAGACCTGAGCAAGGAGGACGATCGAGTGGAAATACGTTTCCGGAAGCGCGCGCGGAATCCACTCACATCACACGTGGTAGCCAGAGTGTCTCCGTGTATGTGGCAGCGCCTCACCAACGCAGGGGCCATACACGTCGACATGCAGCGAGTCAGGGTCGCCGACCAGTCCCCCCTGGTGCAGTGCTCGCGCTGCCTGGGGTACGGACATGCAAAGCGATTCTGCACCGAGGCGGTCGACGTGTGCAGCCACTGCGGCGGCACGCACCACAAACAAGATTGCGCGAAGTGGATGGCTGACGCGTCACCCAGCTGTGTAAACTGCATGAAGGCCAAGGCAGCCAGGTCCGACCATGGCGCTTTCAGCAATGAGTGCCCGGTGAGGCGCAAGTGGGAGGCACTAGCGCGGTCCACCGTGGCGTATTGCTGAGGGCGTCTCAAGCGGATACATGATGGCACAGACAAATCTCCAAAGGAAATCACTAGCCACGGATGAAGCCTTCATGTTTGCTGCTAAAAACAAGGTGTCTGTCATGCTTCTTCAGGAGCCGTACGTGGGCGCAAAAAAGACGCTGAAGAGCTATCCCGGTGCCAGGGTGTTCCAAAATCCAAACCACGGAGATGAGGTCATCAAAGCCGCCATAGTCGTTTTAGACCCAACACTCGACGTGGTACAGTATCCCCAGTACACCACAAATAACATTGCTGTCGTGGGGATACGTACCAAAGCATGGCGAATCACCGTGCTCTCTGTGTATTTTGAGGACTACAAACCTCTGGAACCGTACACCGACCATCTAGGTAAGATACACGGAGAGCTAGGTGCTGATGGCTTCATCATGGGTGGGGATGTGAACTCCTGGAACACCTGGTGGGGAAGCGACAGAACGGACTCCAGAGGAACGGAGATGCTTGGCTCACTCGGCGACCTAGATCTACACGTGCTCAATAACAATGGTGCAAGTACGCCTACCTTTGACACAATCAGAGGCGGAAAAAGGTACATGAGTCACGTGGACATCACGGCCTGCTCGACCAAAATTCTCCCTCGGATTGATGCTTGGAAAGTCGTTGAAAACATGACGAGCTCGGACCACAATGGCATCACATTTCACATCTCATTCACAAAATCACAAGGCACACACATCACAAGAACCACTAGACAATACAACACACGGAAAGCAAATTGGCCTCGTTTTCATGAGAAAATGAGTCAATTGATAGCGGACCAAACACTCACACATACAGACATAGAACACATTGACAACACATACCAAATTGAACACACAGTTAACAAATACACACAAATCATAACACAAACATGCACAGACACCTTACCTAAAATAAAAAACAAACAGACACTTACCTTGCCATGGTGGACCGAAGATCTCGAACGGCTGAAGCGGGAAGTCAAGACGAGGAAGATGAGGATCCGATGCGCGGCCCCGGTCCGAAGAAAGAAGGTCGTCGAAGAGTACCTGAAAAAGAAAACAGACTATGAATACAAAGCATGGCAGGCAAGGATAGGGAGCTGGAAGAGTCTATGTGGGAAACAGGATCGTGAGAGCGTATGGGACGGGATATACAGGATCATAAATAGGACACGGAGTAGGGAGGAGGATGCACCGCTTCAGGTTGGAAATAAAGTGCTGGATGCGAGGGAGTCTGCGGAATTGCTGGCCAACACGTTCTACCCGCAAGACGCCGAGGACAGCGATAACGCAGAACACCGCCATATTAGAGCCATAGCAAAGAGGATAAATGATGAGCAACAAGATGATCTTGAAGAGCCACCATTTACGCCAACTGAGCTCAATCTGGCGGTGAACTCCTTCAATCCAAAGAAAGCACCTGGAGCAGATGGCCTCGCGCCGGATATCTGCAAGGAGGCCATCAAAAACGACCCAGCACTCTTTCTGAGGTTGATCAATAAGTGCCTAGAGCTTGGACACTTCCCAAACAAGTGGAAGGAAGCGACGGTAGTGGTCCTAAGGAAACCCGGAAAGAGTTGCTACACGACCCCCAAGTCCTATCGACCGATCGGTCTTCTCCCGGTGTTGGGCAAGGTGTTCGAGAAGATGGTCGTGGCTCGGCTCAGGTACTATCTACTCCCAAGGACCAGTACCCGCCAGTTCGGCTTCGTGCCACAGAGAAGCACAGAGGACTCCCTCTATATCTTGATGCGGCACATTAACAGGAAGCTTGATGAGAAGAAGATTGTTACAATGGTGTCACTTGATATAGAGGGAGCCTTCGACGGAGCATGGTGGCCCTTAATTAAGCTAAGACTGGCAGAGGAGAAGGTACCCTTAAGCCTGAGAAGAGTCATGGCCAGCTACCTCGAGAACCGCAAGGTCCGAATACGATACGCCGGCGAAGAGTTTGAAAAAAGTACCGAAAAAGGGTGCGTACAAGGATCGATTGGAGGTCCCATGCTGTGGAACCTACTGCTGAATCCACTACTTCTGGAGCTGGAGAAGGAGGGGGCCTATGTCCAGGCATTCGCCGACGACATTTTGTTGGTCTGCGAAGGTGGAACAGCCCTGGAAGTGGAGAAACAGGCCAATGCAGCGCTGGCGCGCGTCCAGTCGTGGGGTATCAAAAGTAAGCTCAAGTTTGCGCCGCACAAGACGGTAGCAATGACCATCACGCGCAAGCTGAAGTATGATACCCCACGTCTGAGCATGGGCGGCGTGAGCATTGGCATGTCGAATGAGATAAAACTACTCGGGCTGACCATAGACCACAAATTGACATTTAACGCACACGCGGCGAACGTCTGCAGGAAGGCGTTAAACTTCTACAAGCAGTTGGCAAAAACCGCACGAGCACAATGGGGCCTCTCGCCAGAAGTGATCCGAACGATCTACAACGCAGTTGTAGAACCCACCATCCTGTATGCTGCTAGCGCCTGGGCGCCGGCCACTAGCAAAATAAAAATAAGAAATGAGCTGGACGCAGTACAAAGAGGGTTTGTCCAAAAATTGGTAAAATCCTACAGGACAGCATCATTAAATTCGGTTTTGCTATTGGCTGGGCTACTCCCACTTGACATCCGCATCAGAGAAGCAGCAGCGCTATACGAGATTAAGAGGGGCTACTCAGACCGCATAGTGGGCGACCGCACGGTCGAATCGCCAGTAGAATATACCACCAAGCCGCACCCGGCAAACATGGAAGAGCTGCACTTCAAGTGCTTGGAGGACGGAGCGGCAGTCGACCAGACTTACAGTGAAGGCCTGAATATCTACACTGATGGCAGTAAAATCCAGGGAAAAGTCGGTGCAGCCCTCTCTATCAGACAGGGCACCACCGAAATCAGTACCCGGAAACTGCGTCTGGACGACTGCTGTTCAGTATATCAGGCTGAACTGCTGGCATTGGCAGAAGCGACAAAGAATGCCCTGAAGGCAAGAGCAAATCACTGCAGCATCTATAGCGACTCTCGATCCGCTCTTGAAACAGTCGTTAATGTCTCTTCCCTTCATCCCCTGGCTGTGCAAATCCGTGCTAACATTCAAAAGATAAAAAGCCAACAACACACAGTCCATCTTTACTGGATTAAAGCACATGCGGGACTTGAGGGGAACGAGAGAGCGGACGAGTTAGCTAAACTTGCCGCACTCACCCTGAAAACGAGAGCATTTTATGATCGCTGCCCGGTTTCATTCGTCAAGAGACAAATACGACATGACTCGCTTGAAGAATGGAACCGGAGATACAAAACAGAAAATAAAGCGTCAACCACCAAGGCGTTCTTCCCCGACGCAATTGAGGCATATTCGGTAGTTAAGAAAATTGACATAGACTTTATGACAACTCAATTGTTCACAGGGCATGGCGGATTCTCTGAATATCTACACAGGTTCCGGTGCAAGGAGAGTCCGGCATGTCCCTGTGACCCTGACACGGACGAGACTATATTACATTGCTTGATAGACTGCCCCATTTTTGCCAGAAAGAGGTTTGATATGGAGAGTGAGCTGGACATCACCATTAATAAAGAAAACCTAAAGAATATATTAAAAGATAAAAACATTAGGAACGAATTTATAGCCTACTGTAAGGAAATTGCTGCAATCGTAGTGAAACGAAACAAAACTAGCTCACCACGGCGCAATTAACTTTGTGGCCGATGGTGTGCAAATGTAAGTAAATAGGAATGAAATATAATGTAAGTAGAATTCAATAAAGATGTTAGAATAAAGTGTAGCATAGAAATAAAAACCCAGAATGAATGAGGAATGGCATGAAAGAAAGAACATGTATGAGGAATAAAAGTGCGAGAAGCATAAAAGCGGGAACGGTATGAAAGTGAATTGCAAAGAATAGGCCCCAACATAAACTCGTTGGGGGTAGGCTATGTATAATAATTAAAAAAAAAAAAAAAAAAAAAAAAACCTAACCTAACCTAACCTAACCTAACCTAACCTAACCTAACCTAACCTAACCTAACCTAACCTAACCTAACCTAACCTAACCTAACCTAACCTAACCTAACCTAACCTAACCTAACCTAACCTAACCTAACCCAGACCGGGGTTTTTTCGCGAGTAACAGTGTTAGTGAGTGACAGTGAAAGTGATTTAAGTGGCAGTGACGTTCCCAATTGGATTGCAGTGACTCGGACTGGGGTAATTACTAGAATAAGACTTTTATGCCTCGGAGCAAGTAATTTTACCACCTAGAAATTTCCGTGAAGAACGCGAAAAACAGTCCGCATAAAGTTCGAAAAACGCATTTGTCCACTTAAAATCACGGGAACTCACAAAAACCAAATCGTCGGCAAATAAGGTAAATACACCAAAGCCTTTGACACTGTCACATCGCACTAAATTGGAAGGGAAGGAGTTTTCTTGGATTGGCGCCTGTGCTCACCAGCTGCGCTAGTCATTCTGCACTCTATGAACGAGAGGAAGGTGTCCAGCCTCAACCGGGCGTGCTCGGAGCCCCGGACTCCTGACTGGAAGTGGAGTGGAGTTTGGCGGCGGACCACGGAGAGACGGCTGGAGCTGCGAGGGCGGAGCTTTCTGCGGGAGAGGAAGACTGGCGGTGCTGTATGGTGTGTACGCTGCTGACTCCGGAAACAGGAACCTGTAAATATAATCTAGACCTAAGACTGCGCCTAACGCATATTAATGTACCGTGTATATCTTTGCAACCACGGAATTTAAACTGACCTATCCACGAGTATTTCATCAAAGAAATACAAAATATTATATCTTAAACATTATTGTATTCTATACAAGTCTTGACGGGGTTTTTTGACCCTCAAACTAGTAATAATTGTTGACCATATTTCTTTAGATTTATTGTTTGTGTAGTATTAATGTATTTCAGTTTTATTATTGTACGTTGTAAATTGACAAAAATATTATACTTCTTTAATTTAAATATTTGACCACTGCAAAATATTGTTAGTTGGACAGTTATAGTGTTGTCCTTGCTGAACTCGGACACTTTGATAATTGACGCCTTTACACGTCAAGCTAATAGAATAAAGACTGTTATAAATTAGTGTTAAAATATTGACAACTGGCGCTCTATACACGCCTTTTTAGTAAATCCGACCTACACAAAATGATGAGGACTCCGGACTCAAAAACATCATCCTCTTTTAAGGACAAGGTCACTACGCCAGAGAGTAGCAAACATGACAAGACGGTCACGGTAAGGGCGGGGCCCTCGACTGAAGCCGCGGACAAGGCCAGTAACGTTAGACGGAGTATTGGGGAGATTGAAGCCAGGGCATCGACGTCACCGCTTCCCGGTCCTTCTCAGATGAGCCAGAGTCAGCCGGCGGGACAGACGCAACCTAAAAAAGTTGGCGTCCCCCCGACGGCTAAATCTGGCTCACAGAAGGCTGGGACGGCGGCCTCAGCCGAAGCAGAAAAATCCCCGAAACAACCCCCTAAATACAGGAACAGGGTAGCAGAGGCCAAAGCTTGCCTCTTAAAGGCAAAGCTTCACTTGGGCAATAGCCGCAATCTCAAGACGGAGATTAAAACCGAAGTCTACCAATCTGTCGAAAGACTCTTCAACTTAGTTAAAGAGTCAGAAGAAGAAAAGATTGAAGTCAAAGAGGTAAAGACAGTAACAGAAGAAAAAAGCAAACAGAAAGTGGCAGAAGAGAGAAGACAGGAAATGCTCCCTCTTCCAATCGAGGAGATGATGAAGAGAATGGAAGAAAACAGCAAACTACTTAAGAATAACAGCGAGGAAATGGAGAGACTCTCGGAACTGCTGCGAGATCAGAAAGAGTGCATGGAGCGGAAAACCTACGCGAACGTAGCAGCTGGTTCCCCAAGGAGGCAAAACCACGAAACCACTGCCATGCACTCAATCATTATTGCCTCAAAGGATGAAGGAGAGACAGGGGAACAGGTGTATGAGAGAGTAAGGAAGTTAGTGAATGCGAAAGAAGAGGGAGTGAGGATAGACCGGATAAGGAAAGCAAAGGACAGGAGAATCATTATAGGGTGCAAAGACGAGAAGGAAATAAAAAAGGTACAGAACAGAATAGCAGAGCAAGAAGAATTAAGCGCAGAAACAATAAAAAACAAAGACCCGATGATTGTCCTGTTCAGCGTGCTAAAAAGCCTTAATGACGATGAGGTCATAAAAGCCATCCGTACACAAAATGGTCACCTCTTAAAGAATATCACCGGAGATGACGATAGGATGGAGGTTCGTTTTCGACGCAAGGCGAGAAATCCGCTTACAACACACGTGGTGTTGAAAGTGTCGCCTCGCGTCTGGCAGAATCTCACCGCAGCGGGGGCTGTGCACGTCGACATGCAAAGGGTCAGAGTCGCCGACCAGTCCCCTCTCATTCAGTGCTCGCGCTGTCTGGGATACGGTCACGGGAGGCGATTCTGCCACGAGCAGGTGGATGTGTGCAGCCACTGCGGCGGCGCCCATATGAAAACGGATTGTCCCGAATATCGGATCGACGCTCTGCCCACCTGTACGAACTGTGCGAAAGCGAAGATAGGGAAGGCTGACCACAACGCCTTCAGCAGCGACTGCCCGGTGAGGCGCAAGTGGGAATCACTAGCGAGATCCACCGTGGCCTACTGCTGAGGGCGTCCCGTACAAAGTGATCCAGGCAAACCTCATGAAGAAGAGACTGGCCACTGATGAACTCTTCTTAGAAGCCGTCAGTAGTAAAGCGACAGTCCTACTCATCCAGGAACCGTACGTTGGCTCACAAAAGATGCTCAAAAATTACAATGGAACAAGGATATACCAGAGCGCAGATCAAGGAGACGGAATTGTTAAAGCCGCCATAGCAGTGATGGACCCCACGCTTGACGTTATACAATACCCGGAATACACAACCAACAATATAGTTGTGATAGGGGTGCAAACAAAAGCGTGGACCATCACTATGGTGTCAGTCTACTTTGAGGACCATCTGCCTCTGGAACCCTACCTAGAGCATCTTTCAAAGATCGTGAGTATCATTGGGCCGCGGAGGATCCTGGTGGGAGGAGACGCAAATGCCTGGAACACCTGGTGGGGGAGCGTCGTAACAAAATCGAGAGGAGAGGAAGCTCTAGCAGTATATGATGACCTGGGACTACATATCTTAAATAAAGGGTTTGCTGTACCTACCTTTGACACCATCCGGGGAGGCAAGCGATACACCAGCCACGTCGACATAACAACCTGTTCGGCGGACCTTCTCCCCTTGGTGGATGACTGGAGGATTGAAGAGGGCCTAACTAGTTCGGATCACAACGCAATCACTTTTAACATACACTTACAAAAATCACACGGAACACACATCACACACACTACCAGGCTCTACACTACCAAGAAAGCCAATTGGAACCATTTTCGTGAGAAAATGGCCCAATTCTTAGCAGAACACCAAGTGTCACTTGACAGTGTAGAGAACATCACAAACACACAACAACTAGAGACACTCATTCACACATACACACAAGCTATCACACACGCATGCACACACACATTACACAAGAAGAAACACACACAAACACTTACCTTGTCGTGGTGGTCCGAAAAGCTCACTGATCTGAAGAAAGAGGTCATCACCAGGAGGAGAAGAATAAGATGCGCAGCGCCAATCCGGAGGGCGAAGGTGGTTGCAGCATACCTAGAAAAGAAAGAAGAGTATGAAATGGAGACACAATCGGCAATGACGCAAAGTTGGAAGGACTTCTGCGGAAAGCAGACTAGGGAATCGGTCTGGGACGGGATATACCGGGTCATAGGAAGGACTACAAAAAGGGAGGAGGATCTGCCACTCAGAGATAACGGCGTTGCTTTGGACGGAATCGGCTCTGCAAGGCTGCTGGCAGATACCTTCTTCCCGAAAGCACGACGCCCAAATCATACAGACCTATCGGTCTTCTTCCCGTACTTGGAAAGACATTCGAAAAGATGCTGATCACCCGAATCAAGTATTACCTGACACCGAGACTCAGTACTCGCCAATTCGGATTCATGCCCCAGCGGAGCACGGAGGACGCTCTATATACACTAATGCGACATATACACGAGAAGTTGCAGAAAAAGAAAATTGTGACACTCGTGTCATTAGATATAGAGGGCGCTTTTAATGGAGCTTGGGGGCCAGCCATCAGAGTCCGATTGGCTGAGGAACATTGTCCGGTGAACTTGAGGAGGGTGATAGACAGTTATCTTCACAACAGAAAAGTCAAGGTAAGATATGCCGGAAACGAGTACGAGAAGAAGACTGAAAAGGGATGTGTGCAAGGGTCCATAGGGGGTCCAATCTTTTGGAACCTGTTATTGGACCCCCTCCTGCAGGAGCTGGACGGGAGAGGCGTTTACGTGCAGGCATTCGCGGATGATGTTACGCTTGTCCTAGATGGTGGAAGTGCGCGGGAAGTCGAAGGGAGTGCCAATGCGGCTCTCGAACATGTTCGGGCGTGGGGTGTTAAGTACAAGATGGAGTTTGCCCCACAGAAGACAACAGCAATGGTGGTCACGAGGAAGCTCAAGTACGACATCCCGCGACTGAACATGGGAGGGGTTGAAATTGGCGTATCCAAAGAGATGAAACTGCTGGGCCTCACCATCGACGACAAACTTACCTTTAACACTCATGCCGCAAATGTCTGTCGTAAAGCGCTGAACTTCTATAAGCAGCTGGCCAGGACAGCAAAAATCCACTGGGGGCTAAAACCTGAAATAATAAGAACTATATATACCGCAGTCGTCGAACCAACAATTACATACGCAGCTAGTGCCTGGGCGCCAGCAACGCATAAGTTAGGTATAAAAAAGGAGTTCGCAACGGTACAACGGGGATTTGCACAGAAAATGATCAAGGCGTACAAAACCACGTCCTTAAACTCGGCTCTATTGCTTGCCGGGCTGCTTCCACTGGACATCAGGGTCAGGGAAGCAGCCTTGCTTTATGAAACAAAGAGGGGTTACTCCCGGCAAATAATTGGTGACCGGAAGATCGACATCCCCGCGCCATATACCGCCTTACCCCATCCCGCCGAGCATGAAGAGATAAAGTTCATCTGTCTGGCAGATGAGGCAGCACTCAGAGAGCACCACGATGAAGAAGCATTAAACATCTTCACCGATGGCAGCAAGATTGAAGGGAAAGTCGGAGCGGCACTATCAATCCAAGATGGAGCCGCCGAGATAAGTACCCGAAAACTGCGACTCGATGCGTGCTGCTCCGTTTACCAGGCGGAGCTGCTAGCTTTGGCGGAGGCAACGGAAAAGGCAGAACAGACGGCAAAAACCAAATGTAATATCTACTGTGACTCCAGATCAGCCTTGGAAACAGTGACCAACCTGAAGTCCCTCCACCCCCTTGCACTCAAAATAAGGGCCAACGTCCTAAAGTTACGGAACGGACACAAAATACTGCGACTATTTTGGGTGAAGGCCCATGCGGGGTTGGAGGGTAACGAAAGGGCGGACCAGCTGGCAAAGGAGGCGGCACTACGACTGAAGACGAGGCCCGATTACGATAGCTGTCCTGTTTCATTCGTCAAGCGACAGATCAGAATCGGGTCGCTCGACGAATGGAACAGACGCTACAAGACCGAACAGAAGGCGTCAGTGACCAAAATCTTTTTTCCGGACGCGATTTCGGCTTACCCCATTATAAGACGCATGAACATTGATAGTGTTATTGCCCAAATGCTCACAGGACATGGCGGATTCTCCGCGTACCTACACAGGTTTAAGTGCAGGGAGAGCCCATCCTGCCCATGTGACCCACAAGTCGAGCAGACCGTTGTCCACATCCTTACGGAATGCCCCATGTACGGAAAGGAACATTTTGAAGCAGAAAACGAAATAGAAGAAGAGATAAATGTAAATAACATGTGTAATATATTAGTTAAGAAGCAAATAAGGAACAAGTTTTTAGATTACTGTAAGAATGTGGTAAGTAGAGTAGCAATTAATAATGGTTGTAAAAATTTAGGTCCACCACCCAGCAATTGAGTTTGCTGGTGATGGTGAACCACAGTAAAAATAAAAAAGTAGGAAATAAAAAACTTAGACTATTAAGTAGATAGAGTAGAAATAGGATATGTAATAAATAAGAATGGAGATGGATGAAAGAAAGACTAGGTATGCAGCATGAAAGTGCGAGAGGCATAAATGCGAGAAAGGTATGAAAGGAAAAGCAAGAATAGGCTCCAAATTAACAACATTGGAGGTAGGATAGCAATAAAAAAAAAAAAAAAAAAAAAAAAAAAAAAAAAAAAACCTAACCTAACCTAACCTAACCTAACCTAACCTAACCTAACCTAACCTAACCTAACCTAACCTAACCTAACCTAACCTAACCTAACCTAACCTAACCTAACCTAACTGGGCTCAAGATTTTGGGATCTATTTTTTGGGCTCAAGATTTTGGGCTCAACATTTAACATTTTGGGCTCAAGATTTTGGGCTCAACATTTGAGGCTCAACATTTTGGTCTCTACTTTTTGGGCTTAACATTTTGGGCTCTACTTTTTGGGCTCAACATTTAGGGCTCTACTTTTTGTGCTCAACATTTTGGGCTCTACTTTTTGGTCTCAACATTTTTGGGCTCAACATTTTGGGCTCAACATTTTGGGCTCTACTTTTTGGGCTCAACATTTTGGGCTCAACATTTTGGGCTCAACATTTTGGGCTCAACATTTTGGGTTTGAGATATTGAGTTGAAGATAAATTTCAACAATTACTATTTTGTCTATTTTATCATGAAAAACGTTCATGTCCCATACATTTGTATGGAAATATTGTCAACTTGAAAAATCTAACCCGGGTTTAAAATCTACATTTATTATCCTAGAGGGATAAAATTGGTGTCAAACGACGGGTATTGAACGAAACTTTTGGGTGAGGCATATACTGAGTTCATAAAGGATTTAAAAAGAGAAAAAATTAAAAAAAACCCCAAAAAAAAAAAAATATGTGTGGGAGGTACCCCAAGGGGTGCCGATAGAGCCCCAAATGGGGGTATAGGAAGAAAGAACAGGTCTAATAACCCCCCGATACCGAGTTTGAAACCGATCTCCCGACGCGAGTACCCTTAACCCTATTCCAGTTTTTAAAGTTTGGCCTACCGGTTAGTATGATGTTGGTTAATCTACCTAGTTGAGTATTTTTAATGTTTTTGGGTTCAACATTTTGGGTTCAACTCTCTGGGTTCAACAATTTGAGCTCGACTTTTTGGGCTCAACATTTTGGGCTCAACATTTTGGGCTTTACTTTTTGCGCTCATTGTTTTGGGCTCAACATTTTGGGCTCAACATTTTGGGCTCTACTTTTTGGGCTCACCATTTTGGGCTCAACATTTTGGGCTCAATACTTTGGGCTCTACTTTTTGGGCTCAACCTAACTAACCTAACCTCTCTGGGTTCAACATTTAATATTTTGGGCTCAACATTTTGGGCTCAACATTTTGGGCTCTACTTTTTGGGCTCACCATTTTGGGCTCAACATTTTGGGCTCAACATTTTGGGCTCTACTTTTTGGGCTCAACCTTACTAACCTAACCTCTCTGGGTTCAACATTTAACATTTTGGGCTCTACTTTTTGGGCTCAACATTTTGGGCTCAATATTTTGGGCTCTACTTTTTGGGCTCACCATTTTGGGCTCAACATTTTGGGCTCAATATTTTGGGCTCTACTTTTTGGGCTCTACTTTTTGGGCTCTACTTTTTGGGCTCACCATTTTGGGCTCAACATTTTGGGCTCAATATTTTGGGTTCAACATTTTGTGTTCGACTTTTTGGGTTTGAGTTATTGAGTTGAAGATAAATTTCAACAATTACGATTCTATTTTATTGTGAAAAACGCTCATATCCCATACATTTGTATGGAAATATTGTCAACTTGAAAAATCTAACCTGGGCTTAAAATCTACATTTATTATCCTAGAGGGATAAAATTGGTGTCAAACGACGGGTATTGAACGAAACTTTTGGGTGAGGCATATACTGAGTTCATAAAGGAATTAAAAAGCGAGAAAATTAAAAAAAACCCCAATAAAAAAATGTGTGTGCTCCCTCTGCCTGGAATACGGGCACGGGCGGCGCTTCTGCAAGGACACGCTGGAGAAGTGCAGTCACTGTGGTGGAACGCATAAGAAAGCAGACTGCGCGGACTGGCGAGCTGACACCACGCCGTCCTGCTGCAACTGCATCAAGGCCAAGCTAAGCGATACAGCGCACAACGCATTCAGCAGGGATTGTGTAGTAAGGAGAAGGTTGGACGCCCTAGCTCGCGCTAAAATAGCGTACTGCTAAAGTAGTCCCGGGAGCCTTCTTCTTCACTGCCTCTTCACTGCCAGCTGCTAATATCGCCTCCTTGATCAGAGCACTGTTTCGGACCGACCATTGGGAAATAAGTAAAGGAGCCACAGACTTGGATCACCATCGTACGACACACAACACACTACTCACAAAGCCACAGAGCACTCACACTTCACTTACAGCAACACTGCACAACACAAACAAAGCAAATTGGTACCATTTTCGTAAGAAAATGGAACAATTTCTAATAGTAAACACTTCTACACATACAAGTACACAACCCGTAACAGTCACACAAACATACACACGAACCATTACACACAAATGCACACGCACTATACAATTAATGGAACTAGCACAAACACAAAACTCACTGTGGTGGTCCGAGAAAATTTCGAGCAAATATTGCCGTGTAAGACTTGAAGCCACAAAACTGCAGCAAAATGAATTTTGTAACTCAACATTCAGAATAAAAAGGTCAAAGTCAGCAATGTCGTGGCCAAACCTTAGGAAAAACACCGGTTCCGACACCAATGTACGCTGCTTGTACAGTAAAGAGTTAGAGGAGGTCGCAATTCACGACGTGACGGAGTGCCCTAGTCATAGAACACAGGTTAGCTATAGGAATAAATGTATAATGTATAAGAAACGAACAGAATGTACAATGTATAAGAAAAAGCATTACCCACACTTCAATGTGTCGGTGTTAGTGCCACCACCAGTAAAATTAAAAATGAATGTAATTAAGAACAAATAATGTTAAATGTGAAAAGTAAAATGTTAAACTTGAAAAACTTAATTACCCCTGTGTACATAATGAATAAAGTAAACTAATACAACACACCAGATAGAATAGGACAGTAGAGTTGGCTGATCCGACTTAGCGTGAAAGTGGATGAGTGAATGATGAACATGTATGAAGAATGAAAGCACCAGTAGCAAAAGCGAGACACAGAATGAAAGGAAAACGTAGAAAAGATACTCCATAATACTCGACAATGGAGTTAGGTCGGCGTAACAAAAAAAAAAAAAACCTAACCTAACCGCCTTTGGTAGGGTCAAATTCCAAATTTAAAACTGTAAAATTTTATGAAAATTTTGTAGAAATTGTCACCACTTAGAAACTCATTATTTTATTATAATTAACTAAATTCTAATTAAAAAAATTCTATAAATTTTTGAAAAATTTATCTAAAACTGTAATAACTTCCGACCCAAGGGTCGGATCGTAACCGGACCTAATCCAAAATGATTGTGATAAGACAGATCGCCTTTGGAAGGGTCAAATTCCAATTTTAAAAATGTATTTTTTTTGTAAAAGTTGACGTCACTACTTAGAAATTTATTATCTTTATTATAATAACTATATCGTAACTCAATTCTAATTATATTTATCAAAAAAAAAATTAAAATTTATCTAAAATTGTAATAACTTCCGACCCAAGGACCGTCAAATCCGGACTTGAACCAAAATGTTTGTAATAAGACAGAGCGCCTTTGGTAGGGTCAAATTCCAAATTTAAAATTGTATAAAAAAATTCTCTCATTTTCGACTTAAAAAATTCAGTAAATTACGCTCAGCTTAACAGTGAAACTACCGCGTCGAAACGATCGGTAGTTTCAGAGCTACAGCTCGCCAAAGTTGAGAGTAATAACTGAAAAAATTAATACCGTGGGAATTTGTCAGGCGCCGACATTCCAATCAGGCGCCGAGCCATAGAACATAGTAGTTAGTGGTAGCTAGTTGCATGGGATATTTTGTAGCAGTATAATTTACAATGAATATTTATTGTAATACCATTAACCTCCTCAATGAGTCAATACTGAGGGTCGAAAATCACTCGGAAGATTAATTTGTTGGGATAGTAGTGTTGGTCACTTTATCCAGGCCCAGTTTGTCCTTTTATCATTCATGGCAAATATACAGGATTTGAATAATAAATTATTGGACTTATTTGACATATGGGTCGATTCGGGGTAAATCAGATTGTAAGACATGATTTTGCTTTTTTCAACTAATGGTACAATAATCTACTATAATCTGTCGGTACATTCGAGCGAGAAGCGAGCACTGCCGTACTATACCATCCTTTACTGGTACCATTTTGCCACATTTTCAGGCCCCTATTGGAGTTTCTCTGAATTAGACCAGAATGCAGAATTTTTCTTTATCCAGTAAGCTATAATCACATACTTAAAATCCAAAGACTTGGCCGTTTACTTATGTCCTACTAAAGAATAAAAAAAAAACCGGGGCATTGCACACAGCGCTATCTAGCCCCACACTAAGCAAACGCTTGTGTCATCTAGATAACGGATATAATACTTATATACTTTTCTTTTGTAAATACATACTTATTATACACACAAACGACCAGACTCAACACAAGTAATTATAAATTTTTAAAGTACATAAATACTTGTGTCATGCGGGAATCGAACCCGCGACCTCTAGATTAGAAGGCAGAGTCACTACCAACTAAGCTAACAGGCCAGTCATAGCTAGTAATGTCATGGCTATATAGTCATGGCTAGTATAGAGATATAGATCCCTCCGCGTGGCTTTTGGTTAGGTTTTTTATTTCAAAGTATATTATAATTTATAATTTGTATGTTATAATTTGTTTGTTTCAACGGCCAGTCATATATAATTAACTATACTAATTAAGAAATCGCAGTAAGGAACCTTAGACTTGGCACGACTTTGTCTAGATTTTTAGAGGTAAACAAGTAGCTCCATCTAGACTTGGCTAGTTTTTTACAGAATGTTGTCAGTGGGATTAAACATACTGACATTTTGTTTTCCTTACTATCGAATAATTAATAGCAATATCTCAATATTCATCTTGCTAAAAATTTATCAAAAGAACATGCATTTAGTGAAAATATGAAAATATAAAGGAAACTTATAGCTAATTGGTAGCTAATTGCGTCTATTGAAATAAAAATAGCACAAGTAATCCGAAGATATTACCATTCAGAAAAGTTTAAATTCTGCATGGAATCTTAGATTCTGCTGCAGAAGAATAATTTAATTATAGATTTGTCACTTTCGCAGGGAATCGATAAATACTTATTAAAGTATACCGTTGAGAGACCACTCGAGATCTTTGAAAAGTAGGAAGAATACCTAAATGATCCAATATTAACCTATCATCTGTTAACTAAGAGTTTACTTAAGAATTTACTGTAATACATATTAATGAGAATAAAACGAAAGAATACTATCAAAAACGTTTTAATTTAATAATTATTAAAATAAATAAATTCAACAATTTGGTGGCAAGATAGCTTCTAAAATCGAAATTAATCACTTCGATTTGCATTAAGGAACTCTATCTTAAATCTAGTCTTTGAGATAACCCAAAAATGCATTTAAATGTTGGCATTGCTAACAGAGCTTTACAGTTTTACTTGTTTTATATCTGTCTTTCAAGTCTTCAATAAATATTACCATAATATTATTACATTTCACACGCAAATTATTTCATAATAGGTTAAGCAATTAGCTGATATTACGTATCCGAACATATTCTTAACCATATTATGAATCTCATTTCTAATGTCTTAGTAACAAGCTTCACATAGTATTGTCACAGTTCTAAACACTAGTTTTTCTCAGTCTATCAATGTTAATTCAATTGGTTCTCCAAACGTCAACTCGACGTTTTTATCAAAATTCGTTTCAGTCTCCATTTCAATTCTAAAACCGGTATCGAGACGCTCCTTATTCACATTATTTTTGAGGCTAAGTAATTCTTTTCCTCTTTTGTCCAAATTCGACTCATTTTAAGCAAAGTTGATGCCATCATCAAAACAATTTAAAGGTTCATAGCTTAGCTTAAATCTAGTTTGTCTTATTCTATATTATTTTCTTCGTCACATCTCACGTCCGAACAACATTCTGGGTATGGTTTAGTGAGATCTTCATCGGTGACGTGGCAGTTGGGACTTCCAGCCTGCACGACACCACATCTGAAAAGAAGAAAAATATTTATTAGGCTCAAATTTCAGAACTTACTATAATTTACAACTTCAAACATTTTATAGTTTATCCCGGGACGTTCCACACAGCGCTCTCTAGCCCCATACTAAGAAAACGCTCGTGTCGTGGGTACTAAGTATTGTATTTTATGTTTTAGTAAGTACTTAATAATATTGTTCAAGACGATGTATTTTTTTAAATGGAATAGATCTGAAATTAACTATAATTCGCCCGACTATAAGGAGTCACTAGTACCTACCACAGAATACAACTAGTACCCCTGCTACTGTCACGGTCTTGGATGATTGTGATGTTTTAAATTACATTCAAACAAAAGAGATGGTAAATATATCACGTTGTATTAACTCATAATCCTATACACCAAATTAAGAATTAACTTTAGCATATGACCACAATCAAAGGAGATTTATAGAGTGTCAGTTGAACAATAAGTGATTAGCTTTATGATTGCTATGGGACACTTTTATTGCAGAACGTATATAAGTTGAAAGTTATAAAGAGGGCCATGTATAGATAGTTTGATGAAATACTTACGAAGCATAATCCATCATGGCAGCACAGGTGACTCTGTAGCAGGAGCCTCTGGGAGTGACAGTTTCACCAAACGGGATGACATCGTTGATCTCTTTGATGTAGCAACCTTCTTTGTCTTCTGTAAATAAAGAAAAAACATAGGTTAGTAGAAAATAAGAAACTTTTTAAACAGTTCAACCCTGTAAAATGATATGGAATCCAAAAAAATAGTTTAACATAGGTACCATAGTTATAAATGTAGGTACATAAGATGCTCAGGTTTCTTTTTCGATTCAGCCCATCATGTGTTAATGCTGATTATATTAATCAATTAAGGCCAGAAACAGCCGAAGTTAATTATTTTTCATGGGTGGTATAATAATCCAAAAATAACTTTGGAATTTCCGTTAGAATCATAATATCAAAACATCGATAACTTTTTCATTGAATAGATACCTCCCGGAACAGACACCGTTATAAAAACTCGAAAACAAGTCAATAAAATACTTAATTAAAACAACATTTCCGAAAAAACATCAACATTTCCTAGATTTTCTCTGACTAATAAAGTTGCGTCATATGGATGACGACAGATCGAAGGTATTGATTGTGGGCAAGATTGATTGACGAGAAAAAATAATTATAATGTACACCAAACAACAAACCATATATTAGGTAATGTACACAAGCACCATCATACAGCAAGTCTATTTAGATAGGTGGCTTTTATTTATCACCATGAATTTGTATTGAATATCGACATTGTTAAATCTATATATATATAAACCTATACCTATTAAACCTATATATAATCCTTATAAACTAAGTTTTACATGCCATTATTTATTTTTAAATAATATTGTTATGTTGAATTTTGGTGTAAATAATAAAATGAAATAATTTTGGATAGTACCGGATGAAAACCATGTTTTTGTAAACAGAAACCGGGTAATCAAAGTGTTAATAATTGTGATAATATTTTGGAACTAGCTTGTTTTCATCACGTTATTTATATATATTTCATTAGCATAGGTAGAGTTATAAAAATATCTTAGCTATTAGTAAAGCAAAACATTTTTCTGGCGCCAAGATAGTTATTAATTATTTTGATGAGCGTCTATACAGTTTGGTTTACATTTTGTTTTCCCAAACCACCTGTTGTGGTTACTAGTCCTACCTGATTTTTGAATTAATAAACCAACTATTACCTAATTGACATTAATTTATTCCGATGAGTAGTTTCCAATTCACGTTTCAACAACTTGTAATGTGTAAGTCATGAATACATTTCTGACCAATACATTTAATTATTGCGAAAAACGTTTGTTTTTCTCTGTGTTCAGAACAAAATCTTTAAATATTGCCATAAACAAACCTTGTAACGTATACAAGGCCTTGACCCGCAAACCTTGCAAATTAAATAAAATAAACATATACATTTGCAGCTTCATCGTAATCCGCGTCGAAAAAATATTGACTCTTCATTTTTCATTGAAAAACACATGCTATTGTAACGTGATAGAGTTCAATACTGATACCCTTTTATCTTATGATATTGCAACTGGTCAGAAAATACTTCTGATAGCTGTTTATCAGAAATAACTTTAAATCGTTCAATCAAGGAATATTTTAAGTCGGATGCGAAGGCATCGCGTCGGCGCCAACATGTGTCGAGGAATTTTACGCTGCGTTTTATTCAAATTTATTTATTTACCTACAAAGTCGTTTTCTAAATACCGGTTGTTAATAAGCACACGGGCGATTATAAAGCAAGCATCATTACTTATTTGTTTGTGTAGTGACTTAGTTACAGAATACCACAGAATACATAATACAAATAATACTTAGGTATTTACTATAAATTTATTGTTATATAACGTCAATTTAATCGTGTTCAATTCATTTATATAAAAGCTGTATATCAAATACGAATACCTATTATAAACCATTATATAGATCCTAAAGTCTGTTGGTCTGATTGTTCATCTCTAACGTCTTGTATGGTAACGATGCGATAGATGATCATGGTTTATTATGATAATAGTATAGGGTCTCGGGAGTGATATAAAGCTACTTTTTTATTACTAATGCAGGCGAAAATGTGAGACACCGTGCTTTACAAGTACAAATAATTATAATGTATTATATGTGAGACACCGTGCTTTACAAGTACAAATAATTATAATGTATTATATGTGAGACACCGTGCTTTACAAGTACAAATAATTATAATGTATTATATGTGAGACACCGTGCTTTACAAGTACAAATAATTATAATGTATTATATCTTACAGACATACCCTAATTAATAACTACTCATATTTTTAAGTATATCAAATTTTAAATGATTGAACTTGATTCTTTCTTTTATAGCTTGTTTATAAGTTCCGTAAAAGTGTAATAAACTTCGGCACCCACGGAATACATTCTTGGGGAAACCCAAATTTGGAGAAAACCCCTCGCGGACCACCTGGTGTATAGCAATGATATTATATGTGTGTATAGTATATGAACTCACATTGGTTGAATATATTATTGGAATATGGAGGTTTCCTTTAATTATACAGAAAATAGGATTTAAAGAACCATCACTAATTAGATGAATTTAAAGGCATACCTAGAGCAAGGTACATTGAAAACATTGTAGCTTCCATTTATTTTACAAAACAATTTAAGTCAACACTTAATTTGATAATCGTAACGCACTTCAAATTTTAAGAGAATTGGTTTAGTTTAGATAATGAATTATGAATGTGGAGTCAAAGTGTACGAGTAAGGTACCCACGAGTGTGTTGAAAGAGAGCTTATAAAGTGTACGAGTAAGGTACCTACGAGTGTGTTGAAAGAGAGCTTATAAAGTGTACGAGTAAGGTTCCTACGAGTGTGTTGAAAGAGAGCTTATAAAGTGTACGAGTAAGGTTCCTACGAGTGTGTTGAAAGAGAGCTTATAAAGTGTACGAGTAAGGTTCCTACGAGTGTGTTGAAAGAGAGCTTATAAAGTGTACGAGTAAGGTTCCTACGAGTGTGTTGAAAGAGAGCTTATAAAGTGTACGAGTAAGGTTCCTACGAGTGTGTTGAAAGAGAGCTTATAAAGTGTACGAGTAAGGTTCCTACGAGTGTGTTGAAAGAGAGCTTATAAAGTGTACGAGTAAGGTTCCTACGAGTGTGTTGAAAGAGAGCTTATAAAGTGTACGAGTAAGGTTCCTACGAGTGTGTTGAAAGAGAGCTTATAAAGTGTACGAGTAAGGTTCCTACGAGTGTGTTGAAAGAGAGCTTATAAAGTGTACGAGTAAGGTTCCTACGAGTGTGTTGAAAGAGAGCTTATAAAGTGTTATCTATATAGATCTTGATTATCATCGCAAATATTTACAAGATTTTGTGCTCAACCGAAATAAAATAATTATTTTTTTCTATTATTATGTCTTGAAAACAATGTAGACATCAATAAGTTATTTTAAATAAGCTCTCTTTGATATCTAAGTTTTATAAGTTAGTATTTATTTAAAGTCATTATAAGTTTAGGTTGATATCGATGCGGTGTTAAGTAAGTTGTTACTTAGAAAATATATATTTTATCGTTTACAATAAAACCTTAATGTAATTTTGGTGCACAAAAAATTGTTCTTAACATTGTTTTGAATTATACATAATAATATATACAATACAAGAATGCTCTAATATCAGGTTGAAGATTTAAGAAACAATGGTGAAAACAGTAATCTTAAAATTTTCTTAGTAACAGTGAAAATTTAAAACACGTAAACTTACCGAATCCTGCAGGTTTATGTGGGTTCCTCTCTCTCCATACAGCAGCACTGGCAACCCCCAAGCAAACAGCCAGGATGAACATTTTCGACTGCATTTTTCTTTCTTCAAATTCTACTTCAGTTCACGAATCACTTCCAAAATACTGTTCAGTATTTTGTATCAATTTTCAATCTTATGTTTTGTCAATAAAGTTTAGTTTAAAACGTGCGATGTGAAATCTTCACGTGGTTTACGCCAACACACGAATCAGGCAGATGTTTCTGAGATTTGGAACTCGACTGGTCAGCTTGTGGCGAGCACCATGTATTTATTCTATCTCGGCCGGTCCTAGAAGTTGTTTTTGTTAGTAATACTTTGGCGCCAGCATATTATTGTTTTTATGTGACTTTGATAATGTGTCACAGGCTTTTATTATTCTAGTTCGTGTTTGATTTGAATGCGATGATTTCGTCGCAGTTTTCTAAGTATTTAAAATTCATTGTATTTGTTTTGGTAACTGTCAATGTATTTTATTTATTTATTTTTTCTGCTTAAAAAAATAATGTAATAATATGGAATGTCGCATTCTTGATAATAAAAATATACCAAGCTTTCTATTATTTTTCATACGTTTTACTTGTTTTCGTTAGCTGTCCGTATATTTAATTTATTGTCATATATTTATATTTTTTTTTAAATATATGTCGTACTATAAGGAATTTATACACGTTATGCGTATAAATCATGAGTATTAACAACGCATTAACTTGAGCGTAACAAATGTAGAAGGCTAATTTAAAATGCGCTTTACACTTCCTTAAAAATATCGCATTACAAACCTGCTCATGTCATTGAAATTCTTTAAAGTTCATTGACAGACGTCAAAATAAGATGAGACCAATAAATTTGCACCCACTTGTTAGTTATGTTTACGGGTATACAAAAAAACCGTACTGTGCATTCTGTATGCATAAAAATAGTGGTATTTTGCATATATTAGGCATATTCAATTAACTTTAAGACCTTGTAACGTCCATACAAACAGTTTCAAGGTTTAGCTTTAGGGTGACTTATCTCCTAAAACATGCCTTTTCTTTTTAAAAGACTATAATATAATTGTCAAGATTATAATTATATGTTATAACAATGTTTCTGCATCATTTATAAAGTATATTCTAGACAAGCACGATAGAAACAATAAAAAGCTGTATCTATCGAATATATAAATCGTAGTAAGTACTTAGCTGAACATCTCTACACCAAAGTTTGACAGCCACTGACACTGTCATCTGCTATACTAACTTACTACTTTTGTAATGTATGTTTTTTATTCAAACTGCTTTATAAAGCTGAAGATGGTCGAAAGTCTGAACATTGAAGATATTTAAATAAAAATTCTTTAAATATACTTCGAATTGATAACATAACACGTTCCAACAATTTTTAGAAATTTTGTTTGTTTCTCTGTTTATCCGTGTGCGTGTTTGTCTATTTATTTAAACGCTTATCACGCTAAAACGGCTGAACGGATCATCATGATTTTTGGTATGTAGGTAGTATGAGGTCTTAGGAGTGTTTATCGTGAAATAATGCGAGCGAAGCCAGTCGTCCACTAGTATACAACAAAATAATATAGATTCTATTTTATAAAATATTCAGATTGCTGCGTAGACAAATCTAAGGCTGGGCACTCGTCTGCGTAAATAATGTACATAAATATGTCGTAGTGATCACGTCACTAATAAATTAAAGTGGACATAAAGTCGCCTACGTCACCTTGGTTGTGTACCGGCCTTACAAGGACGAGCCGAGGAATTCACTGTTGGGAATTACGTGTGATTCATCACAACAACGTAAACAAACTTTTTGACCGACCGCTTCAAAAAGGAGGTTATTAACTCGACTCTTATGTACGACGGTCGATGTACATACGGGCGTTGCGTCATATGTACTTACACATAAGATAGTCTCAGATTATGATATTTAAGTATGTTAAACAATCTAATATGTATTATTAGCTTCCAAACATGTCTGCAAAATTGTTGTGAGTATATATTTAGTATGTTGGTCCACGGATGTTTCAGGAACAACATGTGGTATCGATACGAATAATTGTTTATTAAAGAATAAGTTAAACTTTAGAACCAGTATCAGTTTTATCAAAATCTGTTCAGTAGGTTTTGAGTTTTAAAGGGGCACGAAGGGACTTAATTCTAAATATTATATTGCACTTACGCCATTTTATATTTTATACGACGACTTGATAGACACAGATGAGTCTTGGCAGTCGGTTTAATATTGCAAGTTACTATTATAGCCACTTTTTTACTGTTTTATGCTAAGACTTACTAGATCCGCTTTATGACGGATGGCGATTGAATCGTTTGGAATTTCACTTAGCGAATTAAGGTTTGGGGTTTAACAAGTTGGTTATCTCATCGTGTTATAACATCACCTACGACCATAGCTGTTCATTCATCTTTAGTATTCGTAGAATTAAACTCAGTAATGATAATCAGAATACCAAGACTGAGGAGTCCTAGTATTTTGAATATCACTCCATTAGTTGTCTGAATTGTGTAAAATAGTTAGAATTCTAATACCATACCTAGTTCCCGTAAGGCGTGATTAATTTTAGAGGTAATTTTTGACGTGAGATATTGACGTAAGTGTTAGCCGGTTATTACAATTTAAATAAGAATTGTTATTTCCACAACTTTACCTAATAGCGTAGTGACCTAAATAGGCCTGACTCTACTATTACTAATGTATATAGTACTAGCTGGTGCGCGCGACTTCGTCCGCGTGGAATACTTATTACCAGAAAAACGGTTCTAGTGAGTTAACCTTAAAAGATAGACATATACTGTTGCAGACATTTTGTTAGATCATTTTAAAAGGAATAATTCTTTCATAAATATCTTTTGATATCTTGAACCGTTTTCGCATCATACGCAACGGAAGGCGCAACGCTCACATTTTCCATTGTTTCTTCGCTCATATTAGCTGCAGCGTGATGTTATATAGCCTAAAGCCTTCCTCGATAAATGGTCTATCCAACACAAAAATAATTTTTCAATTCGCACCAGTAGTTCCTGAGATTAGCGCGTTCAAACAAACAAACTCTTCAGCTTTATAATATTAGTATAGATAGAGGACGGAATTCGTCTTCTCAATATTTTATTTAAATAATCGAGAAGTTGTGGACTTTTTCTAAATTCCTTAATAGGAATTTAGTCGCTAGTTGAAATTTGGAGACTTGCACATTTTTTTTTAATGCACTGGCGTCTTTTACTCTGCCCAGGTTCTTTTTAGTCTTATTTACATAACTTATATGATACAGAATATTTATCTTTGCGTACTTACGCTCAATAAGACCACAGTAACAACATAAAAACTCTGTATTATTAAGGTCTTGTGTGTAAAAGCCCTTTTAACCAGAGTGACATTGTAAAATGTATTATTATATTAAACTAATCTCATGTATACGATAACCCGTCCTGGGGTTCATTGAAAACACCTCCGATATCTATTTTGTTGTTATTTATGTAGAATAAATAGGTCTCTAAACTTAAATCATGCATTTTTTTATTGGGCCGTGTCTTGTAGAAACTGATACATACTAGTTTCAGTATTTTAAATATTAAATATGGCTGAAGAGAGTGTAAGAGATTACTAAAATTATCGGACACAAATAGAATGAAAACATGTATTTTGATTAACGACATATCAGATCGAGTATTTAAGAATGCGGCGATATTTTTTCACTCTTTTAATTTAGCGCCATAAAAGTCAACGCTAATTAGTTTTTAACACAGAACAACGATCGGGCCACATCGCCCCCGCGCGTGCCCCCCCAAGGCGACAAGCATGGACTTCAAAGCTCTGTGGTTTTTAATGACACGGCTTTAGTGCCATACATCGCCAGATCTGACGTGACGTTCCAAATGAACTATTTTTGAATGTTAGAACACATCCGTATTCTTGACCTCTAATACAAAGCGTATATATACACATTCCTGCAGGTGGACGGATCAAGATCGGAATGGTGGCTAAGCTATTAGCGAAATTTAAGTCTGATTTGTGATGTTTAGCCGCATAATTTGCTTATGTTTTCTTTGGATTTGGAATGTTTCCTATTTATTTGGGCTACTGGAGTTTGATACTGTTTTAAATAGTGTATTTTTTATATAAAAGAAATATATTAGATCGTTATCTATTTAGTACAAAATAAAATATTGATCAAGAATCTCGCTTGCCGACCGAAAAAATTAAGGTGTTAATAAATCTTGCAGTCATATTTAATAATATAAAAAATGACTGTATTTACAAGATAGCATAAACTATGATGATTAATGTAATAACAAATGCAGATGCCGGAATTTAAAGGCTATATGTAAAGTTCATTAGTTTATCAACACAGGATACTTTCATCTGGAAATTCCGAAACAAATCATACATTTTTGGCTAGAAAGTGCGAGAACTCCCTAAGAAATAGTTTTATTATAATATCTAACGTACCTATTGAGGTAAACAATGTGAAAAACATTACTTAATGCGTTTTTTCAGCTATTTTCACACATCAAGTTATGAACCTCAAAACCTAGCAATTTTTCTTTTATGATTACCTCTCCATCTTACGGTTGCCTGAAAGAGTAGGTACGTTTTCAGCGATAAGGCTGCCAGTTGTGGCTTTAGATTAAAATTTCATATTTTTTGTATTATGTTTTATTTTTATTTGAGTGTCCAATAAAGCATTAATCTATCTAACTTTTTTTTACGTGTTATAGGTTTACGTTTGACTAGAGCCTGCCTGATGTTCTGCTGAGGAAAAAATTATGTGAGGTCTTAGGGTTTCTACGATGATTTAGTAGGATATTATTTATATCTGTGCCCATTGTCACAAGACAAAGTTATAATGTCTCGATGGTAAGTAATCTCAATGAATCCATTTTGAAAATCTTTTCTTAATTCATCATACGGAATCAACAGAATAACTCATTAACGTATCGTAGTTCCTAGTTGTTAGTAATTAATACGGTGGTCATTAAACAGCTAAGTGCAGTTATTAAGCCAAGTAAGTCAGACGCTATAAAGGCATATTCTTCTTCTTTTTATCGAATGAGAGTGGCCAACTCTGGTGTCGAGAGTTCATCAAGCCACCCTAAGGGTCTCTGACATGGCATAACGACTGCCGTACTAGACAAATAGTTGGTTCCTACAATTAACGTGTCGACCCACGAAAGCCCCCAAAATTAAATGCTACTTTTCGGTCACCCATCCTAAGACTGACTGCGTCGACCTTTGAAGGGCATTTTGCAAACTCGCTACAAGACTTGGGCTCTCTCATTATGATAAGAATATTGTCTAGTTCATAATACCTACCTAAATCAATAATTATGTATTCGTCTAAGTTTTTTATAACACACTGTTTACGATGATACGAACCGGTTCTAAAGCACGTCAATTATTACACTCCTTAATATAGTTCATACTTGATCAATCTATGCTGGTTTACTATCTCCTTACTTATAAACCTAATTCTGAGAGTGATTACTTGTCTAGCCTGATAGCTGTACTTTAAATTAATATCATAAGAAACAAAAGACAGAATAACAATCGCTCGTTGGTAGTAAGAGAAAACTTTAGCAATCGCAATAAAATTGATAAAAATATATATTTTGGGAAATTCAATGACAACGTTTGGATAGTTAAAGAAAAACGTATGAAAAAAAAACAAAATTAGTTTTTTAATGTTTTTAGATATGATTCGTAAGTAGACAAATGATACAATTATTCAAAACATTATTAATAATAACCTTTTAACGCATAAAAACACAATTTTATACAAACTTCACATAATATGTGAAGTTTGTGATAATCACAATCACATAATAAGTGAAAACTCAAACTGCAGGAATAGACTTTGATTGAAACAATCAACATTCTTTTACAACTTTTCCCAAAAGTATATGAAAATTCAAGTTTCAGGTAAACCTGTGTAAGTATTACAGTAAAGCATGTCTTCACAGGGCACGTGGTATCTAATCACAAGGCTATAAAACCGGCCTGTGCCATCATATTTTATTAAACACCTAATGAACGATACAACACTATGAATTAGTTATTATTGACGTCTTGATGAACCTTCTACCAATACCTATAAGTACAATAAAAAGTTAAAGGAAAAAGATTGATACACCTACGTCATTTAACGCTTATTTTATACTTAATTAACAATATACACATTTGTGTATTATATAAATGAAGAAAAATACTAGAGCTATCGCAAATAAACATGTTAATAAGAATTTGAGCCTTAAAATATGTCGTTAGAATTACATAACATAAATATCTCAAAACATACCTTTCTATAAATACATACTTTCATAGAAACGACATAATAATGTATGAATACCTACAGACATAAACAAGTTATAAAATAAAATATTCATGTAAAAACAGAGACACAAAAGAATTAGAGGAAAACCCTACATTTCGGCGGCGCCGGTGAAGAATTCCAAATATTCTAAAAACATAACAAAATTTTATAGTACCTCTAAACACTGGCGCCAAAATTCCTAATCAGCCGTTTGTAGAAAAGAAATTGATGAGAATAAAAACATAAAAGTCGTTCGAAATGATCTTGCACCACAGAGCTTGCACGATCATTGTATTCAAATAGCGTGTTGTTTTGATAACCGTGCGAGACTAGTTTGTTCCAGTGACATTTCTTGTCTGCGGTTTTTTCGCGACTTAATTTTTAGCGGATGTTATTATGAGTTCCATTTTTAATTACGACTTGTCTCCTTTAAGGCAGTTAATTGTTATTTTGATAGTTTTCACATAAAAAATTGCCTTAAATACATAATTAATTTTACTACGGATAGGTTTGCGTTAAACAACAGCATTGCTGCAGTCTAGATCATGTAAGAATCATCGAAATTTTGTTCTGCTAAATCATCAGTAAAGGAGACACCAACTGTGTCAATTTAACGGTCTCTAAACAAAGTTTTAGCCAGAAAATACATGAAGGAATGTACGGAATTTTGTATTCAAATGAAAAACCCACGTAACATTATTATTAGACACAGTCTTAGTCATAAAAGAAAACACAATGATAATATATTTTCAATTGTACGAAAATTATCAGATTTTTTTATATCAAGAAGTTGTATTATGTAGTCAACGTTCAAATTATTTAACTGATTAAGTGTAGCTGAACTACCTACAGAATAATTTGTCCATAAATCGTCTGTGGTATAATTTTTGGTAACAATAAAATATCTCAGAATGCTGGCGCCTGCATATCAATAGACTATGTTAATACATTTGGAGAATTTTGTTTACCTAAACTGGAGTTACATATTTTTCAATACCTTTTTAAGTAAAATTAGTTTTATTCTTCTAAAATATCTCAAAGATTTTAAGTTATCTGTTTAATTACAGTCATGCTCCATGTATTTTCATCATCATCAGCCTGTTATCGCCTACTGCTGAGCAAAAGCCTCTCTTCTTGTACGCCCTGCGGTTATTCTTATGTCGTCAAGCCACGGGATTGGTGGGCGACCGCTGTTTCATGTAATTTACAAAATATGGGATAAACAAAATGTATTGAATTTGTACAGTTTTTCAATTGTTTTGTTTATTATTGTTGTATAATTATTGCTTGCTATAATTTAAATAGACAAATAATTAAATAATTAGACTTTTAACTGTTATACATAAAAATGAATTAATATAAAATGATGAAGCGATTAACAACTGATCGAGCTATTTTTGTACAAAATAATGTCGGAAAAATCGGTCATTACATATAAAATTAGGCTAAATTCGACATCATAAAATTTTATGTTACACTTAATTTACGTAATAAGTATGTTTCTCACTCCTACCACAGAATCATTAATATACTAAGAATTTTGTAACACGGAAGCTACACATTCAGGCTGATTAATTATAATGTGACAAACAGATAACATTTTCAAATATCTCATGCTAGTTTTGGTTATTTAACTATGCCTTGATTTATAGCTGATGATAACTCGTAAAATTGACAAAAGATTAAAAAATAAATAATAGAAATAGTCAGTTACAGGTATGATTAAGAAACATTCACTTATTTATATAGGTATGTATGTGTTGAGTTAATGTAAAAAAGAAATCAACCATAGTAATATTTTTCTTTTATGGATTGTTTATAATAATCGCCAAAAATTTTAACTCATAAAGCAATAATTAAAATCTAAATTTAACAATACTGTTCCTTAAGAACTTTCCTCAGTATCTTGCCCGATGGATTTTTGGGGATACTATCTACAAACGTCACCTCTTTAATTCTTTTAAACTTCGCGACTCTTTGGTTGACAAACTCTATGATATCTTTGTCTGTGGTCTTGGCACCTTCTTTGAGGACGATGATTGCTTTTGGTCGTTCTCCAGATTTGGGGTCTGGTACTCCAATGATGGCTACGTCAAATATGTCTGGGTGTTCTTTCAGAACGTACTCTAGTTCTGCCGGGGGCACTTGGAATGCATTGACCTGTGAAACAAATATGTGTTCTTGAGGTTAACATATTTTATACGTTTAAGTAATAGTAAAGTTGAGCAAAAAAAAACGAAACGAACACGTATAATGTATGGGGGCCCCTCAATACTATTTTTTTTAATTTTTAGTATGCGTTGTTATAGCGGCAACGGAAATACATCATTTGTGAAAATTTCAGCTTTCTAGCTATCATGGTTTATGATATACAGCTTGGAGACAGACAGACAGACAGCGGAGGCTTAGTAATAGGGTCCCGTCTTACCTTTTGGGTACGGAACCCCAAAACAGCGATGATCTTAGAGATTATGAGATAGAATCCGTTTATTTAAGAGAAAAATTGCTGTTGACTATTTGATTTCTATTTTGTAATAAGCAAAGAGCACAGACGCTGTGAGAAGATTCAAATCTATTATAGTTTTAATGCCACATTAAAGTCTACATCAGCCAGGTAAATCAATTAACTACTATCCTGGCCATGTCATTCTGGCGTGTGCTCTTTAGTAGCAGGACTATAACTTCTACTAAATCCAAATTTCTTTTGACCCAGGCACATGACGTGCAGTAAAGCTGATTTAGGTTGTTATAAATATGTACTTGTATGTATGCTAGGTACCTTGATCAATTCCTTCAGTCTATCCGAGATGGTGATTAGTCCATCTTCATCGATCTTGGCCAGATCTCCACTCCTGTACCATTTCCCATCTAGAAACACCTCCTCATTCGCCGCAGGGTTGTCTTTGTAACCCCTCATGATGTTTGGACCTTTGATTACTAGTTCTCCAACCTGAAAAGTTAGGAAGATGTTTTGTATAGTTAATGGATTTATAATTATCTGAGTTCCCTCATAATTTTCAACAGATAGGCGTGTAATGATTTTAAAAGCTAAAAGATTTCATTTGAATATTAAACTATCATTCATAGCCGTATTAGACATTTTATGATTAGCTGAGAATCAAATCATTGATCGAAATAGTAATTTAGATCGCTAGTTATGTTTTTGAATGATAACTTTTCGCAGTCAGTATAACTTCGATACGCAGAAACAAATTAATACATCATTTCTTTTGATCAATTACGTCAGCTAATGTTATTGAAAGGTGATCTAACAAAAAGTGGAGTGAAAAAACTTTTGACTGTAATAAATTGCTTAAGTGCATCACTATTAGTTATTAATTTTCACAGAATTGCATGACCTCATACGCATGTGATCTTATCTAAGTTAAGCATCTTATAAACATCGCTTTTTATAGGCTCTGTCCGTGTATATTCAGCCTATAAACCAAAAACTAAAAACTATTATAAATTCTGTACAATCAATTGCTGATTTTTTAGGTTCTGAATTAAAACCTAATTAAATACCTGATATACCTATAGGACGCAAATTGTTAAGATAATCAAATCGTCAAATGCCGTTCAAAATTAAACCAATCTATTTTTTCCTTTCCATAGCCGTAACAATAACTTAATTGAGTTGATACCCACAGTTTTAAATAAAGCGCTGATACGTTAATAATCAAATCATCTGAATAATTTCAAAACGATTTCCCACTTTCAAAATCCAGATCGCCAAAGGAATAAAAATCCTGCTACTGTGCAGTAAAGAGTCACAGTGACTTATGTGTGGACTTAACACTTTCAACTCAGGGCAGACGGAATTAAACATGAGACATCTAGAGAAATGGACGAGAAGTTAGAACGCGAGACCAAGATTCTAGATTCCAAGATATTAATAGATTTTATCAAAGAAGTTGAAGCAGTGTAACAGGTGTATGCATTAGTTGGCTGCATACACTTGCATTGAGCCAGTTTGTTAATTCTGAGATAAAAGTACCTATGTGTCAATCCAAGGTTTTGTCTATATCTTATAAAATGTATTTTAAATTGGATTTACCGATACAGAATATAAACAATACTTGCACGCCTATTGTTTCAGATTAGTTACACTGAACGTTACTATTGTATATTTGCCACCAAAATAAAAACCTCTTATATCTATTAACTACCTCTCCAGGTCCCAAATTGTTCATCTGTCCATCAACGACTCTCAGCTCTATATTGGGTAGTGAGTACCCGACAGTCTCGTGCCGGTTCAAGCCGAGAGGACTGACTGACACCAGCGGAGCTGCCTCCGTCATACCGTAGCCTTGCGCGAACTGCATGTGTTTCTGAAATAAAAGGAAGATTGTTAGAGGCGACGAAATAGTTTTAGTATTACCTTCCCCAACCCGGTAATAAAATCTGAAAATAGAAGATAATAAGAAAGAAAAAAATTGTTTGGGTATATGCGAGTGCAAATCCACACTTAACTTGAAAATACAAGTCATTGGTGTAGGGCCGGATTCGAACCAGGGTGCGTCTGGATGAATAGAAGACTCCACTAGTAATTTAGTATAAGCTTTTAATATTATAATACTAGAAAGTTAACAGTTATTTCATCGAAGAGGTATATTTCATTCCGTCTGAGGAAAACGTTTCCCGCGGATGACGCACTGTGTACGCGATGCGACGAGCTCTCAGTTAAGTATCACTCTCTGCTAAAAGAAAAGCGGGTTGACTATTACTCGAACATAATACGAGACAACCCACGACGCATGTGGAGTGTTATTAACAGTGAGCTCGGCCGCGGTACCCGCGACAGGCTAGACTTTACAGAGTTGGTCCGAGATGCTAACGGTCAACCATTCGTCGCTAGGAAAGAAGTTGTGGACGCCCTGAACTACGAGTTTGTGACTGCTGCGAGCAAGTGTGGAGCGCCCACCGCCAATAGTGCTACCGCGATGGCGGTGCTTAGTAGTGGGATGCAGGCCAGCGACGTTTCTCTTAGACTGGAACCTTTTACCCCATTCGAGGTATTCACAATAGGGACCAAGCGAATTGCTGTGAAAAAGAGCATCGACATATACGGCTTATCGGCAAGCACGCTGAGGTTAGCAATTGGACCAGTGGCGCACGTTATTGCTCACCTGTTCAACTGTTGTATGAGGGAAAACGTGTACCCTGCAGCTCTAAAAAAAGTCAAGATAAGTCCACTGTACAAAGGGAAAGGCAAAAAAGCCGATCCCAAGTCGTACCGCCCTATCTCATTAGTCCCTGCTGTCAGCAAGGTTTTTGAAGTTGGATTGAATAGGACACTCCTGAATTTTGTGGTAGAGCGCAACATACTCTTAGAAAGGCAGTATGCGTATAGAGCCGGTCGCGCCACCACTGATTTGGTGCGTGAGGTGTTGTGGCAAATACTAAGCGCGCGTGAGTCGAAGCAGCAGGTGGCTCTACTTTGCTGCGACCTCTCCCGCGCGTTCGACACAGCTGACCACAGCCTTATAGCTAATAAACTGGAACTCTACGGTATCTGCGGCCCGGCTCTATCCATCCTGACCTCCTTCATGTCGAAACGAACGCAGGTTGTCGTGGGTGACAAAGGTCGCGCCGTATCTACGGAAATAGAGAATGTTATGGGTGTCCCCCAGGGCTCCTGTCTCTCCAATACCTTGTTCAGCCTCCTCCTGAACGACCTGCCCAGCTCTATCGAGGGGGCCGAGATCTACATGTATGCAGATGACGTCGCGAGCGCAGTGAGCGCCCCGACTCATGCTCTACTCGAGACGAAGCTCAACTCAATAGCTAACAAGCTGGACGGATGGTTTAGGTCGAACGGGTTGGCGCTGAACAAGGACAAAACAAACTTCATGGCGTTCTGTCTATACGGCCATGCGACAAAAAAGCATTCCGTAGTAATCGGCCAGACTGCGCTCCAGCAGGTCCCTTGTACGAAATTACTAGGTTTCCACATTGACAGTGGATTGACATGGGAGACGCATATAGAAGAGCTGTGCAGCAAGCTATCTAGCGCGTGTTACGCCCTTCGGAGGCTAGCGAGCACCGCTACTCGTAGCGTGGTGCGCTCCTGCTATTTTGCCACTGTACACAGTGTGATCACGTACGGGCTAGAGCTGTGGGGCCGAGTTGGTGATCGTGACAGAGTCTTTGTCCTGCAAAAACGAGCCGTTAGAGCCATTTTTGGGAAGTCAGATATCGTGTCGTGCGTCGATATATTCCGAGAGAGTCAGATATTGCCTCTACCTTGTGAATTAATCTCCCGGATTGCACTGTTCACACACGAACATCTGGAGATTTACCAACGCAGGGGTGTCCAGGGAACATGGGGATTGCGTAGCGACGTAAAAGCTGACCTACTTGTAACGCCGTCACATCGACTAGTGAAGTCAGAGAGGATGGTATACATACTCGGGCCCGCGGTTTATAACCGGCTGCCCGCCACCGTGAGAGATGCACCCTCCACCGCATGCTTCAAAACCAGGATGAAAAAGTGGCTGTTCGAGAAATTATTTTATGACTTAGACGATTACCTCAAACTTGACATAACATTAGTAACTAAACATAATTCTTACAGCACGACATATGAATAAGCTTAGGAACCTAAATATTGTTTTGACATATATTTGATATTAATGACATTTAGAATTTTGACATAATCTATATTGCATTGTATTTAATTATGCGAATGATAATTAATTTTTTTATATATACAATACATTCCAATTTTTATTAAGTTTACTATTTAAACAATACATGTACATGTATCTACTTCTGACTTGTAACTATAGAGTTATGAATAAATAATTTTTTATTTGTATTTGGCTATAATGTCACTTTAAATGACATCCGCTCAAGCCATGCTGTGGTTCATCTTTCATAGCGTGTTCATTATATGTATGTTTACAGTGAAACAAGGACGGCAAGCAGCTAGATCATACCTTGTAGGCGCTAGGCGACTGATTTAAAATTTGTTTGAGATTAGTTGTTAGCTAGAATCTAAAAGACAACATTGCGAAACACGATTTTTTTAAACGTGGGTTCCGACTAGCCATTTCAAATTCAGTAAAGAAATGCCTCTCAGTCTCAAAGCCTCAAAGTCTTTTGGGCAAGTATTGCTTCACGCTACCAAACAATTTGCGTGTGTAAAAATCTAGTCTTACCGGGGCTTTTTCTAAGAAGTTATGTATATCAGCGGGAGGGAGAGGGGCGGCGCCGCAAATTGAACACGTCAGGTGCTCCAGGTTCTTAGACGTCACTTGAGAATTAGCACTCAGGAACAATACTGAAAAAAACGGAAATAATACATATTAATTTCTTTAAATAATACCGTGCTTATAATATTACTAAAACAAAAGCATAGCCTGCCCACTATAAATAGGTGAAGTGCCTACGGTATATCAAACTATTATGCTCATAATGAAGACGTCATTCTTTGCTATTTTGTAACTGTAAGGCATCCAACTAAAAAACATGATGATAAAACATGATATACCATCCTTTGCTATCCCAATAAAAAAATGTCATAATTGTATAACGGCACTTACTCATCGGTGGCGCAGCATACATCAAATTGATCTTATAATTCAACAGTGTAGTTACGAAGGTATCCGGTTGGAACTTGGGCAAAGTGACCATCTTCAACCCAGCAGACAATTTGTGGAGCATCAGAATGCTGAGACCGTAGGAGTGGAAGAGCGGGAGCAAAGCTAGAGCTGTGTCTTGGTGGGTGTCTGGAAAATAAAAGATTTGTGAGAAGATTTCTACATACTTCTAGATATATATACTAGATTATTCTTCATATTTCTAGATTTCTACACCTTGGCCCTTTGCTGTTCATCATTTTTAT
This sequence comes from Macaria liturata, assembly GCA_964023185.1. Lineage (NCBI taxonomy): Eukaryota > Metazoa > Arthropoda > Insecta > Lepidoptera > Geometridae > Macaria > Macaria liturata. The sequence continues at coordinate 60,287 of OZ026810.1, forward strand.
AAACGACCTTCCACTGTATTTAAATTCCAAAGTAAAACAATTCGCCGATGATTTGAAGATCTACAGATATATTAAATCTAGAGATGACGTCTTAGCCCTTCAAAGTGATGTTGATAAGCTGAGCCAGTGGTGTGACCATAATAGAATGACTTTAAATTCATCGAAATGTTTTTATATAAGGTTTACCCGCAAACGTTCACCTTTTCCAGCATCATATGTCATAAAAAACGAACAGCTTAAAGAGGTATACTCAATTCGGGATTTGGGAGTAATTGTAGACAAAAAATTGAATTTCAGAGAGCACATTGACCAAGTGATTAAGTCTTCGTCCAAAATGTGTGGTTTTGTCACGAGACAGTCTAAGATTTTTAAAAATCCAAGCCTCTCCATACAGCTCTACTATAGTCTAGCTCGTAGTATTCTGGAATATTGTAGTGTTGTCTGGAGCCCGAGTTATAAGGTCCATTCAAATAGACTTGAGGGTGTTCAAAAAAGATTCCTTTATCACGTATCTTTTATGGATAGTATGTGTAAATTGCTGACCTCTTATCAATCCCGATTAGACCACTACGGCTTGATTACATTAGAGAGACGTAGAAGTCTTAATGATATTATAATGCTATATAAAGTGCTTCATGGTTCTGTTTATTGTCCTGAATTGGTTAGTATGTTGACATTAAGGGTTCCCCGCCCAAATAGTATCCTTATTAATAGGAATACTTTCTTTTTGCCTCATCCTAAAACAAATATGCTGAAGCATTCCCCTGTCTATCGAATCTGCGATACTTATAATAAAATTAGGAATGAAATTGATATTTTCCAAAATATGTCATTGACCCTGCTAAAACGCAAACTGTGCAAGTTGTTTTAAATATATATATGTTAAGTTGTTCTGATATATTAATTTAGTCTTGAGTGATGATTACTACTTATATGTTTTTTTTATTGTTAGCTTGTTTATTTCTATTTTGGGCAGTTATAATAATTATCATCGTTTGTATTGCCATACCTGTTTCATTGTATTGCCATACCTGTTTCATTAATAAAAGGTAACAAGTATGGCAATAGTGAACATGCTTAGTATTTAGTTTTTAATATTACAAACGTTCAGAATTTTTGTAAACATGTAATGTATAGATATATATATATATATATAGGGTATTAGATAGTTAGTTTTTTTTATGTATGTTAGGTTTACATCTAGAAGAAAATTTACATTCATTAGTTTATTCATATAAGTTTTTTTTTAAGTAGTATAAGTATATTTTCAGTTATGTAAACTTTTTACAAATAAAAAAAAAAAAAAAAAAAAATACTTATGTCTAATATTTTTAGTTCTAGGTACTATTAAAGCTCAACGTGATTAAGTAAATGCAATTACTAAACGTATCTAATAGTGTGGTTACGGATTGAATTGTTGGATAATCTATATATATAAAACTCAAAGGTGACTGACTGACTGATTGACTGACTGATGTGATCTATCAACGCACAGCCCAAACCACTGGACGGGTCGGGCTGAAATTTGGAATGAAGGTAGATGTTATGACGTAGGCATCCGCTAAGAAAGGATTTTGATGAATTCCACCCCTAAGGGGATAAAATAGGGGATGAAAGTTTGTATGAAACTTTTTCAATTTTAAACCGATCGGGCTGAGACTTTGCATGCATAAAGCTACTATGACGCAAGCGCTCGCTGTGAAAAGATTTTGATAAATTCCACCCCTAAAGGAGATAAAATGAAGTATAAAAGTTTGTATAAATCTTCTTAGATTTTCCCATTTTTGTCTAGCCGAAGGGAAAAATTGCTCTTACAACAGAACTATTTGCATGCGCTGCCTTAACAGTTGTATAAAATATAAATAAAATCTATACTAATATTATAAAGCTGAAGAGTTTGTTTGTTTGTTTGAACACGCTAATCTCAGGAACTACTAGTGCGAATTGAAAAAATCTTTTTGTGTTTAATAGACCATTTATCGAGGAAGGTTATAGGCTATATAACATCACGCTGGAACTAATAGGAGCGAAGAAATAATGGAAAATGTGGAAAAAACGGGGAAAATTATTCATCTTTGAGGGCTTCCGTGGCATGCGCTGCGAAGACGGTTCAAGATATCACAAAAATATGTTCATAGACTATTAAGGGTGCCATTGACAAGAGAAGGTTATCAAGAAGAGTTGAGCACTCTATATCAAATCGCAACTGCCAACGGATACGGAAAACACATGGTGGACGGGTTGGTAGGAAGTAAGACAAGGCAGCAGGTTCGCAATATGTTATATGCGATACCACCGGACAGGCCGAACAGATATGTGGGTAGCCTTACTTACATGGGGCCAGTGTCAGAACGGGCCGCTAAAATATTGCGGAAAGCGGAAGTCAATACAGCTTATAAAACAACGGATAATTTTATTTACGTCACCTGTGTAATGGTAAAGACCGGTTGAAAGATGCCAGGAAGTCTGGGGTATACAAATTGGTGTGTGACGAGTGCAATGCTGTGTATGTAGGTCAGACAAGAAGAAATTTCGAGACCAGATACAAAGAACATATGGCAGCCCATAGGAACGAGCACCCAGAAAGATCACACTTTGCGAAACATTTATTAGACACCGGACATACTTTGCAAAATAACCACACGTACCAGATTAAGCAAATATGCGATAAAGGATTCCGTTTGTGCGTGTGGGAGCAGCTGGAAATACTGAAACACCAGGGTCAACCTTTTACGTTGCTGAATGACCAAACCAACTTGGTATCATCACCATTGCTACGAACTTTCATTGGTAATGGAACAAACACCACCTAATTTGGTAAACACGCGAGCGATGATGCAACGACGGTTACGTTAGTGAGTTTGAATAGTAACGGTCAGGCAATGACACATCGTATAACATCATATTACGTTATATAAGGAGCGGTCGTTGCTCGCCGAGCTCACACGTCCTGAGGATGCCTCATGGAGAGGCGATACACGTGTCGACGAAAACATCTTGCCGAAGGAGAACAACAAAGCTTCAAGACACAAGGTGCGGTGTTAGTAAGATCTTGAGATCCACGGAGGCCACATTGGTTAGGAGGTGAGGTGTGAGAGGAGGTGGTATATGGAGGTCCTACACACCTATAAACCATCAATTTTGTTGTTTGATGTCGGTTAAGAAGCAGTCGCAGCGGAAAAACACTGCACATTTCTCCAGAGTTTCAGTTACAATGGATTTCCGCAAAGTAACGCCTGATTCAATATTTTACAAAAATATGTATAAAAGAATTATTTCTCTTAAAATAATCTAACAAAGTATCTTCAACAATATATGTCTATCTTTTAAGGTTAACTCACTAGAACCGTTTTTATGGTAATAACTATTCCACGCGGACGAAGTCGCGGGCACCAGCTAGTTTAATAATAAAATTTCACGATATTCTAAATTTTAACTATCGAATAAGACTAATTTCTGATGTGTAATCGGGCATCTCCTACAACTTAGCTTTTTAAGAAAGGACCTTCGATCGAGTACTATGAAAATATTATTACAAAACTGCATAACGTTCTAGTACCTAGTACACAAAGTTGTGCAATTTGACAAAGATTTGTAGCTAATTTAATTAATATTAAAATGTATGATACCTGTAGTATACGCATAATGTCTCAACTCCGCGTTCTGCTGTTCACAGTTAGCCACAAAATTCATGTGCGTAAGCTCCACGCACTTTGGCAACCCTGTAGTACCACTTGAATAGGGCATTAGTGCGATATCGTCATAAGATCTTTTAACTCCTTTGAGTATACTCCAATCTGTATGTTTATCTTCTACTAACTCTTTAAATGAAACCGTCCCTTCTGGTAAAGTTTCTGTCATATTTACAGAGATTATAGTCATTTCCTTCTTACTTAGTTTTAAAGCTTCTTTTATTATGGGTACTGATTCAGTGTCGGCCATAACTAATTTAGCTCCACATAGTTCCAGTAATCTTTGGATTTCAGCTGAAATAAAAATATTAATCAAGCTTATTGTATTCACGAAGGGTATCCTTAGACAGTGTGTAAAAAGGGTAATTTCGTTTAAAGTTTTTTCTATAACTTTATTTGGATTAACTCAAGTTATGTCTTACGTGAGGTATAAACAGGGTTCAAAGTCGAAACAATTCCTCCTGCAGCTAACACTCCGAGAACTACTATCGGATACTCTGGTGCATTCTTCATCATCACTGCAACTGTATCGCCGTTTTCTAACCTGAACTTCTTTCGTAAATTAGCCGCTAGGTTTATGGACTGTTTATAAACGTTCTCGTATTTGTACTGACGATTTGTGATACCACATATCTGTGAAATAATAAAATATGGAATACGTAACTTTCGGGAAGTTGCTTTCAGGACGACAAAAGCTCTCGACATCGGAGTTTGTCATTACTATCATTATAACTTACTGATGCAAACTAAAGCATTTTAAGGAGAATAAAAAATGTACGATGATGATAACGGTGTACAAACATGGGAAGGTTAAAAATCCCGGATCAGAATTTCGTGAGCCCTCAGGGCATAAATGTGTGGAATTCCCAACAATATAATTCGAGGATTTTCCACATCGGTACACGACCCGTACGGATCCGGTTCCATTTTTAGTCCTTAAAAATATTTGAAAGTAGAAATAAATCGGCATTCTCTGACGTCGAAACAGGATCTGAAGTTCATAAACCCTTTAGATGGGTAACTCCTACGTAATGTTGTGTTCTGTTATGCTGTTACATTGATTTGCTATAGAATTCACAAAGGTGATTTCACGGGCAGCGATAACTTGGCAAGTATTTGATTTACTTTTGATTCACAATATTATAGTCGTATAAAGATATAAGATATTTATTAATGTTATAAAATGAATACATCAAAATACCCATGTACAGTATGTACCTATCATATTATAAAATCTCGTCAGTAATATAATTCATTATCAATAATAATATTATTTAAAGGTATAAATTTTAAAATTCGGCGTTAAATAGAATAGAACACTTTAACTATCTAGTAATAAATCATTAAATACTCCATGCATACTAAAAATTAACCACTTAGAACAGCATTTTGCATGAGTATACCTAGCTCTTTTTCAATGATTCTGCACTATTTGGTCATGAACTTTGAAATTTAAGATAGAGAATAATAGTATTTGGTACTTACCGCTGCAATTTTTTCTGGCCATTTATCCAATTTTTTCCATATATACTCATCCAGTGTCATTTTTGGTATTTCAATATCTCTACAGGGAGATTTAACCACTTTTTCGTTCGTCCACACATCTTTTCTGAAGTTTATGCTAGAAAATTCTCTGTTGGGGATATTTATTCTAACAAACCTTGATGCTCTCTTCATTATGATTAGTATTTTACTAAATTCTCAGTGGACGGTGAGTAAAATTTTTAATGAATTCACTATTTTTCACTACTTAACACTGGTGTCCTTATATAGATATTAAATGTACACTCCGTATGTACAATCTCTGTACAGTTTGTAGATGTCATGTGTCTATACCGGTTTATTATACTTTGAACCGTTCTCAACACACATTAACATGTAATCAGGTACAATGCCATCGACATTATTTACTTATTGATTACAAAACAGACTGTTATCATGTGTTAAATTATGCACAGTGATTTTAAATTATTTAATTCCTTTCAAGAGTATATATATATATATATGTATGTACGTTTTTTGAAACAACATCACACATTTTTTAATTCTGTTTCATTTATTATTATTTTTCTACCCAAAACAGCTAAGCACGTCTTTAGCAAAAGTTAAATTTACATCTTGCTAAACAAATGAATGTGTTATCTTTTTGTAACCACAAACACAACTACTTTATTTCGTGTTAATCCTCCGATTATATTATGACATGATATTAGTTATCAACAGAACTTTGAATGTTGCTCGATAAATAATAAAATGTATATATTGTAATTAATGATAAATCTACTACAATAAATTATTTTAATGCATTATATCACATATGTCAAAAACATTACTTCTATCTTGCTGTTTATGCGTTTATACCTTCGATCAATTATACGTATCTGATCGAAGGTTTATACAATCAAACAGGTGGTTGTTGAGTGCAAACTAGTGATAGAAACTTTAATAAAAAGTAAATAATTTATATCGGTTTATCTGTCTGTGGCATCGAAACTACATCAAAATTAGGTACCTTTTAATCAATTTTGATCTCTATATTTTCTAGATTCTTTGGTTTGTTGCCTATTAGACTTAGATACTTTTTTTATTTTCTAGATCGATCTTGAACGATCTTGTGTATTCTATCGTTGATATGAATATTAGTGCGGCTGTCTTTAAGTAAGAGCTCTTCGGGGAGTTAGAAAACTGTTGACACCAGAGTAAGCCCTTCGCTTACAAACCTTTTTACGATAATTTTAGTAATTCAGGTGTAAGTGTCATTTATTTATTCCTCGCCATCCAATGGTTGCCTGGAAGAGATTGCTTTCAGCAATAAGGCCGCCACTTGTGGCACTTGAGTAGTTTATGAATGTAATGTCATTAATTAAATTTTATATTTGTGTGACAATAAAGCATTATCTGTCTATCTAATTGAACTGTTCTTACCTACTTATCATATCTGATAATGTTCTACTGCAAGGATCAGGTTATTAACTAAAACTTAAATATTAAATGAAATATAAGACTTCTATAAAATATTTTTATTTGTTTATACGATATTTATGATTGTATTGTTTATGTAATACTGTATATAATATAGTGTATACTTACTGGGCATATAACTTTGTTAACTTTCATAGATTTTTTAGAATAAAAGTCAGTATAGAATTGCTTACGCCAGCAAAGCCGCGGTCATGCATTAGTATAGTTATAAAGTGACAACTAAATAGAAATATTGCTTTTTGCTTACTTAGGTACTAACAAATTGGTCCAATGGTAAAAGGAGTTGCCTGCTCTAACACCATTATAAATTGCAGTAGAAAACGATGCCACTTATCATATGTATATTATTTACCTAATTCTTTACCTACATATATCCAGGTAATCTTTAATCATTATGATTCACTTTGATTTATGTACTTGAGAAGATTTATGTGGCCTCTATTTGTTTTTTGCATCTGAGTTCATGATTGAACAAGACAAGATTTATATTTATCCATTTGCATCATCATATTCTTTTTATTCACTTTACCACTATTTTACTCATAATAATAGCCTCAGAAGATCCTAACAATATTTTTCTTTAAGCATCCTTCTCAAAATCTTCCCCGACGCGCTTTTAGGAATAGCATCTATGACGTTCAAATCTGTCACTCTTTTGTAAGGCGCTACCCTTTCTTTTACAAACTCTATGATATCTTTGGTATCACATTTCTTGTCCTTTTCAAAGACTATGAAGGCTTTAGGAGCTTCCCCGTGGACTGGATGTGGAACTCCGATGACTGCTGCATCGTTAATTGATGGGTGTTCACGGAGAACTGCTTCTAATTCTGCCGGTGGTACTTGGTAGCCTTTCACCTGGAAATAATTAGTGATATTATTCAAAAATAATTTTATTGACACAGTGCTATCAAGCGACATTGATAAGATTAGGTATATATACGCATTCTTTTTAAAAGATAAAGCATGCACTATAAAAAAATTCATCATAAAAAACACACAATGTAAACATCTAAAATTTCTTGTCACCGTGAAGTGTTGCTGCTATTTTATCGGAAAATGTAACGGGGTTTGCAGAGATGAAAATATTAGATATTCTGTAGACCTTAACTAACAACTGTGCTTAGCTGCTTTACAATCCTTAACGGTCTACTATTTCCTGAGAATTACAATTACAGGTCTTCAAATCAAGTAAATAGATTTCTACTAGGCATGAGTGCTACATTTTAATCTGCAGTCACCGAACGAATACAACGCTAACTTGGTGGGTACATAAAGTGGGCTATAGACAAACGTAAGCTTACTAAGCGTTCAAAAAACTTCAACAAATCTCCATCGGTATCCCCGTGCAATCATACAATTGTATAAAATTAAATGTGAAACTGTGTTTGTTAGTATGTTTGTTTCACTTTTGCGCCGTAACAAAGGCTACTGTTTATCCGGTAAAAACACTTGACACCATAAGCATCCATATAAATAACTCTTCGTTTACCTTAATCAATTCCTTCAGCCTATCAGCCACAGTGATATATCCCTTATCATCAGCTACCCCGAGGTCTCCAGACCTGAGCCACCCATCTGCCGTGAACACTTCGTTGTTTGCTTGAGGGTTCTCTCTGTAGCCTCTCATCACTTGAGGACCGCGGATTAGGATTTCACCTGTCTGTAATATGATAAATAAAAAGCTTAAGGTTTAATAACAAAATAATATATAAGTAAGGGTTTTAGATTGAAAAGGCGTAAGCCATTACTATTCAAGTACCTACCTAAGTAGACAGGCATGGAAGAGACTGTGTTTGAAGTGAGGTGAGTTTGAAGTTTTAAATCACACTAGGGGATACTGACATGGGTAAACGACTGCTACATTTCGATTAATAGCAGAGACATACAATTCAAAGTAAAAAATAAACGATCAGATTTTAAATATCATTTTATACGGTCACTCGAATCAACATCACTCAACCAACAAAATATTTGTATACGAAAATAGTTAATTAGCTCTAAAATAAGATAGTGTGTTAATCTAGTTTGATCAATTTTTATTAGCTTCATCAAATGAAATAGACTTATTTAAGAAATTAATTGTATTTTGGCCAAATAACAAGTAATTTACTTTTAAAAGTTTGTGCCTAGTAGACCAAAGTAACATTAGTACACGAAATAAACCTTACCTCGTTCGGTCCCAGATTTTTCAAATTCAGATCAACAATCCTGACTTTGGTGTTGGGGATGGGTGGGCCTGTGACGTCATAGCTCTCCGTATACCCTTTGGGAGTTAGAGTTACTGTTGGAGATGTCTCCGTCAGGCCATATCCTTGACGGAAATCTATGTCTTTCTGAAATTATGGAATTAATTACTTTAAATACCGCCGCTTTATCTCTTTGTTCTCCTGGCGGTGGAAACCATGGGTTGTTGAAGTAAGTGTATAAAAGCATTTAATTATGTATTAATTGTGTGACATTTATATATTAATAATAATATATCATATTTTTTAATTTTAATCTTTAAATATTGTGTTATTTCCGACTTATATGGTCCGTTATTACTTTATATGGTGGAAAGAAAATATTGTAAGAATATAAATTATAGATGAGCAACATCAAGGCACAGAGTGGATTGTAGGAGCTTCTTTTATCAAGATTTAACAAAGAAATTACCTAATCTAACAGTTATGTAAGTATACACTGGAAAACTCCAGGTTTACTTATCTACTCGTATTTTAATAGGAGTGGCACAGTATTTATCTACTTTATTTAGTGTATTTTATTATGCCTACGGCCCACGGAACATTATTCCAGTGAAATGACATTATCTGTATTTTGTCAGAAGAATTTACAATGGTTTGAAATCTCTCGACATCAGGCCAGAGTTCATGTGAAACTACTCAGAAACTATTTTAATTAAATCAATATAACCTCTATTGCCAGGAAAACAAGGTCCTCACCCCAGCCCTGCTGATAAACCGTTCTGCATCCGAAGCAGCCAGCGGTGCTGCGCCGTTGATCAACGTCTCTACGTACTGGAGGGACTTGGCCGTCGCCGCCGGGTGAGAACCCATCAGTAACACTGGAATCAGGTAAAACGGGAACTTATATATTTTGTCCATTTGGTGATAAAACAAATTGTGGACGTGTGACAATTACCTATATGTTTAATGAAAGAGTCAAACAACATATTCTCAGAACGGTCTGCTATGATTGCACAGCTCAAAGTCAAAGTCAAAGCATTTATTGCATAATTGTGTTATACATAAAGATACATTTATGGTGAGCAGATCTAATGCTAAGGTATCGAGTCAGTGAAACACAATATACCCTAATTGGGTGTTTGCAATGTATTTAGGTTCGGTGCGGGCCGGTCTGTTTGTTTATTTATTATATTGTATTTGTATAGATAGTCGTCATTTAAGTTTTCATCTTTTATAAATTCCTCAACAGAGTAATAACATTTATGTATTAATAAATTTTTAAGTGTTTTCTCAAATAAATTTACTTTTTCAATGCTTTTTAGATAAGTCGGGAGTTTATTAAATGTTGCTGTGGCCATTGCAGTTGGGCCCGAGCTTTGCATTTTGAGACGACATTCTCTATTGCTCTAACTTCAGTACCTAGTTGGTAATTGTAATAAATATTAATATGTAACGCTTAGACCTAACATTTTTACATTTGATAGGCACACCTTTAAACTCTAGGTCATCCGAACCTATATTGGCCTAAGATTGATAATCAATCAATCATGTTTTTGCTCATATTTAAAGGAAGGGACTTTAAATCGATGCAGATAATACGTGGTTTTAGTAAAAAGTTTAAAGAAGAGTTAAAAGTATTTGAGGGTAGGTAGGAGGTGGCTACAAAAAAATGTTACCACCATATAAACTTACCTAAAGGAGGAGCAACAAACAACACATTTGTCTTGTATTTCTCCAAGGTTTGGAAATAATGATCGGGTTGTAACCTCGGGAGTGTTACCAGCTTCATGCCGAGAGACAACTTGTGGAACATTATCACTGACGCTGCGTAGATGTGGAAGAATGGCAACACTGCTAAAATCGTATCTTGGTGTGTTGCTGAAAGTAAGAAAAAGAACAATTAATAGAAACAAACAATTTATATCTCTGAAGCTTATTTGAATTGACGCTTATTTCTTTGTAAGATTTCAAGTTACTGTTTTTTTTATATTGTATCTTAACCACTTCAAGTTCCAGTAACATTCAAACTTTAAACCATCATTTTTTTATATCAAAACAATAATGATCGTTTTACGTATAGGCTACTTTTTATCTCGAACAATTGCGCGCAGAATCAGATAATACCTAATTTGATATTATAAAACCTTTAGGTATTACTAGCTGTGCCCGCGACTTCGTCCGCATGGAATAGTTATTACCATAAAAACGGTTCTAGTGAGTTAATCTTAAAAGATAGACATATATTGTTGCAGACATTTTGTTAGATCATTTCAAGAGGAATAATTCTTTCATACATATTTTTTGATATCTTGAACCGTTTTTGCAGCACACGCAACGGAAACCCTCAAAGATGAATAATTTTCCTCGTTTTTTTCACATTTTCCATTTTTCTTCGCTCATGTTAGTTGCAGCGTGATGTTATATCCTAAAGTCTTCCTCGATAAATGGTCTATCCAATACAAAAAGAATTTTTCAATTCGCACCAGTAGTTCCTGAGATAAGCGCGTTCAAACAAACAAACAAACTCTTCAGCTTTATAATATTATATTACCTACCTATAGATTATTTTTCGAAGCGATCGATGTTCAGTGACCGACAAGCCATAAATTGAATCCATTTGTTATATTATACAATATGTAAAAACACTTTACTTATAATATTCATTTAAATGTAAGTATTATTATTATTTACTGTTTTTACTCTGATATCTTACCAGTAGTCTCAGTATGACACACAATCGCAGGTTCATTGACCTGCTCCCCATTAGCAACAATGTTTCTATGCGATAACTCCACTCCTTTAGGTAGTCCTGTCGTACCGCTAGAATACGGCAAAAAACAGATGTCATTTGGATTCCTTCTAACTTCCTTCAATACACTTGTATCAACATGTCCATCTTCACTTAGTTCGTTAAAGCATAGAGTACCCTCAGGAGTAGAAGCTCCACTTGTTTTCACAACTACAATAGGAATGTTTATTTTTGCAATGTTTAATGCGTCTTTGATGACTTTGAGCGTCTCTGGGATGGTGACGACGAGCTTTGCTGATGACGTCACTAGTTGGCGCTGGACCTCATCTGAAACGAGGATAAATGTATATGCATGTAGTGACAATAACATGGACCTCATCTGAAACGAGGATAAATGTAGGTATATGCATGTAGTGACAATAACATTAAGCATACTTATGTTCGAGTATAAAGTAAAGGCAAAGCACTTTGTTTCACATCTTATAATGAATAAATGATTTTTGTTTGTTTTTTTAGTAAAAGCTTAAGCTTTTTTTAAGATAAATTATTAATTTTATTTGATCAAAACGCAACTGATAAAAAAATAAATAGGTTGGACAATAAAAAACCTTCTAGTATATCCACAGAATACATAATATAATAATAATAATATAATAATAATGTCTTTATTTCAGGCAATAAGCCCATATAAAACTCAGATTACAAAATGCTGACTAGATACAATAAATAGAATTATATTACACATCATTTGCGGTTTTTACTCTGGTGTACAGAGATCCAGGACCGATAAATGGGACTGTACAAATCTTCGGACAGGCACTGCAGTATACTATTATTCGATCGCCGTATTGCTTCCCAGAAGGAAGCAATACGGGAGCGAATAACCGCAAAGAAGTCAGGAACCCGTGCATCAGTAAACATGCCCGACGCGCTACAACATCTGGGCTTTCTCATAAGGATGCAAAATGCGTCATTGCATTGCACCCTTATGGTATGGTACGAATTTCTGGTATACTCTGTCCAGAGCTGACACGTGTATAAGCACATACAATAAGCTTTGAACAGAGTAACCTTCGCTTCGTCAGAACATTTTGCGAATCGGCGCGCGAGCATGTTACATCTGATGGACAGGTTCCTTCTCTCTCGTTCCATGTCCAAGTCATCTTTCATTACATCGGTCAATATGTGTCCCAGGTACCTGAACGACTCTACAACCTTCACTGGTGATCCTGCCAAATACACATTGGGAACTACGCCTGGACCTTTTCCTGCTCGAAACACTAACATTTCTGTTTTTGCTACGTTGTACTTCAACCCATGTTGGGTAGCAAATCTTTCACACACAGCCAGTAGTTTCCGTAATCCGCCGATAGAGGGACTCAGAAGCATAAGAAGCATAAGTATACCTATGTACATACGAGTGATAAAAATTCAATAAACTATAAGTACAACTTTTTTTATGGCAGATTCAGCTGTAGCTAAGAATAAATTAATGTCTAAAATGAATTGGTTTCATTACAATTTTATTCATCAAAAGCAATTTGGCCTGAAACAAACAACGTTTATCATCTTATCAGAAGATGCTTTATTTTAACCATTAGGTACATCGTGTTAATGTTGATATAAATTTCAAGAGAAATCTTTTTCTTTTTACTTTTTTGTTTAAATCAAAATGTGGATCGCAAGTTCGTAGGAAACGCAGTATCCGGAATCCTTGATGTACCTACTTCTAAAGAAACCAATACTCATTCATGTTCTCCTCATTATACTATCAGCAAACTCGGGATTGGAAAAGCGTTCATTCATTGAATAAATGGTTCAGGTTCGTCGACTCAATAATTGCCATCAATTGACCAGTTGCGAAGCAATTGCCTCTTCGTCTTCATTTGAGCCTGGTACAGTACTTTAATTGATCGCTATTTTAAGTGGTCATTATTAGCTGAAGATTTGGCCGAAACTCCAAAGTCCGAGTCGCATATTCACAAAGTAGGAACGGACGTCTCATTTGTGGTCTATACGTTCTTTCATGCCAGTTCTTCTATTTGACATTTCTAGTTATTGTTTTAATTGGTCAATAAATGAATGGCTTTTCTATCACTGTACTGGCTTTTATATGTTTCTCCCTTTTTGGGGCTCACCATTGCTTTCCGAAGATGTGTATCATGATATTGACTTCACATTCTAATGATGATGATAATTATCATCATCTTATTCCATTTTCTTTTTATACAGAAGGTAATTAAAAACCATCCAATATTTAAGCCCTATTTCTTGACTTGAGTTGTCTTGACGAAAATAAGAGAAGCAATATTATCGTCTATTAAGATCAAGATAAAGATCAACAAGTACAATCAAGAATTATGGCCTACCAACCAGCATAGCACGTATTATGTTTTTTACTACCAATGTTTTTACAATCAATGATTTCTCCTACCATTCAAGGACAAGCCATTTTATACTCACGAGAAGTGTATACAGGGTTTACAGTTGTGATCACTCCACCAGCCTCTAAAGTCCCCATAGCAACAAGAGGGAAGTCAGGTATATTTGGCAGCATGATGGCTATGACGTCACCGTCTTTTATTTTGAGCTTAGTTCGCAAGTTCGCAGCAAACGTGTTCGATAGTTTGAATGCTTGCTCGTACGTGTAGCCTCGGCCAGTCACTGCGCAAACCTGAAATTAATAAAAAACTTTCACAAGAATTGCAAACCTTCTTTTTTGAAGTTGGTTAAAAAAATAGAGTTATCAGAGATAGAAAAAATTAGGAAGCTACCGTCAGTGAAGTTGACACGGAGTTGGTGGTAATAAGATTATTAATGAAATATGGAAGTTTACAGTGGCAGAAAAATACAAAAATTAAACGTACATTTTTTTTCTTAAATAAAGAGATTTTATTTAAAGATATCTAAACTGACATATAAGTACGTTTAACGTTTACAAACAAAAAAAAAAAATTAAACACTGCAGTTTTTGGATAAGTTTAGTACCTAGTCCCAATTAGACAGAACACTGAACATTAAGGATAAGAGTAATCCAGCGAGATTAACGATGAAGAAAAATAAGTAATGACAGCAAATTAATTAATAAATCCACTCACAGCAGCAGTCTTCTGAGGCCATTTGTCCATGTTCTGCCAAACATAATCATACAGCGTACAGTTCGGGATCTCTACATCTTTGAAAGGGGATTTTATTATCTTATCCTGAGTCCATACACTTTGGTGCCTAACACTAACTATGCTGGCGAACTTTGAACCTTGTGATAAGGAAGATAGAGTTTTATTTAACGTAAATATGTTTTTAGGCACCATTTTCGATAGACAAGCGACCGCAGCCAGCTCTGTATGGCAACTGAAAACAGAAACATTGATAAGTGGTTAGGTTATTGTATGTTGTAGCACAATTTGAAATAATGAATTGTGATCAATTACTTATAGTGTACATGTAAGTACTGAATATGGTGTTAGCAGTGAATTTTATCAGTCACAAAAAAATAACCACAAATGTATATAAATTTAATGAATGTGTGCAAAAGGGTTAAGTCATATAACAAACATTAAATTTATTGACGATTCGGATTTATATTCGTTTATTGTCAGTTCTGTCATATTGTATTACAAGTATTTGTATTGTATAAACAAGTCGAGACACCACATTCAATAATTAATCTTTTTACATGTACTTCTTTAGTACTTATATCTTCGCGAATTTTCAGCTAAATTGTTGGAATGGAATAGTATTGTTATTATATACCTCTTACTAAAGCAGCTCTTAAATTTATAATTCCTGTAACAATTTTATAGTCATAGGTAACATACGTTCTAATCAGCCATTTCTTATCATTTTATTACCTCCATAATAAAAAATTGCGTTTGTACTAATGTTTTAACAGATATTTATGCCTTTGCAGTATATTTGTAATTTGGGAGCGGTTTATAATCAGATATAATCCTGTGCCAACTTTTTAAAAGTAAAAACATATTAGAAATAAAATAACATATTATATGTAAGTAACAGACAGTAACAGTTAATAAAACTTTCAGAAGACTTGATAACCTCCATTTCTTGAAGTCAGTTAAAAAGCATGTTATTGATCTCTAAGGCAGTTTGAAGACATTTTGACATCAGAGTTTAGCCACTTACAATGGGCAAATTTTACAGGCACTAGTTGTTTTTTTACCTATTACCATGACTTATTTTATGATATCGTATGTTTTTGTTTCTTCGTATGTGTTTTAACCGCACATTACTTAGTATAGGTACCTTATTCAGCGTAATTGTATAACCACGTAAGGTAGGTAGGTACTGCCCGCAACTTATGTTTGCAAAGAATCATTTGTATGATCGGTATATGTAAGTGTGAAAGATACAAACATGGCATTCACATACACACACAAACATTAAAAAAACTCTAAAATACAAAACCACAAAGACACATAATAAACCGTATTTACAAATAAAAAATGTACTTACGATTTTATATCCGCAAAACCGCTGCAATGTTTGTAAATATAAACAAAGGAATGTCGTTTTGGCACCCGCTTTTGTCGAGACGTGTGATCACCACGGCGACCGGTGCCTTACTAAAATATTTATTTTATTAGTCACTCCTTTTCACTCCACATTTTGATACGAAAATAGAAAAAAGCAATAGGACATATAGGTACTATGCCTGTGTATAATTCTGTAGGCGAGTAGGTTCATTGTACACTATGTTTGAGTAGTGCATGCAGTGCAATATAAATGTCTAGTGTGCATTTTAATGCGTCAAGGGAATGCAACTTGGTGCAGTTTGTTATTAGTTATACTCTATTCATTTTAGTTGTAAATTATGGTGATAGGTACTGATTACTAACTATGTTTTAAAGCTTTCTATCTTCTCCTTCTCGGGTTGTAATCCTTATCAATGTTGGTCGTGGCACTCCCGTAGAATGACTGTTGTCTTGGGCAGAAACAACGTTCCGTTCAGATTCAAGTCATCAAGGGATCTTGGATTTATGGTTCTCAAACATGTCACATAGGTACGTCTCGATGTTTTTAGTGCCAAGTGAGTGCAAGCTGTGTGAAAATTAGATATGTTTCAACTTATAATTTTTTTCCAAGCTGTAACATTTAAAAAATAATAATAGGTTGGGTCAGGTCGGGAACAGTGACTCGGATTTTTTCAGATGTTGAAATTATGAAGAAAAAGTTAAAGCTACGATCTGAAATTCACACAAAACATACTTTGGTTATTATTATTTCTTCCCGCATTATCACTTTTCTAATAAGGAAAATATAAAACGCGTGAGATTATGTTTTCTAAAAATTGGGATATGAGCCACTGTGTACCAGTACTGGTCTACAGTGACTCGACCCTGTAGTACACACTGTACACAGTGACTCTAATAGTACACAGTGGCTCGGCCAATATATTATTAAATTAAAACTATGATTTATATTCAGTTAAATGTATTTATTTAATCCGATAATCTTCTCTTTAGACTAGTATTTATTTACGTCAGTCATATATACCTCCTGGCAGTCACTCATAAAACTTATAATATAAAATCAATTAAGATCAACCTTAACACTTGAGATCCATTTTTTGATAGTATAATTTCTTTGTTTTTCAAGATCTACAATTTTGAAATTGTTTAATTTTTATTCCTATGCTAAGCAAGTAATATAATAGACGACGTAAAGGCATTCAGAAGGAAAAAAAAATAAATTACAATAATTTGTACAATCCAAAAAACCCTGAAAATATTATATTAAAAATCTATAACGATGAGAAGCAAACATTTGAATTAGCTGGCTAATTGATGTTTAAATTAGTAATAATGATACGTTTATAAGCATTTTATAGTATCAATCACTCTTATTTAGTTCAATCATTACATGCCAATCATAGGTATTATTATTTTTTAACAAGCCTACCTACCTTTCGGTTAAGAAGTTTGTTTCTCATTTTGACAGGTAACTACCAAAAGAGCTTACAGATTTGCAGCCATTAAAATACATATTTCCTTATAAAATTTTACTTATCTTATTTAATTGTACTTTTACCAAACAAAGTACACAGTGACTCATGAGTCACTGTGTACCTTTTAAATTTGAGCCACTGTACACGCCGTCGTCATTTTGAATTCACTGGCCCACAAATCTCACCTAGTTTGCCAAAAGGGAAGCAAATCCATGCCACTTGATAGTGCATTAACGTCACCTTCCATCAATATAATGCCAATCAACCAAACATTATATTTGAATGAATAAACTCATGTAATTTACCTTAGAAATATTTTTTTTTGCCACAAAAACACCCAAAGATTTGTGGCTCTTCTAATCGGCGTCAGAGAGGGCGGATCACTGATTTGTACGAGTTTGGGTGCCGAACGCTACAGATGAGAGAAGGGAGCCAGATGATATTGCTGCTCTGTACTTATAGGAAATATAGGCGTGAGTCAGTGTACCCGACTGAGCCACTGTTCCCGACCCGACCCCTACTATAGGTACATTAAGTAAGGTTTGAACATAATTACGTCCCACCAAACAACTCGCATTTATTATGTACTGCGTCCTGGTTACCAGTTATTACCTAAGTTTCTATGTAACTAAGTAACATAAGCTCTAAATTACCCACCACTTGTGCAGAATGAATGAACCTCTGTGCAATAAATTGCATACTGCACGCAATGTTGTTGTCATACGAGTATGAAGAGTTTTTAGATTAGATTCTTCGCGTTGCACGGCACTTGATTGATAGGCACTTTTCGCGGGGCCAGAGAATTGACCTAAGCTAGGGATAGGGACCGTCAAGCTTTGCTCGCAGCGACTGCGCCAGCCGCTGGCAGATGTTGTGCCTATTGTTTAATAGATCCATTGTATTGACGAGGCTCTATTGATCGTTCCCGAAAGCGACCGCTCGTCACGGCGTCCAAGACGAGACTCGCAGAGGGGTAACTATTGAGATAAAAAAAAAAACTTGTATATGTAATATTTACCGATAAATCTTTAAAAAAATATAGTAAATTATATACAACAACAATGATACGTATAAAAATAATCATATTTATTAAAAAACGTTTCAACAGCCATAACAATACAACTTTCCCAATTATAAATATTTCTGTAACTCATAGCTGTAATACAAACATTGTTTTGCGAGATAATCAATTTCAAACAATTCATTATCATATGATTTCATCATTAATTTGAGCTTTAATAGGTGACGAACATACACAGTACATACTAATATCTGACAAACCTCTGCCTTAATTATAATTTAAGTTTCTCTTGACATATCTTTCACCTTTAAAAACGAGGGATAAAACTTTTTGACAAAACTGTATCAAAAGTTATAATATTTTATTTTATGTTTGCATTTATACAATAATAATTATTATATTTCGTAAGTTTCATGCTTCAGATATAATAAAGATGGTAGTACCTACTTTTATCCTACAGGCAATATTGCAAGTATTTTAGAGACTTATTTGACTATAGCGAATTCCTTCTTACTTCACTCGGTAACCATCTTGGATGTCGTCCTCATTCTTGAAGAGCGCGCAAAAGTAACTATAGTTAGGGGTATTTTGGGAGGGCCGGGAGTATATATCTTTGCATGAAACTTACTCATATTATATTGATCGAACTTCACTTTGCAAGTCGTTATATACATAGAAATTGACGTAAGTATACCAAATCAATCATCATCATCATCATCATCCTCATCAGCCTAATGAGACCCACTGCAGAGTATAGGCCTCCTCCCTCTTACGCCAATACTCCCTGTCTTGCGCTGTTCTTGCCCAGATGATTCTTTCTAACTTTCTAATATCATCCAGCCACCGTTGCACAGGTCTTCCTACACTTCGCTTACCTAGCCGTGGGTACCATTCAGTTGTTGCTTTGCTCCATCTGCCGTCAGTACGTCTCGCCAAGTGTCCAGCCCATCGCCACTTGAGTTTCGTAATACAAAATCAATCATACCATTATTAAAAGTAACAGATGTCTGTTTTTTCTTGCCGCTTTCATGCCGCAATGGAGTGATGGATTTACTAGTTATTTATAATTAATTACTCGATCTTTCCTTAACCACTAATTTACTATACAATCACAGAATCACGCATACATTTTCTTCAAGTCTTTCCTGAGGATCTTTCCCGACGCAGTTTTAGGAATGTCATTAACAAACATAACTTCTTCTATCTTCTTATAAACAGCCACCTTGCTCGCCACGAAGTCTTGGAGCTCCTCTTCCGTTGCGTTCTGGCCATTTTTCCTGAAAATCAATTAAGTAAAATTTCTTTAAACTAATGAACTTTAATTAATCAATATATCAGCTATTTATTTTTTATTTATTAAATATCATAAATAAGTTTCTGTGAGTTATCCCTTAATAAGGCCAGGGGATATTATTTCCCACCACGACTACATTCAAAAATATGGTCTTTTTTACATGACAGGTAATTAATAGAATGAACGCAATTAAATATACTACTTTTGAGAAGAATTTAGAATTTTTGACTGGCAACACTTTTTCAAAACATGCTACCTGGTGCTGATATGTCAATGTCAAACTTCAGTGGCGTGAAAAAGTGAGCGGATAACGGTCGATTTTGGGGTACTTCTGAGAAAAAACTTCAAATTGTCTACAAAAAATCTTGTAAGTAGATTATATTTTTATCTTATGTAAAATAACTATTTTGGAGTTGTTTTTTATTGCTTCTAAAGGTAAAATATTGAACCATAGCCCCGAAATCTTCGAGTGAAAAAGTGGGAAAATAATTCCCTTTGCCCGATTGAGTTATATAGTTTCTCTCTATTAATTCTATTATATATATAAAAAATTTCAACAGACATATAATTCATAGTCATACGAATAGGGACATTACTGTGAAATTTGAACGTAAGCTTTTCAGGGGATATTTATGTGATACGTAATTGTTATAATTTGTTACTAGGAGTCAAACGCCATGAATAAGAGAAAACAGCTAAGGCAGCAGGAGATAGAAGAAGTTGTTGGCAATCTGTCCGATTTATCTGATCTTGACTCAGATGATGATGCCTATTACCAAAAAGCCCCAGTAAGCAGTCCGGCAAATAATCTGAATGTGTCACAAGATATTTTAGTTGAAAAGCGTCTGGAAGAGCTGTTTGGCATTCCCGATAACTTAGAAGAAATTATTAATAGGGAACAAGATATATAGGTATATTCAGTAGAGTCTCTGGCAAATATTTTAGAAACAAATAGTCTCATTTGTAGAAATGTTTTAAAATGTTTCATGAGGCTTCTCCTCAGGAGTAGTTACTTATAATAAAAATGTGAAACACTTCATACCGATTTTTATTTAGCATGTATGACAATATTTATGTAAATAAAATAAAAGGTCATTTACCGACTTCTTTATATAAAAAAATTACAAAAGTGATAATCGAAGCCAGAAGGAATACTAGTATCTGAATAACAACTAAACTATGGCAAGTACACACGTACGTAAACAGGCAACGGGAATTATTTTCCCACTTCCGAGACATACAATCACCCGTAATCAGGCAAGGGGAATTTATTTCCCACCCAAAAAAAGGGGGGAAATAACAATCACCCCCCTTCGTAATAGTTTTTTTAGATTCTGCAGTTCAAATTTACCCTATTTGCACTCGAACTTTCTTTCTAGCTCTTACACAGGCTCGCGCCTTATTAAGGGTTATCTCACAGGGGCAGACGAGGGCAGTAATAAGGTGTAGGTGCTAGTAATACGTCCTAAAAATGTGAGAGACTTTATTTCATCGTGAAACAATGATACTGTTGCCGATTTTAATTAGTCAATCAAT
Organism: Macaria liturata; assembly: GCA_964023185.1. Lineage (NCBI taxonomy): Eukaryota > Metazoa > Arthropoda > Insecta > Lepidoptera > Geometridae > Macaria > Macaria liturata. The sequence goes on from OZ026810.1 coordinate 81,712, forward strand.
CTACTTAGAAACTATGTTAAAAATTATGGGAATCCCATTGCTCGTCATATTCATTGATATAAATTAATTGAATAGCTTGTAGGTATAGGTCGCTTTGAAATCCTGGAATAACACTGGCCGTGGTGGCCGTGGTGGGCGTGGTGGTCTTTATCCAGCAGAAAGAAGCTGAATTCAATTGTGCCTATCGTGATGAATTTCAGTCTCTTTTCAAACTAAGTTTTTGACAAAAGAATATTAATTACAGTAGAATAGAATATCACTTTAATGTACACCAAAAGACAGAAATTACACAATCGAAATATTTTACATTGGGCGGCCTTATCGCCTTAGGCGATTTCTTCCGGGCAACCTTTTGGATGGACACTACTTAGAACTGTAAACAGGCGGAGTACTAGAATATAATAGGAATTACATCCATATACAATTAAGGAATACAGAATTAAAGAAAGTACTTACATTAAACTGACTTACTACATATTACAGTACCAAACATATATTAGTACCTGATAATGAAGGCCTTAGGTGCCTCTCCGTAGAAGTCGTGCGGGACTCCGATAACGGCCGCATCGGCCACCGCGGGGTGCGAGCGCAGGATACTCTCCAACTCAGCTGGGGCCACTTGCATGCCCTTCACCTGGACAAAATAAATAAATAAAATAAGTAAATAAATATTCCGGGACATTGCACACAGCGCTATTTAGCCCCACACCTAAGTAAACGCTTGTGTCGTGGGAACCTACTCGATATAATACTTATATGCTTTTCTTTTGTAAATACATACTTATTGTACATAGAAACGACCAGACTCAATACAAGTAGGTAGTGACAAATCTTAAAATTCATAATAACTTGCGTTATGCGGGAATCGAACCCATAACGTGAAATAAATGCTACTACTAACATACTAAATAAGTTCTTTTACCGATTCAATACCAACCGTACATCGACTAGTTATTGAAGTTATATGAGAATTTTCACTCGTTTTGCAGCAAAATATGTATTTTTTTTTCAAAGGAAAGCCTTTGCTGCATTTTTTTGAAGTCAATTCGAAATAGATAAAATGTAATGAAAGAAGCTTACCTTAATAAGCTCTTTAATCCTATCAGTAATGAACAGTCCGCTGCCTGGCTTGTAGTAACCGAGGTCGCCTGTCTTGAAGAAGCCATCCTCGGTCATAGTGTCGGCCGTCGCCTGCGGGTTCTTGTGGTAGCCGCGCATCACTACTGGCGCTTTTATGCACATTTCTCCTGACTGGATGAAGAAAAAATTAATATTAATTAATTATAGTGAGTGTGAGCATTCTAAACTGGCACTCTACTTTGGGCGCTTCCGTGGGTCGGATGACACTTTAAATTGTAGGTCCCGGCTATTTGTCTAGAACGGCAGTCGTTAAGCCATGTCAGAGGCCCTTAGGGCGGCTTGATAAACTCTCGACACTTGAGTTGGCCACTCTCATTCGATAAGAAGCAGAAGAAGAATTATAGTGTTAAAATCAATGAGCACATTTACTAGGTGTTGATTTTATGTAACCATCCGTAAAAGGCTAAGCTTTTGTTATCTGCGTTATCAGTAAGAATAAATAAAGAATGCATTATATACTCGTGCGGTTCATTTCAAAGTAGGATCGAGTACATTTATATTATGCTTAATACAGTACTACAAATCTATGAAACAAATAATTACAATAGAATTTAAAAACAATCAGATACAAAAAATGCATTATACGGTTTGTCACTTCAACCTTCAGTCAGAGATTAATTATGATTGCAAAATAATATTTGTCTAGTTTCTGTGCAACAACACAGAAGAAATTAGTTAAACTTGCCAGTCTCAGAATGATAGGTACTCGTAGGTACGAAAAAGAAACCGTAGAATTTTTTTAAAATATTCCCATAGCAAATTTCATTCAAATCGGAAGAATAGGTCAGAAAGTCTAACCATCTTATCATCGACCGATTTGTATAATTTTTGCTAATGTATTTTAAAAAGTACTGAGTTATGAACAAGTATATACCTATATAGGCACAGGCTCCCCAGTAGCAGGGACTATGAATAACGTAGTGACTCATTATAATCAATATATTTTAAACAGTCTTCCACTAATCATAGAAGTTCCATCGGCTTCTACGATAGCGTTTCGTTTCCGAGTGGAAATGTTCTGAATTCGAGACACTTTCTGCAGAGTCCTAAAAAGTAGGTGTGCTTCTCTCTCTCTCTTGAGTCCTCATGACTGAGGGTCGTGACTCCCGCGCAGAATTAATTCGTTAGGCGAGTTTTCTTGGGCAGATACATCGTGGTGGGTCCTTCCACGGAAGACACCATATCCTCGGATATTGTAGTCTTCAACATGACGGTTTCCTCACGATGTTTTCCTTCACCGCTAAACGAGTGAAAATCCACATATAACTTGAAAATATATGTCATTGGTGTAGGGCCGGATTCAAACCAGAGTGCGTCTGGATGATGATCAGACACTGGAACCGCTAAGCCACACTCGCTTATAACTTACTTGTGCTTCCTTTTCTATAAATTTAAAGGAATATTTATTCACAACTTATAAAACATAAAGTAACTGACTAATAGTATATATTTACAAGTCTTAAACATAATATTAAAATATATAATATACCTAAAATAAAATATTATATTCTATTATACTATTATAAAAGTACTTTTTTTACAAGGAATGGGTTTGCACTTGACCGTAACTCGCCTGATGGTAAGCAATAAAAAGTACTCACTTGTCCAACAGGCACAGGCTCTCCAGTTATCGGATCCATGAACTTCAGAATGACTCCCGCCATGGGGACCCCGCACGCTGAGTAGTCCACGTTCCTACTCCCCTTGAATGTAGATGTCGCTAGGGACGTTGTCTCTGTTGCACCGAAACCTTGGTTAAACTCGATGTCTTTCTGGAAAAGGAATTTTAAAGTTTGAAATAGCTTATGTGGACAAACTCATGTGTTGAATGAATGATTTTTTATCGTCAGGCAACTAGGTTTAACAGGTCTTCGATCAAAAATGTACGAAGCAGGAGGTATCAACAACCTTTCAGAGACTAGTTGCGACTATTTCGTAACAGATTCAGTAGGTAAAGTTTAATCTATTCTAAGTGTACACTTAGAATCTAATATGAACCGTAGGTACCTACTTATAGTTTTTTTTTTTATAAAAAACATCCCAGTGTATGTTTGCACTTATAGTTTTTCAGCAAATACCTTGACAATAACGCAAGCACGTAGGTAGGAAGTCGTACGGTATTTATTTAAGTTTAGTAACAATGGATTTAAAGAAAATTAATTTACATAAAATCTGTTTATGTTTATTACTTTCCAATACCAACAATTATAGCTACCTAATAGAAATCATTTAATGAAAAAAACACATCTACGGTATGGAAGTAGATAAGACTGCTTAATCCCGAATCTACGCGGGTAAAACCGCAGAACATTGTTAGTGATTGACAAATATTCAAATCCACAAAAAATGCTACATTGTTTTAAAGTCACTGCTGTTCAAATGCGCACAAAAGTCAAGGTCTTTGAGAAGTTAAATTAGCAAATACATATATATCATTTAGTATATTTATCGATGCAATATTATGACTTCGTTTTTGTACTAACAGAGTAAACTTGCATAATTTTAATGTCTTTCTCCGTGTTTTGCGGAAACGTCTGCTCTCTGACGACTGTAGTTCGTTCCCTGCCTTACATCAATGACTTATTTTTGGACCACGAAATCTAAGGGCACATTAAGTCATCCAGACCTGGGGCACCAATCACTATGTCTATAATCTATATTGGTCAATTAATTGCTTCTACGGCAAAGTCAGGTGTCTTATTAAAGAGGATGAAGAATACTATGAAACCACAAAATTAAGATAAAATATTAAACTGAAACTCGTGCCCATACCTGTCTAGGGAGCGTCATCAAACACGGTTAACGTTAAGTAACGTGTTAGGTAAGTAGACATTTTAATAACCACTACGAATATCGTGATATGAATTTTATTTTATCTGGTAAAGGTTCATTGCCTTAAGTAGCGCGTCAAATTATGAATGTATATCTACAAAACGAGATTTGGCCGTTACTTATAGTTGACATCGCAAAAGTTGTTTGTATTTTAGAGACTGTTGACCCCATGTAAGAACCACTATAGAGTCCACATTTAGCAGATAAAGGTACTACTTAAAGTGGATGAAAAATGTATATTTATCTCATAGCATCAAAATAAATTAGTAGTTTGCGCCCCTATACGATTGCTCAACATCCGTAGCACAAATTGACAACGCCTAGGTACCAGAAAACGCCTTAGGTGAAAGATTTTGATTATTTTGAACGGTTTTCTGTGTAACTGGCTTTAAAAAAATGAAGATATTCTCAATTCATCTCAATGTTTTTTTTATTTTGTATGTGTACTTTCTTTGGGTCGTATTCCTCATTATTGAGATTTACGACTCCCCATACCACATGGTAGGGGCTCAGATCCTTCCACAGCATAAATAAAATCATTATCATCTTCAGCCCTTGTGGACCCACTACTGGGTATAAAACTCTTTCCCTTGGTGCCAAAAAAAATAAAACATTAAAACAGTAGTAACCTTGCTCTTCTCAAGTATGGAGTGTACATCGGAAGCAGAGAGCGGCGCGGCGCCGCACACGATGTGACGGACATTGCGGAAGTGCTCCGCTTTGATGTCAGGGTGCTTGCCTAGGAGTATCGCTGGAACATACAATACCATTAACACATCTATAAGGATTTGGAAAAGGCAAAATTTAGTAAGAAAATCTACCAAAAACGAGGCATTATTAAGTTTAATCAATTTTCAAAATTTATGTAGCGTTTATATATGTACGTAAGATGAGCTATCACAATCTGTTTTGATCAGGGAGTGGAATTAATACATTTTTCTTAGTTCATAAGAAGCTCCAAACGATCCTCATTCAGTTTCTTTTTCTAGTTTGAAAATTTGCAAACTTTATCTATATTTTAGTTTACGAAGGCACTCAACAACAAGTAATTAAATGTTTTAAGTAGATAGGTAAGTGATGATATCAATTTAGGCTCTCTTTTATCTTCTAACAGAAATATCGAATTTTATTACCGAAATTCAGGTTCTGATAAAATTAATTTCAGTGGATCAACATCACATGCATACTCGTATGTCATTATATGATAACATACAATCATATGTATCGGTTTGATTGTTTGTTTAACGTTCCATGGGTTCTATAATGAGTCGGTTTGATTGTTTGTTGCTCTGTCACGCCGCAATAGAATTATTAGTCATCTTGATTTTTGGCAAAGGATGGTCCAAGACTTCAAAAGTGGCATTTATTCACAAAATATTTTAAATTAGTTACCGCCTATTACGAGTACGTATTAGTAAAAGGTGTAAATGTATTCATTAATTAATTATTAATTATTAGAATTTATTATAAAAAAAATCTAAAACAACTCACCAACCGGAGGTACAATGTACAGCAAGTTCACAGGTTGACTCCGCAATATGTCCATATAAAGACTTGCGGAAAACTTGGACATGGTGATCAACTTGCAGCCAAGGTTGAGATGGCCCAGCAAAGTCACCACCATGCCGTAGATGTGGAAGAAGGGCAGGAAGCATGGGAGAGAGTCTTGACTGGTTCCTGGAAGATATGAAAGTTTTTTTATACAAGGGCTTGGAGAAGGCTTTTCAGTGGTTTTCAAATCTAGAGTTAATAGGTATCTTCTAGGTAAACGTGTTACACCCTTGACTGCAGCAATGCTTACCATCAGGCAGGCTGTAGTCAACGTAAACCTATCCCACGTAAAAAAAAACACAAAATAGCTAAGGTAAGTCTAAGTCGACTAGACTTATCCTATCTTCTGTATCTAACATATATTGTGTTCGCAGCGGAATAACATTAAATATCTTTTCAAAGATAGAAGCTGTTATATTATAATACTTCTGTATCAGTACTTAAAAGAATTGATGAATATTTGCCTAAGTCACCAGAAACAACAAGTGCACTACTTAGTGACTGTGTAAACGAAAATAGAGAATTTACTCCAGGCTTTACCATCTATGGTATGACTAACATTGGTCCATTTTAGATTTTGATAGCCGTTATAATTCTACATAAAAATCTGACTTGAGTCGGGAATCGAATGAGGACTTATACAAAGACTTTTACTTTCTATTATATCCGTTACCTAGTACCCACGACAAGCGTTTGCTAAGTGTGGGGGTAGATGGCGCTGTGTGCAATGTCACGGAATATTTATTTATTTTTTTATTTACAAATTACTCGTAGCGTACCAGTAATCAGTAAATTAAAGAATCTTACCATGTGTCCTGATAGGATAACAGGCTTCATCATAGGCCATACATTCGATAGCTGACATCATATTCTTGTAGCTAATCTCCACGCCTTTAGGCATACCGGTCGTTCCACTCGAGAAAGGTATACAAGCCACATCATCTGGTTTCTTCTCTATTTTGTCCAATATACTGTGATCTACTTCACCCTTTTCAGCAATCTCTGAGTATCTTATAACACCACTGGGTACGGGTTGACTAGGATCGTCTATGAAGACGATTTTGATGTTATTTTTGGAGTTTTTGATGCCTTTTAGGACGGAATCGTAGCATTGTGGGATGGTAACGATGACTTTTGGCTCCGTTATTGTTACTTGGTGGTCGATTTCAACTGCAATGATAGAGAAAACAGTTTTTATTAGTTGATACATTTTTAAGCAAAAGGTTTCGTAAATGGAAGTAAGATTTTGAGGAAATATACGATTCGTAATTAGACTACGGTCTAATAAGTTATTTTAAATCTATCTATATATAACTATCATATTTTAGAAATTATGACAATCAATTATTATTTTTATCATCCTGATATTTCAATGTAGTATGTACTATAAAGTATTCTAGCCCAATATGACGTCAATCAAATAATTTGGCGATAGTTACTTTATATATTTTTCATCACCTAAAATAATAACGGTACTTATACATTTATATCTATCGTGCCTTAAGACCCCCTAGGCCTTTGCAAGGGGGGATTATGATAACACGATAATCTACATTTTGCGGCACTAAATATGATACGGCAGACTGTTATCTGTTAGCATTCTAGTATAGTTTGTATTACGAAGGAACGTGTCGTGTATGAATGACTGACTAAGAACAAACATAATTATATCCAATATTTTATGTGGTCATATACATTTACCAAATATTCTAGCCAAACAAAAGAAATTACATTGTACAGTCAGGTGATTGGCTGATTGATCTGTCAACGCACAACCCAAACAGGTAATATTGATGTAAAATAAAGATTTTTAAATAGTCCACTTTTAAGGGGGGTTAAATAAGGGTTGCTAGTTTATATGAAACTTCGTCTTTTATGTCTTGAAGAGAATGTTTTTATGTATGCTTCTTGTTACCAGTTTTGATATTCGTTATTGGAAAGTCATAAATAAATAACTAGGAGTCTAAAGTCTAAGAACTGTAAGGTCATGAGTTTCGTAGTAGGTATTATTTCAGCAGTTTTTTTATAAAACAGAATCAAAGCTTAAACCAACAAAAACCTATATAAAATGTAAATATAATTTGCCTAAAATATGTAAAAATACGCGGGCAGGTAGTTACATCGACATCATCATGATTATTTAATATTTAAATGTGAGAAAAAACACAATGACAATGACTGAACATGAATACTTTCACACAATATATTTTATGTACTTAAATTGATTTTTGTATGATTCAAAATAATATGTAGGTATTATAAAATGGGTGTTGTTAAAAGTAAACAATAGTTAATTTATTGCTGCTTGCTGTGTTAAATACTAAATAGCTATCAATATAATAATATCTAGATATGTACATATTAGCTTTGTGTGAGTTATAGAAGCGTTATTAAGCGTCATTTTTTTTGGTCGACATAATTTATTTGTTTGACATTATTTTGACGAAATAAATAATCCATCTAATTAAATTGCTAATTAAACGTAATTGGGAACTAAGTGCTCTGAATTTGTAAATAGGTTATATAAAGTCATTGTACTAATACTACTATTAAGGAGTAATACACAAATAAAAAATATACTTGGTGTACAAATAAATCAGCTTTCTGGTATCTTAGTGCAATGGGTCAATTAAAAAAATATAAACAGTCAGCCATCAGCCAATTCAAAGTATTCTATTTTTATCAATATATTAACTAAACGGTTTTCACTCACGTGTAAATCGCGTAAGTTGTTATTCTATTTTTTTTATTGTGGTTACAAATTTCCCTATACGTGGACAGAAAGTCAATGAAATAAAATGTAGTTTGGGCATCAAAACAAATTAATTTACATAGCTCCGTATTATAATGATGACTGTCTCTATAAATACTAGTCTTGAACAGGTACGTGTAAATAATTCTTATACTCGTATGAACTTTGCCTCATATTAATGGTAATGGACATAAAAAATCTTATCTAATGCATAAACCGGCTGTGCTGGTAATTCGTACAATTTGGGGTCTAAGTTTATAATAAGTAATTGGCATTCTAAATAAGAGGTAAACTAATAAGGTTATAACTATAATAAGGTTCTCGATAAGCGGAAAGCCAGAAATCTTTAGCTATATGTATAGGTATGTATATTAAAAAACCGACGTATCAATTTAATTACAATACCCATCTAGAAATTATATAAATGGCTCCACAAAAGGGGAATGACTTGTGTTGAGGTGTGTATGTCAATCTTACCTACTTATATGAGTATACTTTTATATAGTAGGTAGGTACCTAATACATACATTTTTATATCGCCGTGCCTCTGATTTATCAAACAATACACAAGTTTCGTTGTAAATAATAAAAAAACTGATAAACACAATAACTATGACCAAACGTTGTAGAACAATAAATACTTGTTTAATTATTATATTATCGCTTTTGACGTACATTCCTTTATTATACAAATTGTAGAATCGCAACTTTGAACCAAAATACTTTGATTAATAAGTTTAGTAGGAGTGTTTGTCTGTGTCTTTGTTAACATTGTTATAATGGCAGAATTACTTTGATTAATAAGTTTAGTAGGAGTGTTTGTCTGTGTCTTTGTTAACATTGTTATAATGGCAGAATTACTTTGATTAATAAGTTTAGTAGGAGTGTTTGTCTGTGTCTTTGTTAACATTGTTATAATGGCAGAATTACTTTGATTAATAAGTTTAGTAGGAGTCTTTGTCTGTGTCTTTGTTAACATTGTTATAATGGCAGAATTACTTTGATTAATAAGTTTAGTAGGAGTGTTTGTCTGTGTCTTTGTTAACATTGTTATAATGGCAGAATTACTTTGATTAATAAGTTTAGTAGGAGTCTGTGTCTGTGTCTTTGTTAACATTGTTATAATGGCAGAATTCAGTCACTAACATTTCATGCGATTACAACTCTTTATAAATAGGGTTCACAATATTTTCAGAATATATCCAATCTTGAAGAAAGTTGATGTAGAGTCCCGAAGGCGAACACCGGATTTTGTGGATAGTAAGTCAGTGTGACCGTTACAACATGGTCTAGATTCTTGAGTAAGGTTGTGACAAAAATAGACCAATATGACGTCATCGCTAACAAAATCTATGAGTAGGCACAGTAGCATGAGAAACAACGCAAAATCAACTCACATTCTTTATAAATAGGGTTGACAGTTGTCAGAATGCACCCAGCCTGTAGAGTCCCGAAGCCGACCACAGGGAACTCTGGACAGTTAGGCAACATGGCCGCCACAACATCTCCGGGACTCAAACCTAGCTTCTTGAGTAGGGATGTGGCGAACGCTGCAGTGTTTCGCCGAAGTTGGAGGTAGGTGTAGGTCTTGTTAGTTTCTGCGCTTTCCTGAAAAATAAATAATGAATAATTAAAATATATAAAAATATATTATGTTACTTGGAGTAGACGTACATACAACAGGTAAGTAATTATTTATAGTGGCGGATCCATCGACTAGAGAAAAACTTTCAAGCGAGAAGAAGTAGAACAATGTGAAGTAGATATTCTAGAAAATGATGCAACTCTCTTCTAGGGACTATGTTTCATAAGAAGTACAATCCAAAGGTCCTCAAATATAGAGAAAAAAGTTATGTTCATGGCATGCTTGCTTTATCTTAGGCTATATCAGGGAGGATGAAGTCGAACTTTAAAATAATGAATATGATGTATATGCGAACTGTCACAACTAGTTAGCAGAGCGACAATACAAATCCAGACAGAAAATATGCAAATAAAATACCCGGAAATAATCGCATATTATACGTTTACATATTATTATTGCGAGAATATTTTTAAGAGCTAATTTTAGACTCTATTTCTGGATTTTAAGTGGAAAACCTTGGGTTTACCAATTAAAGCACCGTGTCTTGCAAATTATCAAGTTGTGAGGTCAATTTCCACAGTTCGACCTCAGGCTGACCGTAGGTTCCTGTATAAGGTCACGTTTGTTGTTATTTATGTGTTTATTATATCTAGTTTTATCTTGAGTAACTAACGTAGGTATATTCATTATATGCAATGGTTCACCTATCTTCTTTCACATATTAATATTCCCTACATTGCCGAGACACTTTAATAAGTTTTTGATATTATGTTAAAAAATATATTAAGTACATTACTTATATACATATATGTAACATTATTTATGAATAATTTACATCATAAATTCATATAAAGACCAGTAAATATACTACTAAATATCTACATCTCTCAAAACTCTAAGATCAAATTCCAAAAGGCAGACGTCTTCGAAACTATGGGCATTTTCGAGAGATTTCTATCATTGTAACTCGTATGACAGGTATATCTATGGGGACAAAAACATATTATTTTTAGCAAGCTGTGTATACTCGTACCTACTTAGCACTATTATTTTAATCTTTGATATACTTAGTTAAGATTATGCATTGTAAACTTAATCTTATCAACGCTGCAGGCCTAATTGCGTTTAGGTGCAAAGTCCACTGTTGTAAAAAATATGAGGCAAGAGCTCGAGACAATTTAATAATGTAACGGACCTATATTGATGGAGGCCCAAATAATGAATTTGTTTTTCTTAGAATTGAGGTCGCATACCAGCCCTATAATATACGATACAGTCTGCTCCAAGAGAGAAATACCTATATCATAAAAAAGAAACGTTAGTATAAATATAAAAAGTCACAGGAGTTTTTATTAGCGACATATTATTCACTATTTTATATTTAAATAGCGCTGTTTTTAATTCATGTTTTATTACGTTATGTATTTAAGTGGTTAAATCAAATACAATGGAAAATCCTAAATCTTATAAATGATTTTCAGTTGCTTTCAAGATATTTTTTTTTAAATAATAGGTAGTTATTAAAGTATTTTTGTTGTTGTAGGAAGGTAGGTACTTATATGAACGGTTTTTTTTGTACAAAAAGTTATAAATAAAAATTTTAATTGGATTATTGATTTCTCGGTTTTTTTTTAATTAATTTACAGGTATATAATAATTGATCACTAGGGCTGCTAGTGCTGAAATTAAAACACTAAAAACATCTCTTATAATTTTTACATTTATGTAAATGATTAGAAAAATATATCTTCGTAACAAATTTTGATACACAATACAATACAATGTATCATGAAGGCAAGTCATATTTTCTATTGAAGTAAGGAAGCGGTATGAATATTTATGTTCATAGTACCGGTATCGGTAGACATACCCAATCTGTTAAATAACAAATAAAGAAGCAAGCCTAGTTACATCGGTTACGTAAAATAGAGGTTCGTACAACAACAAGTTTACAAACACTTACAAGAGCAACATGATTCTTGAAACCATCGATATCTCTCCACATGCGATCAATAAACCGAGTCCCCGGAGTTGGATAATCAGGCAACGTAGATTTTATAATAAAATCTTCATTTTTCATCACCGCACTAACCGAAAAGTTTCTATGCAGTTTTACATTTTTAATTTCCCGTGCAAGGAGTTTTCGCGCCAAATTTGACATGTTGCGCGCTGTTGGCGGCAAACCAGTGACTGGCAGGCAGAAGCAAAACGCGACGCGAGCGCCGAGCAGTGTTGCCAACTTTATTTTCTAGAGGATCGTACAACACACTAGGAAAAATCGTATTTTACCTAGATTTCTAGAAAAAAATAGTACGATTTAAAAAATTCAATAAAACTACAGCAAATTATATAAATAAGAAATGTAATTGTACTTTTTCATATAATGAAATACAAAGTTTTAGATAGATACAATTTATCTATTATAATTAAATCACTAATTAGTATATGTACCTACATTTGGTATAGGAGAGTCAATAGCAACATCAGATGCAAGAGTCGAAGAATTTATTCTTTTGTACATACTTAAATTTAATTTACGCAACATGTCGCTGGATGGCTGGAAATCGATACATGATCCTGATTCCTTAACATGTTGTGCAGCCAACAAAGTTCCATTCGCTGTATCTAATATTTGAAAAGATCGTATATTTTGCGTACGATTATGTATTTAAGATCGTACATCGTACCAAAGCCAAAAAGGTCGTACAAATACGATTTAAATAGTACGGTTGACAATACCTACTGGACGCGAGCCGCGAAAATGTTTTGCGAGAAAATGTCGAGTGAATGAGTGTTGAACTTGATAGCTTGATAAGATGCTAATTGAATGTGTTAGACAATGTTTTTCTGATGCTTCATTTGGTTGTTTTTCAGTTTTAAGGTGTAAACTTAGTGCCTAATCAATCGTCTAATATTCAATGTTAATGAGTAAGGTTACCTCAAACAACAACTAGGTACCTAACTTTTTACTCCAGTACCTATTCTAAATAACAGAAAACATTCAGGGTAGATTCATATCGTAATTGAATGTCTGATTTTTTTGGAATAGGTACCTATACCTAAAATGTTTTAATCGTGCGAGCCCCGATCGGTCTGCCGCGAATAAAGTTCTTTACCTACTCAAATGTTCCTATTTCTAAATTGCAGTTCTCTTAGGCAAGCTCGCTAAGTTATGTCCGGGATACACGAGACTAGTTTTTCAAGGAAAGACAGTAGGTAAGTTAGTTTTGTAACCGTCCTGGCTTGCTGGAACGCGCTAGTTCTGTCATATTAGAAGGAAGCCAGTTTTTTCTACACGAAGCCATAATCACTAGCTCACTTATTGTCACTGACTTGCTGTTCTGGCTTTTTTTTAATCACGAAATAGGTTTACGTTTGACTACAGCCTGCTTGATGTTTAGCACCACTGTAGTCTAAAATGTAGCACGCTAGCCTAGAAGAAACCTATTTACTCTAGATTTGAAGATCCCTGGGTTATAATTTTCTGGAAACAGGGCTCCAGGTAGAGAGTAAAGGCTTGAATAAAAGGCTTGGTTGGTGTATTCCGGGCATTAAGTAGGTACGGACTGCAACTTTATTATTGTTAAACAAGCGTGATTTCGCTCTTTGTATAAAAAATAAAAATCCATAATACTTAAAACCTAACTTAAAAAACTAATAGATCGTACGAGTACATAGGTACTAACTCCTGTACCTACATATTCAAAAAACTTTAGCTTACTCGTACCTTAGCTACTTGTTTTTGATAGGCGCTTTCTTTGACACCGATGACTACATAATAGGTAAGTATAAGATAAGTACTTACCTGCCTAATTTTGTAAAACCTCAATAACATGCCTTCTGATATTCATCACTTATTGATCCCTAGTTTGCGAGTCTTGCTTACTCACAATTGTTCATCAGTTTAATAATAAAACATTGCACTTTATATTACATAGGCACCTAGCAACTGATAGCTTATACCTATATACTATATAATGTGTAGCCTAGACAAAACAAGTACTGAAATAAGTACTTATACAGTCTAGGTATAATATCAGTGCAGAAATGTGCCAGTCACTGTTTGTTTGTAAAGTGATAGTGGTTGGAGAGGATTACTCGGTGATAATAATTAATGAGGGTATCAAGGTTAAAGAACTTTAGAACTAAGGTCAGGTCCGCTTGCTCAACGATTTTAAACACATTTAGCCACTTTTTACCGAAAATTAGATTCGTTGCGAAAGTGGGCCTACTTACCTACAAAAGAAAATACACTAAATAAGTACTTACTTCTAACTATTGAAAAACATTTAGAACCTCTTTTGTCTTTCATGCGAAAGCCTAAGATTAGTCTAAGTAAAGTTCTAGCCCTGGGCAGCATGTATAGCATGCTGGCCGAGTTACCACGTTGGATAGCAATTTTATTGTTATTGTTTATTTACCTATTCTGGGATGTCTAAGAGTTGATTGGAATAGTCCAACCAACTCTTCTCAACTCTCTCAGTTTCCTATTTTTAAAAGAATTTATCAATTTACTGTCATTTTTGGAATATTGATAACAATTAAGTACTTACCTACCTATATAATCAATTTAGGATTGTAAGCATGAGTGCTAAATTTTTTGTTTGTAAGTATACAATTGTTTCGGGTCTTTTTGGAAATATAATTAGATTGTTTAAAATTGTATGTTGTTCTACATAGCTACCTACTCGTACGTATATATGTAAGTATACAATTTAATAACCTTTTTTAACACAAATACTCAATATTAATTTATATAAAACTAACGGTCTTACAAAGCATCTTGAAATAAAATAACAGATATCAAGTCGTACTGTAAAAACATATATTATTACAAAACATTGCACATCTGATTACAACTTAGAACAAGACTCTCTAAACTTAACAATCGACAAATACTTAACAATAACTAATATGTTTGTAAAAATTAAAACTTATAAAAACGTCAACGTCATACTTGTGATTTCAATCAAGATACATTATTTATTTGATATTTTATTAGACTAACTCTACATGTATGTATATTAGATAGCTGTCTGACATTTTAGTCAGAGTGACTTGTATGATTATTATTCAAAACCTTGTAGTGGTGTATAAAGTACATTGAATCTTAGATATAAACGAAAAAACATTTATTTTCCTCTTAACAACTTCAAATACTATTAAAGTCAAAGATTAAATCTTGGAAATAAACTAAAAAACAGTTGCTTTCTACTCAACGATTGCACAAATTATTAAGGATAAAGTTTGGTATTTCATTCCAAAAAAATATAACATGTAAGTTACCTTTAATTGTGTGTGAGCAGCAAGAATACAAAATAATTATAAAATTCAATAGGAGTAAAGTAAATGCATAATAATTATGGTACCTATATGGAAGATTGTTGATTACCAAAAACAAGTAAAACGTAGAGCACAGGTGTATATTCAGATTCTTATTATAAGGCACTTTCTTACAATAAAATGGTCCCATAATAAAAAAATGCATCCAAGAAATACTTATAGCTAGTGTAATATCATATTGCACAATAAAATTTTTGCTTTATAATATTGATAGCAAAAATATAATTAAAAAGGTTTTTTTTTATGTACATTGAGCAAAGATTATGCTACTTTTTTTATTAAAATGCAAATATCCATCACCATAACAAAATTACGAAATATTAACTTCCAAGTTAATTCAAATTATTGACAATAGATAAAAAAACAGATTGTGTTAAATGGTAAGTATATGATAGACGTCGATGGTATTTTTTATATAATTTTTTTTTACAACTAATGACTATTTTAACTAGTTTTTGTACATCATTGTTTTTAATGGAAGAATAAAGTCGAGTGTCAATCAATGTCTATAAACTTACATGTCTTGTAATTTTCACTTGTAATTATTATTAAAAAATATTTCATCATTGTAGTGTGTAGTGTTACAGCGCCTTCTATAAATACTGGTTATTAGTTAAATGACTTGACATGAGCTGGTTACATTATAGCTCCCGGCTGTTTGTCTAGTACGGCAGTCGTTAAGCCATCCCAGAGGCTCTAAGAGCGGCTTTATTAACTCTCGACACCAGAGTAGGCCACTCTCATTCGATAAGAAGAAGTTGGTGGCAGGAACATAGATTACGTTTCAAGTACCTTTGTTGTAAAAATGTATTACACACATACACACATTACTTACTATACTGGTGATAGTAATGCATTGTGTTGTTGTATGTAACAAGTTAACATTTGGCCACGAATTTACTTTCGTCTAGTAATAGCTGATATGACTGGCAGATTGTCTATTCTTTCAAAATTACGTAAATAGCAGTATATTATAACAACAAGATATTGAATCAGCTCTATGTTCAGCATCGCTGCAGTCTAGTGTGTAACTATTGCTTAGTCTAAATTACTACGCTACATACTTTTCCTTCAGCACTTTCCTTAAAATCTTCCCCGCTGTATTCTTCGGGATTTCGTCCACAATTTGTACTTCCCTGATTTTCTTGAACATGGCAACTTTACTGTTGACATATTCCATGACTTCTTCTGCGGATATTTCTTGACCTTTTTGTGGAACTAAGAAGGCTTTAGGTACCTCTCCCGAGAGTGTGTCTGGGATGCCTATAACAGCACAGTCGAGGATTTTAGGATGTGTTCGGAGAACCGTTTCTAATTCCGCCGGGGGAACTTGGAAGCCTTTTACCTGGAAATGTCAAAAATATGCTATTAGTGGAATAGGAACAATTGAGGCATCAAATTCACGGGTATCAAATAATATGATGGATTATTGGGATAAATTTCAATTTACTCACTAGCTTAAAATGTTAAATTTACATTTAACTAATTTTTTTTTTTTTTGATCTTAAACTTATTAGTATGAACAATATTTTCTTATTACATCTCATTTTATGATCTCTAATTTTCTCAACCCATTTTTTTTTTTGTGGTTTCGAGAGAAATAGTCACACACTCATACAGAAGTCAAAAATTAATATTCCATGTGTATCGGGATGAGACTATAAGCAATGTTAATCCCGATTCTAAACTATCTACAGACAAAAATATGTTTAACCAAAATTTTCGAGCACAGACTGTGCTACCTCTAAGGTAAAGTGAAGCGTAAATTTCATTTTTTGTTTTAATAAAATTTATTAAAAAAGATACAAAACCGACTTCACTAAAAGTTAATAAATAATTTATTTTCAATTTTGCGACTTCAAAATTAAGAATTGGGAGTAAAGAATCTATCAAATTATTGAAACTTACAATCCTATAAGTATTCTTCTTGAAATCAGTAATATTTGTTGTCGGTGCCTCGAAAAGAAAACTTTCAGAAGACTTGATAACCTTCTTTTTTGGAAGTCGGTTAAAAAAAGTAGGTAATTCATATACCTTAATTAATTCCTTCAGTCTATCAGTAATGTACAAGTATTTATTCTCGTCAAATTTGCCAATATCTCCTGTCTTGAACCAGCCGTCGTCTGTGAGTACCTCCTTCGAAGCCTCCTCGTTCTTGTAGTAACCTCGCATCAGGTTCTTGCCGCGACACCATACCTCACCTTCCTGGAATCGAAAGAAAAACATTAAGATAAGATAATCATTTATTCATCATCAGAAATACGCAACTTATGAACTAAAAGTTAACATTTAGTTACAATTAGATCGTGTTACAGTGAGTAAGCACGAGTTTTTCTATTTCTACGTGAAGGTATTAAGTATTTGTATAAACTAGAAATGGCACGTTCATCACACATTATTGCTCTCGTATAACATGAATAGTCGTACAAGTTTTTTCTAGCCCGTTTTTGAGTGAAGTACCTTTTTTGGTAAAATTAGCTTGTGACGTAATCAAGAGACTCTAATATTTGCGATGAAGGGGGGCGTTCCTAGCTCGAACGATGTCTGGTTGTAACATGGAAGGTACATGTACTCTGCGTCCATGTAACTATTTTAGCATCTGAATCTGATACAGCATCTGTACCAGATACTTTCTGGCAACATTATACATATTGGCAGTTGGTAATTAATTTCTATTATCGCTTATTTTCCTTCAGAATTAAACCGACTAACCTGTCCAGGTCCCAGGTCCTGCTGGTGGTTAATGTCAGTGACCTTGACCTCCATCCCGGGGAGCACATACCCGACCGCGGAGTGGTTCGCGTCTTTATTGTCTGCTACAGATACAGCACCGTTCGTCTCTGTTAGACCGTAGCCTTGACGGAACGAGATGTTGCTCTGAAAATAAATCATTTAAGGGTTTACTAAAGGTATCTTTTGCCTGTGTAGTATTTAGGAAAATACACTACTTTTGAAATTTTGTACAAAATTGATAGAGGAAGAAATCGAGAACTTTGTCTTTGGTGGAAGGATCTGGGCGCCCACTACGATGTACTTGCCTAAGAAAACTTTGTGAGTGAGTTTAAATCTGCGGGGGAGTCACGACACTCAGTTATGAAGAAGAAGGAGGTCGGGACGGATGGGTATATTAGTTTGGTAACAAATATATGTATATATAGCTCGTTGCTTTGCTACTTATTTTCTGGCAAGCTTGTCTATGTGGCAGCCAGTCCAGCTCAAATTGTAATTCACCTTAGATCTCAATACCACTTGTACGAGTATCGCTTAAGATAACCTTGTAGTCATATTCCAAATTATCTAATGTAAAAAAAAACACCTTTGAGTGCGTAAATCGTCTTCAAGTTCAAGTGAAGAGTTGTCGAGATAATAAAGGTCAAATTTTTAGAACTGTGATTTATTTATGTTTCCTCATATATGTGACATAATAGCTACTTCCAAAAATTAAACAAGAGGGCACGAGTAAATTTATTATCTATAAAAAACATAAAAGTTATCTTATAGATATATACTGGGGGTAATGACCATGTACAGGGTTAGTGGTCAATTTATGCAATATTATTTAAAGACACCTTCAGTACAAAGTTTTTTTTATGGGATACCATTTACGTCAATTTAGGCTTTTATTGTATGACTAGTGGGTGGTCGCGGCTTCGCTCGCATTTAGAAGTAAACCTTGCATCCCCTTTAAAAGTGGTATTTCCAAAAATCCTTTCTAAGCGGATGCCTACGTCAAAACATCTACCTTCATTCCAAATTTCAGCCCAATCCGTCCAGTGGTTTGGGCTGTGCGTTGATAGATCACTATATCAGTCAGTCAGTCACCTTTGAGTTTTATATATTATTGTATGATATGTTTTTATTGACTAGTTTCATAGCACTAAAAGCTCTAAACCAATTCATCTAATTAAAAATATTGTGTGAATAAAATAAACTTTATTTACAATAATAATATATAAAAACAAGGGAAGAAAAACTAAACATACTACTTCTAACTACTACAAATAGGGGCACTTAGAAAATCTTTAGAAAAGCCTAAAGATAATCTAAGTGCTCCAGCCCACTACCAGAGGGCAGCGTGCCCAGCATACTGGCCGCATTACCACGCTGGATGGCAATGCTGATACGTTGAGCCAGAAAAAGGCCAGCATTTTGGTCATGCGTCGCGTCAACCAAGCGCTCCGAGAGGTTTTGGAAAATAGTATGGGCTCCCGGACCCCACGGCCCCAAAGTCTCGACTTCAAAAGGCTCAAATATTTGAGCCTTTTGAAGCAAATATGCTAACCTCGGCCGAGGTTACATATGTAACCTCGGCCGAGGTTAGCATATTTGCGTCTCTTGTGATGCTCGGCAATAATAGCCGCCGCTCCAGCCCGACACCGTGTCAAAGACAAATGAGTTGGCGCCAATGTGTCGACGCAAGTTGCGTCCCACACAAGGGGCCGACCCAACTTCCAGGGCACAAGAGTCATACCGTCAGGTCTTTTTCCATCGTCACGTGCTAGACCGCTCGGTTCGAGCATAGCTGCAACATTGGCAGTGGAAAAAGCCCGGCGAATGATGTCGTTCAGACTAGCGTGGCGGCTAATTCTACCAGCACTCCTCGAACATGAGAGGCCGTGGTGCCCGAGCTGGTCGACATCAGTACCACACTGGCAGCGATGCGGCTCACAGCTCCTCACACCCAAACGCAAACTAACCGCGAGTAATAACAAATAATATATATAACAAATAATATATATAGTATAATAATAATGTGTGAATTAACTTATAAAATAATATATATAGATTATTTATCTACAATAAACCGTGTATATGTATATTTATCTTAAGCTTTGTAGATAAATAAATTGATAGAGTATCGACAAAGCGAGATTAAGATATAGTAGTAATAAATGTAGTAATATATATTAAGTGACATTTTTCAAATATAAATTTTTCATAAAACTGGAAAAAGTAAGTTAAGTTTTTAAGTTTTTTTGTGGAACACCCTGCCTGACTCCCTGTTCCCCACGCACTATAATCCAGCGATCTTCAAAGCGAGAGTGAATCGGTTCTTATCGGGTAAGCGCACTCTATCTTAGGTCATAGCCTTTGCTTGCTATCACGTAAACTATGGCCGAGTGCTGTTCAAGTTTAAAAAAATAAAAACATTTTCCCTTAGTAACAAAATTTTCAATTCTTATGTCTTTGGTAGCTCATCATCACAGAAAAATATGTTTTCCTGTAACTTTTAGACTTAGTACAAATACAAATCAATGTTAATGTCTTAATGATACTGTGGTCCTGTTCCGCGCCAAAACTTGGAATAAGGTCTTTCAGGAAGCAGAATCTGGAATGCGGATAATAAAACGATGGCTGGATAAAAATCTGCTAACCCTAAATATCAGTAAGACGAAATTCGTATGTTTTTACAAAAGCAAGGCGTCAGAACCTAACCCACAGCTATCACTCAAGGTTCATACGTGTGACAATGACACATGCGGATGCACTCCAATCCAGAGAACCCAGTCAATCAAATATTTGGGCGTAATGATTGACGAGCGACTCACATTCCATGATCACATAAGTATCAATCCTGTCAAAAAGAGTTCGTAAATTAATTTACATTATGAAAAGTTTGCGGAACTGCGCTAATCAACAGACACTACGCTTAGTATATACTTACTAGTGTCTGTGAATCAATACTTACCTGTTGCATTACCACTTGGGGAGGAGCAGGAGTCACTGACATGATGGAGGTAGAAAGAGAGTAGTCTTGAAAGTGATGCTGAAGAGACCTTACAGACACCCAACGGATCAAGTCTATTCTGAGGCGAGAGTACTAAGCGTGAGGCAATTGTATATCCAAAAGGTAACACTCGCTATGCATAAAACTAGAAGTATTTTTTAAACTGATGCCGCTGAATCAAACCTAAGAAGACCTCCCCGTGCAAACCAACATAAGAGTTAAAACCGCGTTTGCGCAACGCTTACCCGAGTTTCGATTTCCCTATATATATAATAAAATTATGTCTCTTTGCAAAATTCATGACAAAACCAACAGGCAATGCAAAACAATCGTACAAAAATATTTAATGTCACTATCATATTCTGAAACAGAAGAACTTCTAAAGATATTAGAATAAATAACTCTGACACACTCGTAAAACACATCACACACACACACACACACGTACATACACACACACTCACATACTTACATACACAACACAGGCTTATGTCGTCATCCCAGTCGGCAGACTGCTGGTATTCGACATTGTACTTATACTATAGTCCATTTCATATAGCAAGTCACCTGTGACAGGTCAGTAGAACGTAAAAGAACATGTACATAAATTATTGTGACGTCATGCTCATATTGAGATATTTCTATTTACTAGTGAAAACATTATGTAAGTTAACAAAAATAACTATTAATATAAACAGTAAAAAATATAAGACATCAAATAAAGGGTATTTTTCGCGTGTACATACTCGCATTCAATGTTACAAAAAAATAAAATATTAAATTTCATCGCACAGCAAAGTTACGTACTACTGCTAATTGTGACGTCATTTTCGTAGGGTTGGGACTTGGTAATCGATTATTTTTGACATCAAAAAAATATCGCAAAAACAAGTATTTATCATTTCGATCTATCACAGATAATGATTTATGTACTTCAAGCACAATGATTTTATGCGATTTTTTGTATTAAAATAATTAAGGAAGGTATTTATGACTTTTGCGTCCTAAAAAATATAGCGAAAAACATAAAATTTTTGTGTATCATAATTTCATTTGAATAATTTAATATATATTTTGGCTTCATATATATTATACTGGCAATACTAGCAATATTATTTTATCATAACTGTATTCTTATCTTCTTCTCAATTTGTCCCTTCCTTAATTTATCTGTAGGAATTTATTGTGGGTTCGACGAATATTATTTTGTCATTGTCGGTAATTCACATAACATTTTTAGGATAGGCAGATGAAAATAGCCATAAGTAACTACAATCGATAATCGGTAAATTTCTAATTCGAATTACTGCAGTACATCATTACAATTGTCAAAATGATATTGACAAGTGACGTTTTATATGTGTCACAGGTGCCTTGCTATATGAAATGGATTATAGTTTAAATTCATAACAGTAGAGATAATGTAGCCAATATTTCAGTGTAATCTGTATTATATCTATTATTACCGCACCGCACTCTAGTACTGTTGTAAGTAAATCTGTAGGCGGGCACCTGCGGCACAAGTGACATACTTAGTGCAGGGCTCGCAAGTACATGTATCTTAACCTTTTAGTATAATAATATAAACTAGAGGTGCTCTGTGCGCGGGCCCGCGCTTGGGCTTGGGCTTGGGCTCTCCAAGGGGCCCGCGAGAGGGGTTTAATGATGGGGGGAGGGGGAGATCCGATATATGAAAAAAAACTAAAAATATTGTTTATGATACTCCTTGCTTAGAGATGACAGAGTTTTGATGTCTTCAGTAGAACTATTTGGGTTTTTTACAGAACATACAGTAAACATAGACAATATCAACTTGAATTCCTTTC
The DNA here is from genome assembly GCA_964023185.1 of Macaria liturata. Taxonomy (NCBI): domain Eukaryota; kingdom Metazoa; phylum Arthropoda; class Insecta; order Lepidoptera; family Geometridae; genus Macaria; species Macaria liturata. Next base: position 104,469 of record OZ026810.1, read on the forward strand.
TGCAACACAGGATATTCCTAGTGCAGAACCTACAGGCATATCAAAAATGCAGTACCTATTCTTAGTTAGATTAGTCAAACGTGTTATTTAAGTTAATTGTTAAGGTAAATAAATTTATTCTTTATTCTTCTTAATTGATTGTCTAAAATAGCAGTAGCAAAAAGAAATGGTAAAATTAGCTAATTTAAAAAAAAAACATTTTCTTGCTAATCAAGCCTGGAGTTTTTAAATACTTAATTGGATGACAACATAACCTACTTTAGATAAATCAATTTCTACGCTCTGTCATTAATAGATTTAAAATTCTTAGTCAAAGCCAGCACGAAGTAATTAGTTTGAAGCAAAATTTCAATTAATCGACTGTCTAGAAATCTTGTGTTACAATCATATAGATTTTCAGTACTAACAAACTTAGTTACTAACTTCCGAATTAGGACATAATTATATACCTACTTATTTTAACATTAATAATTACTATAATAAAAATTGTATGTATAAGTATGTTTACAAAAGAAAAGTATATGAGTATTGTATCCGTTATTTAGTACCCGCGACACAAGCGTTTGCTTAGTGTGGGGCTAGATGGCGCTGTGTGCAATATTCCGGACTATTTATATATTTATTTGTTTATAAACAAGCATACATAACCTACTTACATTCTTGTCAAGCACCGCGGCCGCGTCGGCGGCGGACAGTGGCGCCGCCCCGCTGATGATGCCGTACACCGACTCCAGGTGCTGCGGCTTCACTGCGGGGTGCTTGCCCAGGAATATCACTGGAACATTATACTTACACATTTAGCCTGAGGAGACTTGGATAGGTTCTACTATTTGAAGTTTTCGGAAACGAAACGGCAATCGTAGAACTTAGTAGATTTGTAACTTCTATGATTGATGAATGACTGTTATTGGTTAAAATAAGTCAGTTTTGACGTCTTTGATTGGTGTTTCGTTTCCGAGCGGAAACGATCCAAATTTGTGAAACACCCTGCAGACATGCATATGATCCGTGGCTTCATTTATATAGTAAAAAGAAAAGAAATACACACCTGTACTTTGATCTAACAGGTAAAATAGCAATTTTAAATAGATTTCAAACTTACCCATAGGTGGAACCAAGAACAGTACACTAGCTCGATGATTGACTATTGTATTGAGGAAGAGTTCCGGCTTGAACATTGGCATAGTGACTAGCTTGCAACCCAGGGTCAACTGGTTCAGGAGGAGCGCGTTGAAACCGAAGATGTGGAAGAATGGTAGAATGGCTGGGAGTACTGCTTGGTAACTATCTGTAATAGAGAAAAAAAAACTTTCTGTAATTAGAAAATTTTATGAAATCGAAGTTGGTTTTTCATGCCCCCTCCTGCCCCTTGAGTCTTATTCTTCTTTACTGAGGGTCGTAACTCCCCCACAGAATAATGTAATGTAGCATTGTACTATTTATTATATTTTGAAGTCAGTAAATATTTTGCATACCTTATCTGGCTAAGGCATGGCGCGCTTTATATACCTTAAAGTAACAGTACAACTTATCCATGTTTTGCAAACAAAATGATTTGAATAAATTACTTATTCCTATTGTTCTACAATCTGTGTTTTCCGACAAAAAGAATAAAGATATCCGCGCGTGTACGTCCGAAATGGCTTACAACCGGTATAAAGCTTTGATGCAAACGTAAACGAGCATTACTATGGACTTATAGGAAGCGAAAAACTTTAGATAACAAGCTTAAACTGAAACAGTTAGATCTTCGTTTGAAAAAAATAATTAAATCTACACAAAAGTGTCAAAATGATAATTTTATAAGAAATGCTAACAACAAAAGTAAAGCATATGGAAAATTATTAATGGAAATAATGATACGAGGGGCAGAGAAACAATTGAGCTTAATATACAAGGAAATCTAGTAAACGATCCATTAGAAATTGCAAACTTGTTTAATAACTATTTCATAGAAAACACCTTTGATACTAATTTAAACAACAAAATACCAACACTAAACAATAACTCAAATTCTATTTTTATGTGTCCAACTATATCCAAAGATATCCACAAAATCATTATGAGCCTAAAGAATACTGGTAGTACTGGCTATGATGGAATATCCACACACATAATAAAACTTGTATCCAGTGATGTATCGCCTGTTTTAAGTTACGTAATAAATTTAAGAATTGAAAAAGGAGTGTTCCCGGAAAGACTTAAAAAAACAATAATCAAGCCACTCTTCAAAAAGAATGATAAAACTGACCTGACATGTTACAGACCAATAGCCCTAATACCTGTGCTTTCAAAAGTGTTCGAAAGAGTAATATACAAAAGCATTACCTTGTTCTTTGAGCGGAACAAACTTTTTGCGCCGGAACAGTTTGGTTTTCGTCAAAATAAAACAATCCACATATATAACTTTTTGAAACTGGCAATAAATAGGGTAGATAATAATCTTCCTGTGTGCGCTCTATTTATGGACCTCACTAAAGCGTTTGATTTCGTAGATCATAAAATACTACTTGCTAAACTCTATTCCTATGGGATAAGAGGAAATATCCATAATTTAATTAAATCATATTTATCGGAGAGGCAACAGTGCACACAAATAACTAAGATTTGCAAAAAATCAAAAAAAGAGATCGACTATTTCTCTCAAAACAAAACAGTAAGATGTGGTGTGCCACAAGGCAGTGTACTTGGCCCCCTTCTTTTTAATATCTATATTAATGATCTCCCTAATGTCACAAACAATCAAACAATCCTTTTTGCAGATGATACTCGTAGTACCGTGCTATTTACAAAACCTGATAAAAATAGTATACAGGTGATATAAATATGACATTAAAAAATATCGTTAACTGGTTGACTCTAAATAAATTAAAAATTAACCTTACTAAAACGTACCTGATGACATTCAAAAATAGAGTTAGTAGAATTGGTGACCTTAATATAAACTGTGACGGAAATAAAATTGAAAGCATTACGACAACAAAATTTTTAGGCTTATATATTGACAATAACCTTAAGTGGCAATTGCACATTGATCATTTAAAAACTAAGATATCACAGAATTCGTATGCACTGTATATTTTGGCCAAAACAGTCGGTAGAGATACTGTCATCACAGCTTATCATGCTAACGATTCATCGTTGCTAAGGTCCCATATCATATTTTGGGGAAATTGTACTAACAACAAATCAGTATTTATAGCACAGAAAAAATGCATACGTGCAATTGTTGGTATTCGTCAGCGGGAAAGCTGCAGAGAGGCTTTTAAAAGTTTAAAAATACTTACTTTAACGTGTATGTATATTATAGAATGTGTTATGTTTGTGCGTGATAACTTTCACTTATTTGACCACCATAAAATTAAACGGCAAAATCATAAACTTATTTTACCGGCTTCCAAATCAGCTTTGTTCAGAAACAGTGTGTTTTTTGTGGCTCTGGAAATTTACAATCACCTTCCAAAATGTTTAATTAATATTGAACCTAATAGTATATTAAAATTTAGACTAAAACGTTTATTACAGGGAAAATCATACTACAGTCTTGATGAATTTTGGATGGATAAATTTTTATAGGCTATAAATTGACTTATATAAATTAATTGACCTATTTATTGGATTTGACATAATAATATATAATTAGTGTATAGATTATAATCATAGATTTAAAACATATTATGGTACTTGTAATTATTGTTCGCCGAACATGTTTGCGATTTATGTTTGACCGTGAGTAACTTGGTTAAAGCCTGTCATGTTGTGTACCTTAATGAATCTAGTAAGTATTTAAATTTATTGTCATTTTAATGTACATATTTGCACACCCTATGGGTAAGAGCGTAGCGCTCTGTAATACCTGTTACCATCTTTATGCATCCTATGTTCTGTAAATAAATGTTTTGAATTTGAAAAATTTTTAATTTGAAATTCATCGCAGATTTTGTTGAGGTTTTAATATTACACGTTTATTCAACAATCACAACAACACAACAGTCAACACAACAGTACAACAGTCGCTAAACAATGACAAAGGCCTCAAAGGCTAGGTATGATTCTCCACAGTAGATCTCACGCCACTCTCAAAAGAACCACTCGAGGAGGAAAGCATCGCGAGTTCTAATAGGGGAGGGGCTATGAGTCCTGCACGGCCATCCCGCTTGGGGCGTTTTGTGCATTCATCCACATTTAGGCCTCTTAGTTCTATATACTTATTCATGTGTGTTTTATTGCCGAGTGCGCGTACATTCGACTAGAACAATGATTTTTTAAAAGTCAGACGTTTAACTTTATAAATAAATTTATCAGTGATTTCATTCTTCCGCCTTAGGAAACCCTGTGGTACCACTCGAGAAGGGAAGAATCGCGAGGTCTATCGGACCTCTTACCTCAACAAACACTTAAATTACTTAATTTTTTTATTGTAGAGTACGTGTACATTTCATTGAAACAATGTCGAATTTTTAAAAAATATTAACGTTTCAATATCAAACTTACCTGTAGTCTCTCTAACAACAACCACATCAGGGTGCGCTATCATCTGGTTCAAAGCAACCACACTCTCATGCGTCAATTCCACCGCCTTAGGGAACCCTGTGGTACCGCTCGAAAAGGGAAGGATTGCGAGGTCTTTCGGACCTCGTTGCGCTGATTTCAGGCAGGAAGTGTCAATGTTGAAGTCTTCTGCTAGTTCTGCGAACTGGAAAAAAACATTAAAATGTATATACCTACTATAGTTCTTATAAGTCGAGAGTAAACCGGTTTCTTCTAGGCAAGCGCGCTAGATCGTAGACAATAACGTTGCTTAACATCAGGCAAGTTGTATTCAAGCGTGAGCCTATATCATGTAAAAAATAAAAATATATAAGGCATTATTGAATCCAGTATAACACCGGATAGCATCAGAGTACCACTTTGTGAAAATGATGTCAAATATTAAGTAAATAGTGTCAGTCGGTGTTATAATGTACATAAAGCCTACATTAAAATGTATGTCCAAGTGTGTACTTCAAAATGTGATCCAGGCTAAATAATATGGCTAGGTATGTGACACAGGCTCTATTCCCCTTGAACTATAATTTGTCGGTCTTCAAGTCGAAAATAAACCGGTTTCTTCTAGGCAAGCGCGCTATATCGTAGATTATAACGTTGCTTAACATCAGGCATGTTGTAGGAAAGCGTGACCCTATCTTATTTAAAAAAAAAAAAACAGAATAAAAATAGTTTCGCGTCTGGCATCGTAGCCTCATCGATAGGCATGGTAGGTGAATCTGGAAAGACGCAGGTTCGAATTCTGCAGGTCATGCTTACTTTTGTACATTTTTTTACATGGAATAGGCCAACGTTTGACTACATCCTGCCTGATGTTAAGCACCACTGTAGTCTGAGATGATGCACGTTTGCCTAGGAGAAACCTATTTACTCTGGATTTGTACATATCAAAGTTTAGTTGAAGGTAAACATAAAGATACCTTGATGGTTCCCTCGGGCAGTTCATCATTGTCTATCAATATGAGAGGTATTTTAACTTGTAACGCGTCACACGCTTCCTTAATGTTTTTGTATGAAATCTTCGAAGCGACTATGGCTTTGCAATCGATGAGGCTTAGCTGTCTTTGGAGTTCATCTGAAAAGTTATTTTTTTCATTAAATATTATCTCTCTCTTTCTCTTTGAGTCGTATTTCCTCATGACTGAGGGTCGTGACTCCCCCGCAGAAATAATATAGAATAGTTATATAGTTATTATAGAATTAACTATTTAATAATGTGTAAAGTGATTGTATTAATGTAAATTATCTTTTTCTTATATTAGCGGATATATGTATATGTCTAATTCCCCTATAAACAGGGTAAATGTAAATTTAACACTTAAGCTGATAATAAATAAATTGAAATTATCGAGTATTTGTGGAGTACAAACTGTAGAGTATTTTAGTGATCTTAACATTTCTGGGAAAGTCTCGACTATTTGTCTTGACACGGCCGTCATTAAGCCATGTCAGAGGCCTTTAGGGCTGTTTGAAAACTGATACCAGTGTCGGCCACTCCTATACGAACTTACTTACCATATGTAAATATGTAATTTAATACTTACCACATAAAGACTACAAAAAAAAACTTTCGAAGGAATTGATTACCTTCTTTTTTGAAGTCGGTAAAAAGCATGATTTTTAGTTTATATCTTCTTCTTAGCGAATGAGAGTGGCTAACTCTGGTGTTGAGAGTTTATCAAGCCGCCCTGAGGGCCTCTGACGTGGCTTAACGACTGCCGTATTAGACAAACAGCCGGGACCTACAATTGAACGTGTCATCCGACCCACAATTTTATATGAGGCAGCACAGATGGACTTCATAAATGATAAGTTGTACTTTTTAAAAGTTTTTCCTTGAAGCTAACTGCATATTTAAAAAAAAATACTCACATGACGTATAGACCGGGTTCATCATACTGGCAACACAGCCGGCCTGTAGCACTCCCAGTATCGTGCACGGGTACTCCGGCACGTTGGGTAATATTATGGCAACTTTGTCATCGTTCTGGAGTTTCAGCTTCAGACGTAGAGAGGCTGCGAAACGTACTGACATCTGGTGGGTCTGGGCGAAGGTGTACCCGTGGCCTGTTAGGGCACATACCTAGAAAAATAATTTACTTGTACATAAGTGTTTGCTTAGTATTGGGCTAGATGGCGCTGTGAGCAATGTCTTGGAATATTAATTTATTTATTACTAGTTACCGCGGCTTTACTCGCATTATTTCAGGATAAAAAGTAGCCTATGACAGACCTAAGACCTCACAATACCTACAAACCAAGAAATATGATGATCCGTGCAGTAGTTTTTGCGTAATTATTATTATTATTTATTACAATTCGTTTTTGCGTGATGAGCGTTTAAATAAACAGACACACAGAGATACAGATAGACAGACCACATTTCTAGAAATTGTTGGAATGTGTTCTGTTATCAATCCGAAGTATCGCCAAACATTTGTTTATTCATATATGTTCAATGTTCAGACTGTCGACCCTCTTCAGCTTTATTACATGTACCTATACATAGATTATTGTATTTGAAAAGCAGTTCACCTGAAGCGACAACGGCGAGTCTGCTCGCAAGTGAGGCGTGCTCTGTGATCAAAAATATATATATTTCATTCTCATATTGGTTCAACTTTTTGATAGTGGAGGAAAAACAAACATAAGTACAAATTTGCTTGACTTTACTGTACTGTCACCATGATGATTTGTTTTTTATTTGTTAGTATTTATTTAGTATCATCATGATTGCTAAAATGTATGAAAATATGCACTAGGTGTTTGTTACTGACGTTTGTGATAAACACTTCTAGAATAATAAATTAATATCTATCTATTCAATTATCAAAATGTATATATTTGCAATATTTATCAAGTTGCTTAGCAGGATAACAAAAGTTCGAATTAAAATTCAAAAATATATGTATCTACTGTAGATATAATTAATTTATATATAACTATGTATGTATGATTATTTTTTAAGCAAGTGAATAATAAGCTTTAATTATTTTTAGATTGGTCGATGAATCATATCTAGTTTAACGGAGTATTGCTACAGAGTTAACGCGAAGAAGATATATTTGACTAAGTTTACTGTACGTAGTCACACTTTGTTTTAGACACTTTAAAATATTGTTTTATACTCAGTATGTCTTCAAACCACATAATGAAAGTGACACAACATAAAGTGTAAACAAGTGTAGCAATAAGAAGTTTATTTGTATTGTATTTAGAAAATAAGCCTTTTCAAAATTTAATGCAATACATACTCGTACAGCACCCAAGTAAATACATACTCGTACAGCACCCAAGTAAATACATACTCGTACAGCACCCAAGTAAATACATACTCGTACAGCACCCAAGTAAATACATACTCGTACAGCACTCAAGTAAATACATACTCGTACAGCACCCAAGTAAATACATACTCGTACAGCACCCAAGTAAATACATACTCGTACAGCACCCAAGTAAATACATACTCGTACAGCACCCAAGTAAATACATACTCGTACAGCACCCAAGTAAATACATACTTGTACAGCACCCAAGTAAATACATACTTGTACAGCACCCAAGTAAATACATACTCGTACAGCACCCAAGTAAGTCCACAGAAGAATGTGCAACTATTAAATAATTATTTAAATATACATGTAGATAAAATAATACAAGCAAGTATGTTTGCAAGACATACAATATTATATAAATATAATCTGTTACACAAATTTTGACATCATCAGAGAAAATGTGTTATCATTTTGGCTGCTAATATGTATGTATGATGCATTAGAGTGCATATCAAGTAAAATGCAGTCTAAACAAATTTCTATGTAAACAAAGTATGCACTGAAACTGATTTGCCGACTTCAGTGACAAGTTGTATCCATCCCTAGGGGCTTCTGACATGCCTTAACAAATATATGATACCATACAATGAAAAAATATTTGAGTACTTAACTAATTTAGTGTAGGTATTTCATTATCATGATATTTGATGAATAAAGCCAATATATAAATCTATACTAATATTATAAAGCTGAAGAGTTTGTTTGAACGCGCTAATCTCAGGAACTACTGGTGCTAATAGAAAAAATATTTTTGTGTTGAATAGACCATTTATCGAGGAAGGCTTTAGGCTATATAACATCACGCTGCAACTAATAGTAGCGAAGAAACAATGGAAAATGTGGAAAAAACGGGGAAAATTATTCATGTTTGAGCGCTGCGAAAACGGTTCAAGTGGTGGGTAACAGCTATATAACCTATAAAGCTGAAAAGGTTGTTTGCAATAATAAATATGATGCCTAAAATAACTATTCCACGCGGACGAAGTCGCGGGCACAGCTAATCTAAAATAAAGATCATAAAAACTAATATATTTTAATATTCGCCACTTCAACTTTCTTAGTTTTACAGTCTTACTATGAATTTAATGTGAAAAACTGGGCCTATAGCATATTTTCTTTCATGTGAAACAATAAGTAGGTAATGACAATATACCACAGTAACACTGTGTCACTAGAAGTGTTACTGCATTCAACTTATCAGTTTATTTACTTAGCTTTGAGATGTTTGTTCATACACATCTATCTAAAACTTACCGTAGCAGTCTTATCTGGCCACCTGTCAAGATTCTGCCAAACAAAGTCATTGACAGTTGTGTAGGGGGTCTTTATTTCTTTATACACTGACGTTAGGATATTGTTATCTGTACTGTTGAGCCTTATAGCAGTTGATACAGTCGGCCTCTCTTTAGCTGCTCTTAATAGATTTAATGTTGATCTTCGGAGGGTGCTGGACATCTTTACTGGCTGGAAAAGAAGAGATAATGTTGTTTAATATTGGGAAAGACATTTATATGGTAGCTAAGCGAAAAAAATATAGGTGAACATTTGAAAATTGTACTAACTATGAAATAGGGCTTAGGACTATACACTAGTTGGTGAACCCTGGACATCAAACTAGGTCACCACCTGTGTGATGATGTCCAGTTATTTGTTATAAACAAACAATAAATCTAGTAATAATATTGAGGAGAAAAGTTATGAAGTTAGTGTTTTACATTTGGCAAACTTTACACAACACAACAACAATCTTCCCAAACGAAAACTTTCTAAACTAAACCATGCTTTTGGGCTCAAAACTAAGTACCTACCTGTAGTGTCTTGATTGCAATCCAGTAAGCACTAAGTATAGTTTTAAACACATTTGTTATTTGTTTGGTATAGGTTATATACAGATTAAAGTTTTGTAGGTGATCACTAATGCTTAAGTTTTTTTGGAGAAATATAAAATAAAGACAGCATTTTATTTATTTACATCTCTCATGTTCGGTAAGTAGGTCCTTATTACCCCCAAATGGGGCTTGTAAGTAACCAATTAGCGCTCTAGGGTAATAATGTAGCTAGAAACGCCCTAGGGCAGTAAGTAATTATAGTCCAGTCAATAAAGCCCAAAACCCCCAACAAATTAGTTACCCGGCCAAACTTTGTGAATTTGTTCAGAAGGGTGAAATAAGTGACCGTGTGAGTTTGCACCCTTGTAGGGTGTACGGAAAGGGTTGAAAAGTGGTAAAAAGTGTTTTTTATCAATAACATTGCCAAAAAAATTAGTTAGGTACTTTGTGCAAATTTGGAATTAAGTTTTTGTTACCGTTTTCTAACATGTATCAAATTTGCACACTTTTGCAACATACGGAACATTGTTTATTATTAAAAAACTGATTATGGTTAATAACACGAGTGAAAAAATGAGTTACTCGCTGCAAATTTGGAATTATGATCTTTCTTTGGTTTTCTAGCATGTATTAAATATGCACACTTTTGCAACTTACGGAACATTGTTTATTAATAGCAACGTTTTTCCCCCGAAGGGTAAAAAACGTATATTTAGGTTCCAGCCGGAGCTTGACCCACTTATTGAGATAACATCTTGGATTTTACGTGTGGCAACACTATTTTGCTCTATGGGGCCCCTTCCATGCGTCGAGTCATGACGGCTCGACTCGGTATCGATCGGCTCCCCCCTGCCGCACAACGCTCGCGCAGCGCCCGCGCCGGGCGGACACGCTTCCTCAGTACTCTCAAGCCAGCAAGATTGTTAAATCTTAGTGGCTCAAGCTCCGGCTGGAACCTAAATATACGTTTTTTACCCTTCGGGGGAAAAACGTTGCTATTTAGGTGTCCGAGCCTTCGCTTGACCCACTTATTGAGAAGTGTTTATTTTCTGCTGGCGCTGCGCTTGCGGGACGTACTGTGCGGAATAGAGCCAAGGGCGCTTAAATGCTGTGACGAACATTCCTGAATTAAACCTATAAAGTAATTTGGAATGTTAGTAAGTGAACATAAACTTATGGGAATCATATCATATCTAACATAATAATACTTTAGCCATAGTCATATGTATGTATAGGTAAGAGTATATGATTGAGCCATAAACAAATAATTGTTTTAAACAATCAAATCGTTACCAAATTAACAACTTCATACCCAGTTATAATTACTTGAATACTGAAAGAGTCGGCTACTATTACTTAACATTAATGTAATTTTCAAATAATAGAGTTGATTTTATAAATTTATATACATGAATTTATATTGAATATAAATCATGAGTAAAAATGTGATGTATTTATGTATAAATGAATATTTTGATTATGATTACTATGCTAGTTCTAGGGCTATTAGTTTCTTTGAAGTAGAGTTTGAGAACGTATCTATACTATTCCAGATACATCAATTTAGGACTTTATCTAAATCAATGTTATTTACTAGTATTTTTGGGCCGCGCATGCGGCCCAGCGTATGAGTTGGACTTTATATTTTTTGTATAAGAAATAGTATTTGTATTAGTATTGCATTTTAAAAAAATGGCGCTAGAAAAGGGGTAAAGAGATAAAATGAGGTAAAAAGTGGGCTGAGGATGATGATGATGTTAGATAATCTGTGACTTTGAATGATCTCGGTAATCGTATGCAACTTAATCGTCAAACTCGGTCGGATATATATTAAAAAAACTCGTGTCTAATTTGTTTAGGGCTGTAGATGATGATGATGAAACATTTTGTCAAAATGTCTCGAAGTTTTAAAAAAATTGTGACTATCAAACGGATAAAATACATTATACAGATTTAATGTACTCGAAAGTTGGCTGAGGATGATAATGATTTTGTATGATCCAATACATACCACCAGTTCTCATCATATTTAGATCAAGCACCAAGCCGCTTTCTCTTATAGTTTTCGAGGAGATCTACTCCCCACCCCCTCGAAATTTTCACATGTATGGCGGCCATCTTTATTTTTTGACATATCGGAATTTCGATTTCAGATATGGAATCTGCACCCCAAAATACCCCCGGATGCAAAAAATCAGCCCCCTGCGGCCATTTTGAAAATCGGCCGCCATTTTGACGACGCCATCTTGGATTTTTGCATCCACCATGAAACGTCTCCCTCGGCCCTCTATGACATTTGGTCGAATACCCCCCAACTATCTCCATCCGTTCCAGAGTTATAAGCATTTGAAATTTGTATGGCGGCCATGTTTTTTTGCACGGCGGCCATCTTGTTTCCACATTTTCATCACCTACAAGCAGTTCCCACCAAAGTTTGAACACTTGGAGCCTACCTCCGAGTTTCTGTCCCGATTGACAATATATGAGACGGTCACACCGTCGGTTCTGTAACCGAATTTGTAACCGAATTTGTACCGAGCGTATTGTATATTTCAAGGACCTCTGTTTCGATGTCCAAGGCCGAGATTGTGCGTCAACCTTTTACCTTTCATAGTTCAGACAATTAAATTGATGGCTTGCACCAAATTTTTAAGTTATTCCTATCACGACCAACCATGAGCTGGAAGGTTTTTTCAAAATTCGTCAGACCGTATCAGCCCGAATCTTTCAGGCAAGCGAAGATAGCTATAAAAATATTGATATTTAGATAGATATATTGTTGTCTATCTTGCATTGCAGATGATCTTTTCCTCTTTTCCTATACAACAAATAGGTAGAGTCCTCTAAACATCTCTAGATGATGTAGGATGCAAGGAACTAGTTTTGGTGAAAGAAAATATCTAAACAATATTTTATTTAAGCACTAAACAGAATGCACAAGAATGCAAATTGCACTCGCAAAGTGGTCTATTAAAAGAGTCTCCAGTGTCAGAGACGTCATTCTCAATATTTGTCTTCTTTTAGTGGCCATTTTAGAAGCAATTAGGCTAAAGAAAAGCTATACCTATTGACTTGGAATGTAGCGCGCTTATGAGCGCATTTGCTGATGAATTTGTAGGCTACCAAAGATAATGTAGATGACTATTTTGGTGTCCGTCTGGGTCATGATGGTTTTTATCTGTGATCTAGGCCCATATATCATATATTCGAATATTTTTACCAACAGAGCCACAACTTAACAAGTTCTTGATTAAAACTGAGACTGTTGCATCTCTCATTTATACAGGGCTTTCCTGATAGCAAACGTTAGATTAGACTCAGGGCTTTCTTGAGAAGTCTAACTAGCACCATAATTCTAAGATAGGGCTTTTCTGTGCGTTAGAAGGTGCACCACGCATTTAGACAGGGATTTCCTGTGCGGTAAAAGGTGCAAAATGCGTTTATATAGGGCTTTCCTGCGCATTTAGAAGTGCATAATGCACTTTAACAGGGCTTTCCTGCTTTATTAAAAAATTAAAGGTTATTAAAACAATTAATGTTCACTTACATTTTCGTAGGAGTCACGGTAGTGTTAACACGTCAAAAATCCAAGACGTACTGAGGAAGCGAGTCCGCCCGGCGCTGCGCGAGCGTTGTGCGGGAGGGGGGAGCCGATTGATACCGAGTCGAGCCGATATGACTCGACGCATGGAAGGGGCGCCATAGAGCAAAATAGTGTTGCCACACGTAAAATCCAAGATGTTATCTCAATAAGTGGGTCAAGCGGAGGCTAAAAAAATCATGATATTCGCTGATAACAGGGATAAAAATATCTGTGAAGGGTTGAAACTTGGAGTAACAGTGGTAGATAAATTATATACAACGTGTTCTAAATTGTGAAAAAAAAACAATAAAAAAAAAGAAACAAAACACGTTGTATATAATTTGTCAAGCACAGTTACTCCAAGTTTCAACCCTTCACAGATATTTTTATCCCTGTTATCAGCGAATATCATGATTTTTTTTATAAGCAATGTTCCGTAAGTTGCAAAAGTGTGCAAATTTAATACATGCTAGAAAACCAAAAAAAGATCATAATTCCAAATTTGCAGCGAGTAACTAATTTTTTCACTCGTGTTATTAACCATAATCAGTTTTTTAATAATAAACAATGTTCCGTATGTTGCAAAAGTGTGCAAATTTGATACATGTTAGAAAACGGTAACAAAAACTTAATTCCAAATTTGCACAAAGTAACTAATTTTTTTGGCAATGTTATTGATAAAAAACACTTTTCACCCCTTTTCAACCCTTTCCGTACACCCTACAAGGGTGCAAACTCACACGGTCACTTATTTTACCCTTCTGAACAAATTCACAAAGTTTGACCGAGTAACTAATTTGTTGGGGGTTTTGGGCTTTATTGACTGGACTATTAAAAAAAAAGTTTTCACTCTTTCAAAAAGTTTGGTTAGTAGACAAAGGAGGTCGCTTCTCTATTCAGCCTTGTTTTCGTATGAGTATAATAGTCATCAATTTTAAATATCGAACGGCGATGCTCAATTTCGATCCTGTTAAAGAAAAATAAAAAAAGGCGGGAATAGAAAACTTAAATATTGTTTGTTATTGAGATTTTTTTATAAATACGTGCTAATTAGGAAAAAACATGAGTTCTGCAAATGATGAAGATATAAGCTGCACTCCTGATTCAATGAAAATGGAAGCTGAAGCAGCAATTAACATTATTTTGTCTGAAAGTTCTAAAGAGAGATAGGTATTTGAAAACTTACGACGAGTTCATGAAGTGGCGAAAAGAAAAAGGAGTAAAGTCTTTATCTGAGACTATATTCTTAACATACTTTACTTTACTGTACATATAAACACCAGAATAGATGTACACTAGGTATTGTGCATATTTAAAATTGATGCATATTATACCTACTCATACGAAGACAAGGCTGAATAGCGAAGCGACCTCCTTTGTCTACTAACCAAACTTTTTAAAACAGTGATTTTTTTTTATTACTTACCGGCCTAGGGCTTTTCTAGCTACATTATTACTCTAGAGCGCTAATTGGTTACTTACAAGCCCCATTAGGGGGTAATAAGGACCTACTTACCGAACATGAGAGATGTAAAAGTATTAAGTAACATGACACATATAATTGTAGTATTATTTCAATTGTTTTATAACAAAACTAGTGGCTGCTTGCGGCTTCGCTCGCATTAAGAAGTAAAACTTGCATCCCCTATTTCACCCCTTTAAAAGTGGCATTTCCAAAAATGCTTTCTTAGTGTATGCCTACGTCATAGCATCTACCTTCATTCCAAATTTCAGCCCAATCCGTCCAGTGGTTTGGGCTGTGTGTTGATAGATCACTATATCTGTCAGTCAGTCAATCAGTCAGTCACCTTTGAGTTTTATATATATAGATTTGGACTGAATTTCAACAGTTGTATATATGTACATATGTATCAACATACATATTGGATGTACTTTGCTAGCTTAGGTAGGAGCAGACTGTTTGTATCATCATTAGTAAACATAATCTGCATATTGCAGCAACAAAGTCATGCTCAGTTATTTCAATGAGATCTGTTAGTTGTAGTAGATTTGTTAAAGTGAAATTAACAAAATGCCCCAAATGGGTTGTCAGTGCAGTACATATCACCCCCACAAGAAATTAGATCAAAATTTTCATTCTACAAAAAAAGAAATTCCACAAAACTTCAAATCCACAGAAATAAGTAAGTAAGTTTGATAACTTATTTAAATTGTAATTAAGTATCCACTGTATTGACTTATAGGTGTGTGATGCAGTTTAAACATGTTTTGTGTTTGTTTTCATAAAGTAGTAGGTGAGTGATTATAAGGTTGAGTAGAACTGCAATACAATAGTTAAAGCATATCTGAAAGTTTCAGGCAAAAGTGTAGGCAAGATAGTATTGTTGTTTTTTATCTATTTGCACTGTGAGCATGGAGGAAAGGTTGATAGTTTACATTATACTTTACCATACAAGTTTAGATTAAATTTAAAGTTGTCAATTTATTTAATAATTATGATGTAATGTATGTAAGTACTTAAGTATCTACAATAAATATTTTTTGATTGGTCGATAGATCTGATTGCATCCCTTAATATAAGTGATGGTGGCTATTTGATGGTATCTACAGAGATATAAGGAAGACAACCTAAAGAAAGGAGCCGGCTCAACTTGGGTGACAGTTACGAGAGTGATTATGAAATAAAAGGAGCAGGCTTTTATCAGCAGGCAATTTGCAGAGCAAGAACTGCAATGGTAAAATAATAGTTTTTTTAGAGATAGTTAACTAAAACGTAGACTATAGTGTATACTAATTATAATTCCCTACTTACTAAGTTACATAACTACATACTAAGTTATTTATTTCGAGGCAACAGAACTCATCTAAATATATAAAACTCAAAGGTGACTGACTGACTGACTGACATAGTTTGGATCGGGTGACGGATTGGGCTGAAATTTGGCATGCAGGTAGATCTTATGATGTAGGCATCCACCAATAAAGGATTTTTGGAAATGCCACTTTTAAAGGGGTGAAATAAGGGATGCAAGGTTTACTTCTTAATGGGAGTGAAGCCGCGAGCGCCCACTAGTAAAATATAAAACTGAAGGACATTAAAATTTAAAGTTGTCATTATTTATTTAATAACTAAGACTCAACTTTGAAACTGTAATCACGAACAATAATTAAAAATACTGATTAAGTATGTATTATTCTAATAATAATTATATTTATTATACAATTTTATCTCAAAACTTACATGATAAATAAATTCTCTGAAGATAGTACCTAAGTCGTTGACAACCTGCTAGTACAACATCTAGGACACAACTGATAGGGCTATTTAGTTGTAGCTGCTTTCATAAAAATATCCATGAACAGTAAGTATGTAGCGAATTTATTTATCAAGTAATAGGTATTCACTAATGTAATCTAAAGAACCTAAGTACATAAGGTTCAATGTTTGATGTGATGTGATCAAAAAAATATTTTGATCTAACTCAGATATGTACAAAATAGAATAGGAATAAAATAGAGAGTCGACGTGTGACTTCGGTACACGCCAAAGTATAATATTTTCAGAATAAATAAAGCCAGTTTGAACATTAAATTACGTTTGCCACTTATATACGAAAATACGAAAGATTAAAACTGTGGAACTTTGAACTAAACCAATAATTTAATAATTTATATGACAGAAAAATAACTTACGTTGGTTTACAAATAGCGCTGCAGAAGTATGGTTTCTTGTTGTTGGATGTTTTGTATTGTTTAACAATGTTCCATTCAAATTTATGCTGTAATTATGCGGTAAGCCTTGGACTTTGGTCGGACAACACTTTCACTTTGTTTAAGAAACCGGTATCTTCCGAACAGCTGCCTAGTTATTCTGTACTAATTCCGTTAATCCATATTCGAGTTTACTCTAACTTTCTTCTAATAGTCTTAAAAATTTAATAGAAACAAAAGTAAAACGTATAAAAGTAAAAAAAACTATCACGTCACGGCAAAATCATAGTATCCGACTGATTTAAAAAGATACAAACAAACATTGAAATGTCATTAGAGATAGGGCTTATCCACTTGTAAGAAAGAGAGGTCCAAACAGCTCTCAATTCAATTTGCTAACAACTTCTTTGGACGGGCTACATCACGTAAACAAATTGAACAACGTTTCATTATACGTAAATATATTAAAAAGTACGCAAAGTAAGGATTTGCTTTGCTCCTTTGCTCGGTATTGTTAAATTTTAGCAACTGCCAGGTGGCGGTTGCTAAAATTTAATAAATTAAAATTAATTAGGTATTCAACCAATTGGTTCCTTCATCTGAGTTCCCAGTAGTGTAGGAAATAAAACAATATTAAATACCTAGTAAAAAACCATTAAATTGCACATTGTATTAAACCAAACTAACTACCTACTGGCTGTGCTACTGTTAGAAATTCTAGTTCTAGCACCTCTACAGCTGATGGTAAAACAAAAAAAAATGATTCAAATACTTATTCACCTGCCTATTTAAAATAATTAATAAAATAGGTTACTACCTAAAATTGTCATTTTTTCTATAGTAGGTAATTAATGTAGGTAGGTAGGTACTAATAATTATAATAGGTAATGTTGTCTTCTAAAAATCTTGAAATGTGCTTTCCCTCTGATATGTGCAATTTATGCTTACACCCGAGCTAACTACTCTGCTTCACATCTCGATTGTGAGGTAAGTAGAAAAAAACCGTATTACAAGAATAAAACATTTCAATGGTTAAAATTTATAGTGAAATGAGAACAATTTTAAAAATTTAGGGAAAGTTGTTTTTTGGGTATGTTAATAGTTTGAGATTGTGATATTTGTTGGTCATGGACAAAATCAGAACTTACTCGTGTTTCTTTTCGCCACTTCATGAACTTGTCGTAAGTTTTCAAATAGGTAGGTATCTCTCTTTAGAACTTTCAGACAAAATAATGTTAATTGCTGCTTCAGCTTCCATTTTTATTGAATCAGGAGTGCAGCTTAAATCTTCATCACTTGCAGAACTCATATTTTAGGAAAACCTAATTAGCAAGTTTTTATCCCAAAAACAAACAATATTTAAAGTGAAAGTTTTCTATTCCCGCCTTTTTTCATCTTTTTTTTTCGGGAACGAAATTGAGCATCGCCGTTCGATATTTAAAATTGATGACTATGATACTCATACGAAGACAAGGCTGAATAGCGACGCGACCTCCTTTGTCTACTAACCGAACTTTTTGAGAGTGAAAAGTTTTTTTTAAATTACTTCCCGCCCTAGGGCTTTTCTATTTCTAGCTACATTATTACCCTAGAGCGCTAATTGGTTACTTACAAGCCCTATTTGGGGGTAATAAGGACCTACTTACCGAACATGAGAGATGTAAAGGATATTATTAAGTATTTAGCCATGTAAGCAACTAAATTAGTATAAGTAAAATGGTGTTTAAGTTGATATTGTAAGAAAATTGCAATGCCCTAAACTTCAAACAAGCAACAGGGTTACACAATTCAGTTTTTTTAGAATAAGTTCTAAAATGTAATTTTGTATTGTGTACACTACAGCATATATAAATAAATAATGTATTGTGTGCGCGACAGTACCTACACATGCGCAGCAATCCCCTCCACGTATCGGCCACCGCTAGAGATATGTGCCGACCCTTATACTTATGTACTAGGTATTTCCTACTAGCCCAATAGGTAGGTAGGTACCTTTTTATCCACAGAAAAATATACACATCTCTGAATCCTTAAACTAAAATCATTTCTGCTTGTCGTTATGTAGGTACTTATTTACTATCAGTACCTAATGGCTTTTATTTTTTTCAACTGTAGTCTAATAAACCAAGTCAAATGCTTCTGGGCCGGTTCCAAATCCCTCGCTGCTTCTATACGAATCAACTTCAATGAGTAATTTACTTACGAATTTCAATATAGGTCATTAGGTTTTCCTTAGCAAATACTTTTGGCAAGCGTCCGAAAAGCTCAGGATCTAGTTTTTTGACATCACTGTGGTCAATGAACTTACATAGATCATCGTTCTTAAGGTAGGTATGAATTCCTGTAGCAAATTTTCAATAAATACCTACAGGATGCTAAATAAATCGGCGAAACTTATTTGGTACATTTATTCTTATGTTTTTGTTACAATAGGTAGGTACCTAATAGATATGGGAACAAAAAAGGTTGACAGCTGAAGATGCGAGATAGCTACGAACATAAGTAGGCGTTATGTATCAACTAAGAACAAACATATTATCTAATAGTACTTAACAAGTTTCAGCAATTGAAATCTCACATTTAGATTTATGATAGTGGTTCTTCGAGTTTCACAATTATTAAGATGGGAATATGTAGAAGCATTAAAACTCTCAAAAATGATTAAGTCAAGAATTTTGCCATTAAAATAAGCTATAACAGATTTTAAGGTAATTTGTAAAACTATTCGTTCGGAGTACTTCAGTATAAAATAACACTAGGTCTAGGAAATCAGACTGCAGAGGTGGAAAGGCGTATATCCCAAGCCTGGGCAGCATTCGGCGCAAACAACCAAATACTTCGCAACAAGAAGCTGTCTGTTAAACTAAAGGCCAAGGTATTCGAAGAATGTATCATGCCGGTCTTCACGTACGGTGCTGAAACTATGACTATCACAGAACGATCAGCTGAGAAACTTAGAGTCGCGCAACGTGCCATGGAAAGAGCTATGCTCGGAATCACCTTGTGCGATAGAAGGAGAAACGAGTGGATACGGCGGAAAACGGGACTGAAAGACGTAGTAGAAGTCATTACGGGAAGAAAGTGGAGATGGGCTGGCCATATTGCTCGAATGGACTGTCACCGATGGACACGAAGACTAGTAGTGTGGAGACCATGGGCAGACAGGAGACCACGAGGCCGCCCACCGTACGATGGGTTGATGACATCCGGAAGCACGCGGGGCACAACTGGATGGCTAGAGCAGCAGATCGCGAGTCATGGAGAAAATAGGAGAGGCCTATGCTCAGAAATGGACAACTAATGGCTGAGAAAGAAGAAGAAGACTTCAGTATTATACATTGTGTACCAATGCAGGATACCTGACTAGTAATTTACTATTTTTGGCATAATATATTTAGGATAAGCCATTATTAAGAATAATTAATTAATTAATACAAAATATTACAAAGCATATTTGACAAAATACACCAAAAATGTAGCCTGCAGTGCAGACAGTCATTTTTTTTGTATTAAATTACTTTACTATTTAGTACATATCTAAAATAGAATCTAAACAATAAATGAAAACATTTTCAATTTTACGAAAATTTTGAAAGAAATGTATATTTTTTGAGTGATGCAACATCAAATGAACTTTAACATCTTCGAAGAATATCATAATATATAGAATTGTATTTTTGCCAAGGTGTCGTTCAAAAGTTAACAATAATAATGAATCGTCATAGCAATATTCTAGCAGTCTCAATGGCATGCGACTCATATCGCCAAGCCATATAAATTGCAAAATCAGCAAGATATATTTTATATGAGAATACTCACTCTATTTTACAAACCTTTAGATTGTAATGGAAATTAATAGATATAAGTATTATGGCCGGAAATTGGCATACGGCTAAGAGGAACAAGTATTGATCTTATTTAAACTAAAGTACACATATAAAAAATAATAATTTTCGTAAACGTTTGGTTCATAAACATATTAAAGTTAGGGCAAGTTACGTAAAATTTGGTTGCAAAAAATCTGCTAGGTATTTCATTCAATAAGTAAATTCAAAAGAATTCTCGTATAAAATATATCTAATGGTACATTCATATCGTGCTATACATATATATATAATTATCGAGTTTTTAAACATCTATATGTAACGATTATAACATTGTGACTTTTATTTGTTTACCAATGAAAAAAACAACAAAAACAAAAGATCAATGCTCAAACAGTTGCCTAATAAAACATTTTTAGTATGTTTTACACTTTGACTGCTTTGCCAACAAGTGACTTTCCATATAATTATAACAGAAATAAGTTACAGTATACAAATTTCGATTTTAAGAAAAAAAAACTAAACAGTTGCAACTGGCATGAATTTTAAATGACACAAAAACATGGGCCAAGTTATCTGCAAAACAATCTATACTGAGGACGAGGAAAGATGAAGACGTTTTTTAATTGGGTCTTTGATTTTACTATTTCACAGATAATTTAGAACAAGTCTGAGCTTAATTCGTTTAAAATTATTTTTGCATATTTCTTATCAGCCAAATTGACATTTCCAGTTACCTAAGTACATTTATTTTCTTCATTTTTGGAATTTATTGAATCTGAAAATAGAGAAAAAGAGTAATTAGCAATGAGTAAGTAGGCAATTCTATGATAGTGGGTATACTTACTACAACTCTGACTTGTTGAATTAAATAATTAGTATTATCCACGTTAATTCAGGATAATAATTAGCCAGGGTGTAATCTGTCGCCAGGTACACAATGTCATCTAAATGAGTTCATCTAATTGAACATGAAGTAAAGCTCACACAAACATTAGCCAGTATTCATATTGCTAAGATTTAAGTTATTTTTCGCAATGGGAATGTAGTCTTAAATTCGATACACAACACAACAAACACACATTAGTAATAAATAAACAAATTACCATAAACTACTGGAGATTCCCGATATCCTCCTCAAACAGCCTCTTGCCACCTTTCAGAATCTTCTCTCCGTCATTACTGAACCGGTTCACGTACTGTTCCAGGCGGCTCAGCCACTGAGCCCAGTGCTCTCTCAGCTTGTCAGTATGTAGGTGATATGCGTCCGCTTTAGAACCATCCGTGTAGGCTATGACTAGTAAAGCGTCGCGCACGTTCAAATGTTTGTAGTTCAAGTCGTTGCAGACGGCGCCAAAGTAAGCAGCCAATTGTACGGGGTTGTCGTAGGTCAAGGCTAGCGACTTTCGTGGCTTGTCGGATTTCTTCCATTCGATCAGGGTGGGCTTGTCTCTGGAAATGTCAAATTTGGTAGTGTTAGCAGAAGCAGTCATAAAGAAAATGAGGAACATAGAGACACCATCAGTTTTTATCGTTCTGAATGTACTTAAGGCTTTTTTTATCCCCAAAATAGTGGGTGCTTAAGGTTACAAATACAACATTTACATGAAATACTTTTGAATTTTTAATTTTTCCCCTAGTAGAAATTTTCTAGCTATCTCAAAATATTTATGTGGCGCCAAATATTATATGGTGTTCACGCTGCCTCGATTGTGGGGTAAATCTTATGCCGTTATGTACATGTGCCACTTGTGAGCTCAGAATCACGAGATCATTAGCAGCAATCTCGTGGCCAAATACTACAAGAGAAGTATTACTACTACTGCTATTACTAATTGAATATCACTTTTATAACATTAAACCATCATTCTCATTAAATTCAAACAATGTTGTTTGAATTTATCAGAACGCTTTACATCAATGGGTTAAATCACGAATGGCGCCTCATATTATATAAATAGCACTATTACACACTACTTCCTATTCTATGATGTTGTTGACACTATAGAAGATTGCAGATATGAAACTGTGTACTGTAGAGTTTATAAAATAGAAGTAAAATGAATTTAAAGAGAATTAGTTTGAATTTAAGACTTGTGATTCAGTACTAACGTAAAGACAGTAGCTGAGTCATATTTGTCTTACTTAGCAGGATATTTACATCAACACACTAAACTGTAATAATAATATGCTCAATGCTTTGTATTTAGATAAGAATGCAACAAGCTACATTCACATATGTAATAAGTTCAGTTCCGCACGGATCCTCGATGCGCGTAGTCGCGTCTTGCGTACAGTTGTGAGTCGCTATTGTTTTTACAATGTCCGAGCCACCTCCACCGGCGCCGCCGCCGCCTATTATTATTGACGAGTTTTTAACTTTCGTTCAAAATAAAATAGACGTGCTGGACGAAATTAGTATTACACAAATATGTTGTACTACTTTTTCTGATGCCGAGATAGAAGCTGGAAAGTCTACGCTGGTCAAAGCGCTGCCCGAAAGAAGCTCCAGGAATGTGATAAGAAAAGGAGAGGATAAAAGTAAGAAAAATGTGAAGGATATCATAAAACTGATGAAAGAAAATGACCCGTCTATTCAGCCTGTTTTTGTTGCGAGGAACCTTAACCGGTTACCAGCGGTCGGTTTCGACCACGTCGACGTCTCCCGGCTCCTTAAAGACATGGCTGGGATGAAGGCGGAGCTGCGGGACATACGGAGTGAAGCGTCCACAAAGGCCGAAATAAATAATATGCAGACAAAAATATGCACGGACATAAATGGCCTACGCGCCTCAATACTTTTGACTAGAAAAAACTGTTGCATGTGCTCTGCGCCTGCTGCTAATAAAAATGGACAGCGATCTATAAATGACGAAGCGAGTAAAATTACTACTACGCCGGTAAGACAGCTGACTAAGGAATGCACTGATAAGAAGCGGGCCGGTGCGTCGATGCCTATTGTTCAGGCTCGGCCGGGTACAAAGTCCAGCGAGACGGCGAGCGAGCAAGTACACACACACACGCCTTCCTACCGCGACATCGTGATGCCTACTAGTCAGCTGCAAGCGAATGTGAGCTTTGCGTCGGGCACTAATAAGTCTGATGATAGCTTTATACTAGTTACGAAAAAGAAACGTAAATCTAAGTTAAATATGTGTGGAACTGCGACGGGACCTTCTAAAATTAGAGTAGCGGAACAAATGTCTTCAGTATATATTTCAAGACTGACGAAATCGACTACGATTGAAGATATTAGGGAGCATATTATCGACAGAGGACAGGAATGTCGTAGTATCGAACTTTTAAAACAACAAAATGAGACGGACTTTAATTCATTTAAGGTGACAATATTAAGAAGTAAGTTGGACTTGTTCCTTAGTAACGACTTCTGGCCCGTGGGCGTTAAATATAGATTGTACCGCGAATATTCGCGCCCGCACTATGGCCGTAACAATCAAAATTAATATGGATAGGCACAATAATACAACTTTTTCTATAGTTTCTTTTAACTGTAAACATTATACGCGTAGCATACAAGCCATTCGGACTCTTTGTAAAAGTAACGATATTGTATGTTTGCAAGAGACATGGGCGTTGCCGCACGAATTAGATACATTTAGTGATATTGATGTTGGTTTTGATTGTTTTGCCAAATCATCTGTAGATACCTCCGCGGGGGTGCTGCGCGGGCGGCCTTACGGCGGTTTGACGATATTATGGAACAAGTCCAAGTTTAGTCAAGTTAATGTAGTGGATTGTGTCAGCAATAGGCTAGCAGCCATACATGTTACTGTCGGTATGAAGTCTTTTTTGGTATTTTCAGTCTACATGCCTCAAAATGATATTGAAAATATCGTAGAATTTACCGATATACTCGCTAATGTAAGTACAATTATAGAGGAGCAGCAGATACAAGTAGCCTATATTGTAGGCGACTTTAATTCTCACCCGAGTTCTATTTTTGGAGTTGAATTACAAAATTTTTGTGACGAGGAATGTTGGACATGGGCGGACCGGGCCAGGCTCAGCCAGGACAGCTACACGTACGTGAGCGAGGCACACGGCTGCTGCCGGTGGCTCGACCACTGCGTGGCCACCCGGGCTGCGCTTGACTCGATCCGCTCTATAAGTATAATGTACGACGTGCTGTGGTCGGACCACTTTCCGTTAATTGTTACTTGTGATATTGGCGAGTTATGTAATAAAACAAGTTTATGTGCGGACACAAATCCTTTGCGGGGTATTTTGTGGGGTTCGCGAACGTCTAGTCAGGTAGAAATGTACTCTCTAGAATGTAATAAATATTTATGTGATATATATACGAAAATTGACTGTATTGACTGTGATAATAATAATAAGTGCCTAGATTTTAATGATCATTTACATTTTATTAACAGTAGTTATTTAAGTATTGTAGATGTGTTACAAAATGCGGCTAGAAAAAGTGCGGTTCTGCCCTCTGGTGTACGGAGAAAGAAACAGATAACAGGATGGAATTACCATATAAAATCATATCATGCGAATGCTCGCATCTATTTTAATAACTGGATTCTTGCCGGAAAGCCGTCATCTGGCGAAATATATACAAATATGGTAAAATCTCGTCGAGAATTTAAAAATAAATTAAAATGGTGCCAAGTAAATGAAGAGAAGATACAGTTGGATATATTAGCAAAACATAGGCGTGATAAAAACTTTATAAAATTTTGGAATGGAACTAAAACTAAAAATCATAAAAATACTCTGCCAGTGACGGTTGACGGTGTCCAGGACCCTAAGGATATTGCGGAGTTATTTGCGCATAAATTTAAAGTACAGCCCGAGTTGCAGGCGGAGGCGAACGATGTGACACCGAACGGCGACATCTGTGGAATAAATTGTGTTCGATTTAGTGCCAAAGATGTGGCTAAAGCTGCTTGCAACATGAAACGCAGTAAATCACCCGGCCACGACGGCTTAAGCCTTGAACATATTTTATGCGCGGGAGAAAGAATATTTGAAACACTGGCCAACTTGTATAACCAGTGTATCAAATATTCTTACTTGCCTAAAAGTCTGATGCATACTGTCGTGGTGCCGATAGTTAAAAACAAAACGGGCAAAGTAAGTAGTGCTACTAACTACCGACCAATATCCTTGGGGACTATTATAGGCAAGATATTTGAGCGACTGTTGCAGCCTTTACTGGTGAATAACTTACATATAGATGATGCGCAGTTTGGTTTTCGTCCAGGTTTGTCTACTGATTTGGCCATCTTCAGTTTAAAACACACGGTGCGTTACTATACCACTCGAGATACTTCTGTTTATGCCTGTTTTCTCGATCTGAGTCGCGCATTCGAATTAGTAAACTACAATATACTCTGGAATAAGCTGTCAGCGACTCAGGTCCCAGAAGAGGTAGTCAGGATATTCAAATACTGGTACGGAAGCCAAACAAATGTAGTGCGATGGGGCGACACGACCTCCAGCGAGTACAAGCTGGAATGCGGGGTCCGCCAAGGTGGGTTAACGTCTCCGAACCTTTTCAATTTTTATGTCAACAACCTGATAGAGGAATTGAGAAGCACCCAGGTCGGGTGCCATATTGGTGACGTATGTCTTAATAACTTGAGTTACGCCGATGATATGGTGCTTCTGAGTCCCTCTATCGGCGGATTACGGAAACTACTGGCTGTGTGTGAAAGATTTGCTACCCAACATGGGTTAAAGTACAACGTAGCAAAAACAGAAATGTTAGTGTTTCGAGCAGGAAAAGGTCCAGGCGTAGTTCCCAATGTGTATTTGGCAGGATCACCAGTGAAGGTTGTAGAGTCGTTCAGGTACCTGGGACACATATTGACCGATGTAATGAAAGATGACTTGGACATGGAACGAGAGAGAAGGAACCTGTCCATCAGATGTAACATGCTCGCGCGCCGATTCGCAAAATGTTCTGACGAAGTGAAGGTTACTCTGTTCAAAGCTTATTGTATGTGCTTATACACGTGCCAGCTCTGGACAGAGTATACCAGAAGTTCGTACCATACCATAAGGGTGCAATATAATGACGCATTTCGCATCCTTATGAGAAAGCCCAGATGTTGTAGCGCGTCGGGCATGTTTACTGATGCACGGGTTCCTGACTTCTTTGCGGTTATTCGCTCCCGTATTGCTTCCTTCTGGGAAGCAATACGGCGATCGAATAATAGTATACTGCAGTGCCTGTCCGAAGATTTGTACAGTCCCATTTATCGGTCCTGGATCTCTGTACACCAGAGTAAAAACCGCAAATGATGTGTAATTTTATTCTATATATTGTATCTAGTTTAAGTTTTATCAGCATTTTGTAATCTGAGTTTTATATGGGTTTATTGCCTGAAATAAAGACATTATTATATTATTATTATTATTATTATTAATAAACAGTGTCAGACTACTCTTCAATTACACAATAGAATTAATTCCAAATTAAAAAGTTAGTGTATTTTTTACACATATTATATAAGAAGCCAATGGCATATTATGAGAGAGGCCTATACCCAACAGTGGGACAAAACCAGCTGTAGATGATGATGATTTAAAAAATATTTAGACAGTAGGTATTTATCCATCTTTGACCACAATTTTGTCTGTATAGGTGTCACTTCCACTGACCTAGTGGTAATTGGTCAGATAAGACTGTCTAGTGTAAAAAAAACTTCATCTTATATCTATCTCCTTTCCAAAACAGATTTATCAACCCAATACCAGATAACCTTGAAACATTCCCTTGACTTTGCATAAAAATACCTAGGTACTTACATATATATGTTACGGCTAATACCCGAAGTGCGGCTACACCTAGTTTTAGCTGGTTAGAACTAGGTGTAGCCACTTAGTCTTGGTTAAACCTAGTACGAGCCGATTGTTTTCGGGTAAAACTAGGTCTCAAGTTCTGTTGTAGTGCAAGTGTTGGACTCGAAGTCACTTGTCTGTGACAGAAGGTAGATTAGGTTCGTTAGGTTGCTTTCTACCACGCACATGCGACGACGAGCGAAGCGAGGAAGAGCCAACTTCTTTCAAAACATGTCTCGATTCGGGGTTTAACCAAGACAAGTGGCTACACCTAGTTCTAACCGGCTAAAACTACGTGTAGCCGCACTTCGGGTATTAGCCGTAACATATATACAACTTTATTATCAAACCTGTGATGTCATTGACTTCTTGTTATCAGAGAGGCACGAGTGATAAGGAATATTGATAGTGTTGTTTTGAACTAACACTGGGTTTCTTAATCTTTGGTACTTATTTCAGATTGCTAAATAATCATAGTGATTGAACATGTTATATTTGGCAATAGGTTTAATAAATGTTGGAGTATTAAATGAATGCACTAAGAAATTAGGTAACAAAATTGTTAGCAAAGAGGCTTCAGTTAAAACATGTGTCTAGTCAACTCTATTAAATATAAACTAAAACACAAATAAATACAATTGCTGTTATTGTACAAGTCTGACCAAAGAGGGCAATATTATTTATTAAATGAATTGTGGCAAAAGTGAATCACTCATACATTAATAATGAATCAGAATTTTATTAATCTGTAGCATTTATGATCAAAAACAACATGTTGCGTAAGTTTATTATGCCTTTTGTAAATTGACACAATATCTCTATTGTCTATGGACTCTTATGGTATATTATTAATATGAGAACATTGTGGAGTATGCCTTCCACTGCAACTCGTCTGAAGTAAGTAATGATGCAGCCTATAGAGCTCCAATGGCCAAGATAAAATTATTTGTACAATTATTAAAAAACTAGTAGGTGCTCGTGGCTTCGCTCACATTAAGAAGTAAAACTTGCATCCCCTATTTCACCCCTTTAAACGTGGCATTTCCAAAAATCCTTTCTTAGGGGATGCCTACGTCATAACATCTACCTTCATTCCAAATTTCAACCCAATCCGACCAGTGGTTAGGGCTGTTTGTTGATAGATCACTATGTCAGTCAGTCAGTCACCTTTGAGTTTTATATATTTAGATTAATTACAAATGAGAAAACAACAAAGTATAATTTGCAAACAGAGCAGGGACCACAGGTGTAATCTAGATAGCTGGAAAGATCATTCTGTTGTGAATAAATTAATATGAATGAATATGGATAAAACAAGGAAGGCATTTATACCTTTCCTGTTCCATCGAAGTGTTAGACATGAACAAAACAGTTTCTCCAACACATATTGGATGCACTTACTCATAATCAGCGATAGCATCAAAGATCCCCCGATACTTCAGCAACGGATGTACAACATTGGACTCTATTGCTTTGGGTGTAGATATATTTTTGAGTACATCAGCCACGGACGTCCAGACTCCTTCCACATCCTTCTCTATGCGGAGTTGACTTCGGGGCTGAGTGAAGTAGTTTTTAAGTGTGTTGTGGAACTTTGTACCGACAGCCATTTGAGCTGAGGATAAAATAAATAAATATAATTAGTCTGGGACATTCCACACAGCACCATCTAGCTAAGCAAACAGATAAAGTAGTCAAAAATAATAACAGTAGAATAGACAGCCAAAAGCAGTTTAAGCTGAACTTGTTAGTCATGTTATACAATGATGAAGTTTGCGTCAATAAATACAGTAAACAAACAAGAACAATATCTGGCAAGTAAGTCAGAATGGAAGTTGGTAAGATGATGACATACTTATTGGTGCAAACAAGCATAATAATAAGAGTCAGTACCTAATGCAATACTACTATCTTCCATTATAGGGAATAGCTTTATTAAGGGCACAGGTGTGAGTGACTTATTGTAATGAGAAAGGAATAAATATAAATACCTAGATAAAATCTATCAAACTCCTCTTTGCCCATCTCTGCTATTCTCTCTTGCTTCCATTTTTCCAAAGCAGCTCTGGAGTCATCAGTCATGGTTTTATTCAAAATAAGAGTTACTGAAGGGAACTGCTCAGTGAAATCATTCTTATGTTGTTTAATTTGTAATATTTTGTCTTCACTTGCATATCCAGTCTGAGCTGCAGAACTACGGGCTGCATTTTGCACTGCCGAAGTTTGAACACACCTCACAGCTGTGTTATTGAGCAAAACACCCACAATATTGACACAGTTCCTTGTATTCTGCCACATTTTCTTTCCAACAGCTAGCACAGAAGAGTTCAGATATCCGGACAAACGGGATGTCACTGCATTTCTTCCGTCGATGTATTTCGATATGTTTTCGGCGAGAGCGGCGCCAGTGTTTTGATGCGCGGTATTTTTAGCTGAAAAACAGATATAATTGTTTCTACGCGTGTCTATATCGCACGGCGCTAAATGCGAAATGTCATATGATTTTAATTGGCAAGACACGAGACACGCGCTTTAATGGCTCGCGTATGAATACGAAAGGCGCAACAATGTAAACAACTAATAACTACGCCTGTTCGAGTGATTGGATAGTAAACTGACGCAATTCGTCAGTCGTTTCTCAAGTACAGTCGATAGTCATGAATCTATTCTCGGTTTTAGAAAGTAGACGGTATGCAACTACAGATTCAATGCTAACAAGTGACAAGAATGCTACTTTTCTACTTACCAGCCTTCTTTGCACGTTTCCTCTCCTTCGAAGTTTCCAACAAGGGGCCAAACAACTCTTTGTTCTCTTTATTGTACAATTTAATTTTATCCGCCGGTTTCAAGATCGAAGCGGGTCGAACTACTTTATTACGGACGAATTCTTTAGAATATCTCTCGAGAGAAACCCTGCGACCGATTGCGCAAATCGTTCTGAACATAACGATTTTAGCACGTACCAAATCTGCTTAGAGTTCTGTAAAAATTTCCAATGGATCTGTATCAAATTACTTGTGTTATTTAGTGCTCAAATTGATTCAAAAAGCGCCAAGCGGAGCTGAGAAACAAAAACTCGGAGATATTATTTATTTGACTTTAGCATGGCGGCCTAGGTTGACGTTACAAACTTATTGTCAAAGTCATTGTATCAAACAATTTTTTTTTTAAATTCACTAGAATCATGTATTAAGTCTTTATTGCGTTTCACTACACTACTAGCAGATGGCGCTAAAATAAACTCAAATAAACCAACCTTAGAGAATACATAACTAAAGTATAACTTAAGCCACCTTTACAAGAAAATGTTATCATCATCATTTTGGCCAAGATAGCAGGGCATAGAGAGCGCCGGTACTTCCACGGAAAACGCATGTTCTCGAATGTTATAGCTCTCATGAGTCTTCATACATATCGGTTTCCTCGCAATGCCTAAGTACAATTAATTTAAGTAGGTACTTACATATTTTGGCAAAAATTATAGAGGATCTTCTTCTTCTTATGAGAGTGGCTAACATTGTTGTCGAGAGTTCATCAAGCCGCTCTAAGGTCTCTGACATGGCTTAACGACTGCCGTACTAGACTAACAGCCAGGGCTTACAATTTCACTTGTCATCCGAGCCACAGAAGCGCCCAAAATAAATGGAATGCCACTTTTCAGTCATCAGTCATCCATCCAAAGAATGACCACGTCGACCTTTGATTAATATTGGTAATCGGCGTACCTAATCCCATGCGATTGCCTCCGCTAGCTGAGCTACGGGCGCTTCGAGAGTAGAGGATCAAAAGTTTTTCATAAATTACTTTATATTTTCATGATTACAACAGTGTAAAAACAAATAAATAAAAAAATTAAAAAACACTACGTCTGGCGCGGCCTTCCCCCATAAAATGTTTTTTTTTTATTAGGTACGTTTATGTAATTAACATTTTAGAAAGATTTAGATAGCTATCTTTTTGGAAAAAAAAACCTAGTATTTGTTTGGCCTAAGATTTGCACACAACGCCCAAATACGCGAGCTTTTAATCTTTATAAAATATAAATTAGTATAGAAGTAAGTAAGATCTACGAACGGCTACGGAATTATGTGGTGTTGAGTGTGTGTGCGCACAAGAGATAGTGGAGGAGTTGTCCCGGTCTTGTAAATAATTAATTAAAATCGAGAGTATTTACTGGAAGTTACCTCATAGAAGTGAAGTGAAAGAGAACGCCAACGCTCGGGCTGTGTTTTCTGTGCATTGCCATCGCTTGAAGTTGCAAATCTGCGCCGAAAGTGCACTGAACAACACTGCCACCGTGTCGCTGCAGGTGATTAACACACGCACACAAGCATAAACTAATTAGAGATCATTAATAACAGCCAATCCTGCTCAGTATAATTCGAACAACAACCCTCTTTCTGAAAACAAAATAATACTGAGCAGCCGGCCGGCATTTGACTTTGAGGTTATATATAACAGCTGACACTGACGCTGACTATCTAACACTGTGACAGAGTGACCATTTTGACAGTGAAGTTTTGTTGTCGCTGCTTGAATTCAAAAGTTGAAGTACTGAGCTGCCAATATCCACAAAATTTTCGGTACATCTACGCATTAATAAGGAACTATGCAAGCATTCTCAAAACTTATGAGATCCCCACCTAAACAATCAACCAGTACTGTAACTCCTATAAAGACAGCAAAATCCAACCCAGACGTATTTTTATCACCAGAATTCGATGATTTATTACCTGCAAATCCTAGGAAACGACGAACTGTTACGAGTTCTCCTACAGATAACAGCAGTGATACCACTGGTAGTATCATGCAAATGCTTGCTGAAATCAAAAACAATCAGGACGCCCAGTTTTCTAACGTCACAACAAGCATAAAAAGCCTTAAAGAGCAAAACAAAGCCATTATATTGTCAAATGATGATATTAAGAAATCATTAGGAATAATAATGAAAGAACAGAAGGAATTAAAAATAAGAGTTGAAAAACTGGAGCAGAAGAATGAAAACGTCGATGATTTAAAACACCAAGTAGATTTCTTGGACCGAAAATTGAAAGAGAGCTCAGTGGAAATAAAAAACTTACCAGTGAATAATAACGGGCCAATAATAGAGACTTTAAGTAAGATGCATGAAGCTCTCAGACTGGACTTTGAACCAAGAGATGTAAAGAATACATTTCGTCTGCCAGCGAAACAAGACAAACCGAGAACTATTGTAGTAGAATATACGACGACACAAAAGAAAATTGAGCTCCTAACTGCGGTCAAGAACTACAATAAAACACACGATGAGAAATTTAACTCAGAAACCATCGGTCTGCCAGGAGAACGTAAAATTATCTACATAAACGAGAGCCTCACGAAATCAAATAAACAGATTCATTACCATGCACGTGAATTTGTGAAGAAAATGAATTGGAAGTTTTGCTGGACATCGAGAGGCAAGATTCTTATTAGGAAGGACGACGAGTCACCGGTGATTGAGATCAAGGACGTTGATCAGCTAAGTTCCATTGAATCAAATTTAAACATGGACCAATGACTAACCGATACCTCAAATGATAGCGTTGTCACAACCGTTGATCCTTTAACTTTTGTAATAGAAGTTTCCGTATCTCTGCTTAGCTTAAGTTTTAATGTAGTTAGATATATTATAGTTATGGCATTTTTTGTAAACTTATTATACTCCCACACACTCCAATACATCACTACTCTCACTAACAAATATCACACAATACACATACAATACATATGCATGACATTACTCTTGTTAATCCTCCCTTATTTTTGTGTAAAGATGCGCGTTTGCTGGCTTGCTCAAATTTTACTTCTTCAGAAGCCTACTAGGGGGCTAATAATCTCCAGTTACTATCACCACTTCATATTAAGATGACTCAAATTGAAAATTTAATAGCAGACATTGATAGTTACAATGTCTCTAAATCCTATTATTTGAGCGAACCAGAGGAATGCCATCTTTATTTTCAGAAGTCAAGCGAGGAACTGGTGTCCATAATTTCAATGAATATAAGAAGTATAAATCACAACTTAGACGATTTCTTGATTTTCCTGAAGCGAATTAAGGTATCCATTGACATAATAATATTATCAGAATGCTGGTTAAATGAAAATTATACTCCTCGTCACATAGATGGATACAAAGCATACTATACAACCAAGTATCTAAATCAAAATGACGGAGTAGTTGTGTACACAAAAAATAGTCTGAAGAAAATGAAAGTGTGTGAAGTCAGTGTCAAAGAAGGGAACTGTATAACAATAAAGATAGGC
The DNA here is from genome assembly GCA_964023185.1 of Macaria liturata. Classification (NCBI taxonomy): domain Eukaryota; kingdom Metazoa; phylum Arthropoda; class Insecta; order Lepidoptera; family Geometridae; genus Macaria; species Macaria liturata. The sequence goes on from OZ026810.1 coordinate 138,367, forward strand.
AAAGATATATGTGTAGTCGCAATATATCGACCACCATGTTACAAAAATCCCAAGACCTTTATAGACTCATTAAACCATACGCTCACCAAACTAAAATCATTCCCTAACATAGTCATCACAGGTGACGCAAATTTAAACATCGACCCAAACAGAGACCTTTCAGAAAATTATTATAAAAACGCAGAAGACTATTTAATATCATTAGCTAGCCAAGGAATCCTACCAGGTCATACGTTTCCAACTAGGGAGAAGAAGTGTATCGATCACTGTTTAATAAAGACCAAAAACCCAGCAATAACGTTAGTCTTCCCAGCATCTGTAACAGATCATTCCCCAATTGCTATCCAACTAAAATCAAACTGTGCGATAAAGAAACAACAAACAAAAAAAACAACTCAAATTAATTTTCACGCTGTTCGAGAGGACCTATCAAAAATTCTATGGGATGAAATTTTAGACTATTCAGACATAAATAAGGCGACTGACACATTCATGAGGACTATTGCTTCTACGATTGAACGTAATTCTACGACCCGGACTATATCATGCAAAAAAACTAATATTAAACCATGGATTACTCCTGGCCTAATAAAGTGCATGCGTCATCGTGACAAGTTACACAGAAAGAGTAAAAAGGATCCAGACAATACAGAACTTATAAAGGAATACAAAGAATACAGAAACGTTTGTAATAGAACGCTTAAAAAGGTAAAAAGATGCTACGAACGCAATGAACTTCTCAAATACACAAAAGATTCCAAGAAGACCTGGCAGGCTATAAAAAATATATGTAGTTTTCCCCAAAAAGGGAGTACAGCCCAGCTATTACTTAATCTGAAACCTACCCGTATCGAATCTCTGAACAGTATAAACCAATATTTCAGTAATGTGGGTTCTAATTTGGCTAAAGAGACCCTTGATTCAATGAACGTAACGGAAGAAGAATTAGCGTTGAAACAACAAGGGCTTAGTAGCCCACTTACTTCTTTTGGTCTACTACCGATAGATAGCGCTGAAATATATGGCATTGTTAAGACGCTTAAGAACAGCTCAGCTCCTGGATGGGATAAAGTAAACTCGAAATTGATAAAACATATTCTCCCATGCATCATCGAACCGTTAACAACCATATGTCAAGAAAGTTTTGCTACGGGTATATTCCCGACGCCATTTAAAAAGTCAGTCATCTGTCCAATACATAAGAATGGGGACGAAGACAACATGACCAACTACAGGCCAATATCACTTCTTCCAACCTTCTCAAAAATTCTCGAAAAACTCATGAACGTAAGGCTTCGTAATTACCTGGAAAAAAAACATCAACTGTCAAACAATCAATTTGGATTTAGGTCAGGTCGAAGTACAGACGAGGCTGTATTGAGCGTTGTGGAGCATGTCAAAAAAATGTTAGATAATCGCAAAAAAATTGTGGGTATTTTTCTTGACTTAGCTAAAGCGTTCGATACGGTCTCCATTCCCATTCTTCTGGCAAAACTAACTGCAGCTGGCGTTAGAGGAGTATCCCTACAATGGTTCCAGAGTTACTTAACTAATAGGACCCAAGCTGTGAAAATTGACAACAGTATGAGCCATGAAGAGACTATTAAATTTGGAGTCCCTCAAGGTAGCATCTTGGGCCCGACACTGTTCCTCGTCTATATAAATAGCCTGTGTGACCTGGATCTTGAACGAGGAAAAATCTGTACATATGCCGATGATACGGTAATTTTGTTCAATGAGGGTAGTTGGAAAAAAGTTGAAAAAGTAGCTAACGAAGGCCTTACGAAAGTATCACTTTGGCTAAGACAGAATCTGCTATCAATAAATATTGCAAAAACAAAATATATCTGTTTCTCAATAAACGAATCAACCCAGCCCAAAATGAATATGGACATAAAAATTCACCAATCCACATGTAAAGAAGACTCTTTATGTGCATGCAACAATCTAACAAAAACAGACAATATTAAATATTTGGGAATTATGTTGGATAAAAATTTAAACTGGACAGAACATATTAAGTCACTCTCCTGTCGAACACGAAAATTAATTAGCATATTTAAGCAACTTAGATACATCATGTCGTTCGAACCACTGAAAAAAATATATTTTGCTCTGGCACAGTCTCTTCTTACCTACTGTATTTCTGCATGGGGAAGTGCCGCAAAAACTCACTTGGAAAAGCTTGAAATATCACAAAGAGCGCTTCTCAAAGTTATGACTTTCAAAAAAAGAAGATTCTCGACAACCACCTTATACAAAAACTGCTCGGTGCTGACAGTCAGACAACTTTACATCAAAACGCTAATAGCAAGACAACACATGCAAATAGATACAAGTACTAGAGAATCAAAGTCCACCAAAAGACGAAGCGACCGAATCTTTAAGATTCCAACAGTAAGAACCTTATTCGGAAGACAATGCTGTAGTAAGTTAGGTCCATGTCTGTACAACAAGATATGTAAAATTATAGACATACCAAATATGTCTAGACATGAATGCAATAAAAAGGTAACTGATTACCTTATGACTTTGGACTATGATCAAACTGAAAAGTTTATTGAAGTCATGGAATAGCCCAGCTGACTAGTGGATAACTAGTTATTAACATAAATTAATAGTAATGTCATGTCATATTTATATTTATACACATACACGCACACACACACACACACATACACACACATACACGCACACACACACACACATACACACACACACACACACACACACACACACACACACACTTATACATAAACACGTTTGATAATATTAATATTAATTAAAAACCATATTATGTGACTATGATACATCATAACGGTCAAACATGTATATTTAATAACATGATCTATGTACCTTAGACACATAATTTAACTTCCAGCCGCTCTTTCAGACGCTTGAATAGCGCTGGCTGAATTTGCTTTACCATATATTTTCAGAGATTATGACGGAATTTATTGTACATAATTTTAATTTATAACCGGGCAACACTTAAAATGTCAAAAATCGTATCTGTTTTGCAGATTTTGTTTTCTCTGGATTTTGTTATGATTTGTTTGTAAAATTTAATATTCTTTATTTAAATAAGTATACTTATATCTCTGTAAATTTAAGTAAATGTGCCGCGGCGGGATACTGCAGCTCTGAATCACAAGATCCACTGGATACTTAGCTCAGAGCTCAGTACACTTCTGACGTACTGTACTAGTGCATAAGATTTCATTTGTTTTTGTAATAGGTATGTAATGTACGTACACGTAAGTTTTTGGTCAAATAAACAAATTATTATTATTATTATACTTCGGGTCAACCGAAAACGATTATATTGTTTACTAAGCAGCAGTCTGTGGAATTGTGCTGCCACTGTCACACATTTAGATAGTTAACTACTTTAAAAAAGCAAAATTCAACTTCACTCGTTTCCGTATCCGCTCCACTCGGCTCACCACGTGGAAAGGCGCCTGCAACTCGCCATTACGTGCTTTTGTGTCGCCGCTGTCGCACGCCTTAAACAATTTGTTTAAAAATCTATTTAATTTTAAATATTCTTTACGTGTTGTGTCCAGTGATTATTAAAGAACATTGTGAACCGTTCCAAATACCTATAACGTTCAAATTTATAAATACGAAATGTGTTAATAACAAAAAACTAAATTAAACAAAAATAACGGCTATTTAACGTCGTTAAATAATTTAACCAAACATTACGACAAAACCAGTGAATATTAATTGCTTCTGTGAGACCAGGTTACTGGAATTCTGTCTATGACGGAATTTTATGGATAAATTATCCTTGGTGAGTGACTTATTTTATTAACATACGATCTTATTTTTGAACTACCCTCGAATTTATGATGATGGTAGTTTATGTTTTTACTTGATTGTAATAACTACTCAAGTACCCACCTTTTGTACTTTTTCTTAAAAAATTAGTCCTTTATAAGACTTTAATACTACATGTAACAAAATAATGTACAAATAGAGAATGAGCATGCAACATCGCGCCCTGGCGCAAATAAGATTTAATTGTTTTCTATCATTATTCACAACGATTCTCAATTTAACTGCTCAGATCAACCTAAACGGTTTATTATTCGATCGTAACTTTTTATATGATGATGCTATGCGTTTTACTCGCGTTAATCGTAGTAAATTAGTGAAAATCCATGTAATTCCTGTGGAGAATATTATTATTATGATGCATCACGTATATCGTGTTAAGTAATTAATATGCAGATTACATTATTACATTTGACAGTAAATCTCCAGGTCAATTATGTTGAGAATATTTGAATGGTTTCACGTGTATCGTGTGTAGCAATGAATGTGGATTATTATCCACCAAAGTTTCATGTTTATCATGTTGTGTATATTTATGCTCCTTTACGTATATCGTGTTAAGTGATTAATATGAATTAGTTTACAGCAAATCTCCATGTAAATCATGTTGAGAATATTTATATAGCTTCACTTATATCGTGTAAAGCAATTAATGTGTATTAATTTCCACCATATCTCCATGTAAATCATGTTGAGAATATTTATGATCTTTCACGTATATCGTGAAAAGCAATTAATGTGTATTAGTGTCCACCATATCTCCATGTAAATCATGTTGAGAATATTTGTATAGCTTCACGTATATCGTGTAAAGCAATTAATGTGTATTAGTGTCCACCATATCTCTATGTGAATCATGTTAAAAATATTTATATAGCTTCACCTACATACATATATCGTGTAAAGCAATTAAAGTGTATTAGTGTCCACCGTATCTCCATGTAAATCATGTTGAGAATATTTATGATCTTTCACGTATATCGTGTAAAGTAATTAATACTAATTAGTGTACATCAAATTTTGATGTGAATCATATTGAGAATATTTAAGTGACTTCATGTATATCGTGTTAAGTAATAAATTGGGATTAATGTACAGCAAATATCAATGCTAATCATGTTGAGAAAATCCTTCACGTTTATCGTGCAAGGTAATAATTGTGGGTTGCTTATTTCTTTTTTCTCCGCGTGTGGCGCGTTGAGGTACCAACCAATTACCAACACTTATTTATGATTTATCTTTAATTACAAATATAAATCACAGAATGAAATAGCTCAATATAATAGCATGGTAATAATGCCTCCCTAGAAAAAGAGGCCTAACAAAGAAATACATTCGAAGCCTCATAATCAAAGGCAACCACAGATGTATTATAAAATCTTGTTCCTGAAACCGCACGTTTACACAATCAGTATTCACTACGGAGTACAAAGCACGGAAAAAACTAGGATAAGGATAGGATAAGGATTTTGCTATCTGGTATTGGCTATCCATGCAAAGCTTGCTTAACAAAAAAATATGCAACTAAACGAAACAGTCTTGCTGTTAATCAGCTGTCAGAAGCGTTTGGCTGGGCTTTACCATCAAAATTTAAAAGGTGAAAGGCCTTCAATTAGTTATGGCCAACACATAATTAAATTATCACTTTCTCTATGGAGGTGAGCATTGCACTCAATTTCAATTTCCAATTTTTATCATAATATGACTTAAATAAAATAAGAAAGTCAATGTAGTTACATTCAAGTCACTGTACTAAATAAACATACTAAATATTATTATGCTGTAAAACTTGTAAAATTGGTAGCATTTTCTTTAGTGCTATTCTAACTGAGCACATACTCATTGAATCTTTACAAGCAGACACAATATTGGGGGCGGAAATAAGATATACCTCGCATGCACCACTGTGACCTCGTGTCCACAACTAGCCGAGGTGCTTTAAACTTGGGGGGATGTCACGGCCATAGCCACGAACCCTGAAGCCAGTAGGCATGCGCCGGCCGCGGGGCCGCTGCCAGGAATTCTCAAACAACCGCCAGAGCTACATGAAGTGAGGAGCCCGAGGATATTAATGCTAATACTGCAGGTACTTATTACAGAAAAACTTAATAGTTGTAGAATATTTCTATGAACAATGGTGTACCAAAATGGATGACTGTGTAACATTGTTAACATTGTGTTGGGACCTGGGTGACAGTTTCACCATTTAAAAAGAAAACCAATATAGTACCTATATTACTACTATTAATACCGAGCTTTTGTAAAACAATATTCAAAGTCACAAAATTGATAAATATGTATATCATATTAGATATAATCTTGTCGCATCTGAAGATGCAGATTAATTTCTATCACGACGCGACGTTTACTGTACAAAAACCTAATATCATGGTCACCATGATCATCATTTGATTGTTTACAAAAACTTATTCATTTAAAACATTTTCAAATAGTTAATATGGTATTTTCAAATTAGTGGACTAATGGTAGTCCATTATATATAACAGAAGAACTAAATTATATTTATGTACACGATGCTTACATTTACTTGGTACAAATGCAAATAAAATAGAAAGTGGTTACGTTTTACATAGAATACATATGTATATGTACAAATTTAATTTTCTAAATACTGATATGGCTTCACTTGTGTTCACTAAGCTAAATGCAACCTTACGGTGCTATATCTATCTCATTAAAATGAGTTTATTTTATTTGGCTGGTTATTATTCTGACCTTATATATTATTTTCATGTTCGGTGCCTATGCCAAGCAAGTTATACATTATAGAGTAACTTATGTTTAGCACCCAAAATCACATTCTACCTACCACGCGAGAAATCAACAACGGATAATTTTAAAACTCCATTTTGCCTAACCGTTTAATATAATATAATTATTAAATAAGTACAGCGCGAATATACTTTATGTATATTATACAAATAAATTTGAAAGTGATAAGTTTATATTAATAGCTCTACCTAGTATCGGAGAGCAAAGTGCATTAGAGAAAATTTCATATAGTGAAATTTGAAAATAAATGATTGAAAAATGTGCCGTACGCAACTGTGACTAGTTATTTAGTCTACAGTGACTCCAGTACTTTATACAAAATGGTGTTTTCGGTGTATCAAAGCTCTTATGTGCATTGGACAGAATCAAAACTCATTTTACATATAAATATAGTACATGTTTATAAATATTCAAGATGAAAATATTGATTTTTATTGTTTTAACATATTCATTTGCATCCAATAAAAATATTGAACGTTGCAATATACTTTTGAGAATTGATAGTACTACCACAATTTGCTATATAAATTGAATTGAGGTTACTTGAAGTATTTGTCAAAACAAAGGTGCGAACACAGATATATTCATGCGTTTTCTTCGTACATAAAATAATGTTTGTAATTGGTGATTGTATATTCCGAAAATATAATTCTGATACGGAATGGGAGTTTGTTAGCGATGCCTTCGTACAAATTACAAAATAAAAATGTACTTACCAGTTCTGTTTGCAGCCCACAAAGCGTCTTCATTCAAGCTCCGTTACTTTTAATTGGGAAGGTTATAAAACTCTTAAGTATAATCAGCATACTGTTATACATTATAGGATGGTGTATTAACTTATCGATATTACGTTTAAATTTAAAATGATTACTTACTTTCTACCTTTCTTGAGAAATATAATAGTTGTAGTCACTATTAACTTATACCTTATTGAATAAATTAATTTGACACATGCAGACCTGTCACCTGCAGCTTATTAAGCTGAAGTGTTATAAAAACATGTATTTTAATTGTTGGCCTCATTTGCACCGTTATGGTCAAGGTTACCATTTTATATATAAAAACTTTATTCAATGCAATATATGTATACATACTTATACTCATTATTAGGTACAAAATTCGAACAAAGGACCAGTTTCAACTCGTTTAACACTAAGTTAATTTTGTGTTGAAATCCCTGAGGTCAAATAAATTATAATTATCATGTCAATAGATAATTGTTATTAATAATAACAATCCTTTCAAGTCTTAAACTATCAAATATATATATGACCCTCGCATAATTGGAATCAAACATCAAACAGGTAAGTTTTCGTTTGATTCTTAATTAATCCAAGCATCCGACATCACATGTCGGAACAAAATTCCTCATTCCAAGAATAGTTTTAATTATTTATTTTGCATTATCAAAAATAACCACCACCGATGCGTTAACGTAAGCTAAATTCTCGCAACGTAAATAAATATTGGCTCAACGTTAGACAACATGAATGCGGGTTAACTAGCGGCAAGAAAATGAATGTAATCGTTTCTGAGAAAATCGGTGGGTAAAATTTATCTTACGCAATGATTTTAGGGTTATTTGACAAGGTTTTGGTTGGCCAAATGAGAAGTCATTGCTTTGTTTACATGTTACTAATAAGTTGGTAATCTTGGTAGGATTTTGGCGATCACTTTATAGTGATCGCCAAAATCCTACCCTACTAGGTACTAGTTACTTGCCCATGAGAACTCCGTTGGGAATCCTTCTTAGCATTGATTCTGTGGGTTCTGATAATACATTCTGCAGGGAGCCACGACCCTCAGAATTAAACAATAGGACTCGAAGAGAGAGCGAATTGATAACCTCGTCGACTGTTGCAATACACCAGGGATGAAATATATTGGGAGATGGAATATATCTTCATTAATAGTTCGATTGTCGAAATACTTGGAAGTTTTTATTTACTAATTGAATGATTCTTAGGGAGTCCTACTGACAAATACATCGTGGTGGCCGCCCAGGTTCTAAGAATTCACACAATATCCTCGGAGTTTGTTGTCCTCAAAACACGTCGGTTTTCGCAATCTTTTTTTTCGCTTCGCTTACAGTCTGTGTCTATCCGTTCCGGACCGGCAGCGCGAGTCGCGCTCGTGCTGTGTTCGCGCTCTGTTAGCTCACACACAATACAACAATTGATGTATTTTGTTCAAAATACAGAGTATTTTATAATTTTAAATTATGTAAGCGAATTTGTTATTCCTTTACTAAAATATAATAATAATGTATATTTGTAAAGTATCTCTTCTAATCCATGTTGTATGTTTTGGTGAAATAGTCTGTGAGTATACAGCATGTAACTACAATAAATAAATAAATAAATCTGTAGTTTTCGTTTTATTCCTGATCAAGGTGTTTTTGATTTTATCTGACTTTTTGATATTCAACATACTTCTTTCCATTGCATATTGGCATGTTGCGAGTTTGTCTGTCAGTTCTTGAGTTAGGCTCCATGTTAGGCAGCCATATGTTAAGACGGGTAGTATGCAAGAGTTGAAAACTTTGGTTTTAAAGTAATAGGTACCTAATAGTTATTACGTTTGTTGTTTGTGGACACTAGAATAGAAAAAAATCAACGAATGTCAGAGTAAATATCTTCGAGTCAATTATATTACGTAATGCTGAAGTCAATAAGATCAAAGAATGACAAACATGTACAAGATTTGCTCAAGATCACTATATCATGATTAGCATATTGTATGGGATAGTGACAACATCTGCAGTAGGATTAAATTTTAAATAGTGTTGAATGTCGTTGAATAGGTCACGTATCTATACTCTATACTTAGATTACAAATCAATTCATATCCAGATTGTACTAAAAGTTATTTTGACGAAGGAAAGCATAGAGCGAAGCGAGGCAGGGAAAATTAAAGAGAAGAAAAAGAAGTTAAAAACTCATATGCTTCACATCATTAAAGAAAGTGGAGCATATGATAAAAGACTGGGAAATTTTAGCGGCAGCTCTACCGATGAGAGCAAAGCCTACAACATTACTAAGATGTTGGGACTTGCTTGTATGAATTCTACCTTTTTCTTTTTATCTTTTCCTCCCCCTGCCAAGAAGCAAGAAGAAGAAGAAATTCTCACGCTCTCGTCACATAAGTCTCTATTTAAAGCGCTGACTTTAATAATTGACCCACAAAGCGACCCGACGCTAACAAATCAAAATCGAGGGCGGTTCAATTCTAGTAATAAACGCTGCCGAGCGGCGTGTCAAAAGATTGTCTCGGCATGAAGAGATTGACAGTTGACTCATGCTCTGCGCGCACGCACATTTTCATCTAGCTAGAGGAATGCTGAAGCTTGTCAAAGGACTTGTCAGCTTTTCACTTTGATTGTTTTGATCCCGGCGTTCTCATAAATAATGACCAGAGTTTAAAGTTCCAAAAAAAATCGGTGTGACAATGCTTCCCTGAATGCATAAGTTTTAGTGGTTTGGATATACTTAAGGTACTTACATATATTATTGTTTTTGCGTTCTTAATGCTTTCACATTTCAATCCTAATTCTAATTTTTGAAGAAAAGTACTAGGTATGCCAAATCACTTGCAATTTTGACTTAGTAAGGCCTGTATGTATACAAATACGCTAGTTTTTGTTGTAATCAAAAATACCTAGTAGTTTTGATTTTATAGAAAGAAAGAAAGAAAGAAAGAAAGAAAGAAAGAAAGAAATATTTATTAAAATCATAAATATTACAAAACAAATAAATAATTATTATCATCATGTACCTAAAATAGATGGATTAATATTAATACGCATTATTTATCAACAAATATTGATTTGAAATATTCATATGCCGCCGAAATGCGAGGAATAAAAATGCAAGGTTAAGTAAACATTCCTTGCTACTTGTGCTTAGTAGTTTATGTGTTCTAAACTGTTTTATCAAAACAAAATACCCAACTTATGTCATAATGGAAGAATGCAACTCAAATACCTAGTAGAAGTACCTACCTACCATATTTTTTACGTTAACCAAAACAAATATTATGTATTAGTTTTGTAGCTATAGGTAGATATGTAAGTATATATAATATAGGTACAACTATTCTTTTTGCCCTTTTTAGGGTTCCGTACCCAAAGGGTAAAACGGGACCCTATTACTAAGCCTCCGCTGTCTGTCTGTCTCCAGGCTGCATCTCATAAACCATGATAGCTAAAAAGCTGAAAATTTCACAAATGATGTATTTCCGTTGCCGCTATAACAACAAATACTAAAAATTTAATATATAAATGTATATTAAGGGGGTCCCCATACAATAAACGTGTTTTTTTCGTATTTTTTGCTCAATATTAAAAACGGGTACAGGTAGACACTTAAAAATTTCACATCTAAAATCTAAAACAAGAAAATTCTTACTAGCCATCTACACATAGTCTACGCGAGTAGGCACAGCGATTTAAACTTGTATAGAAAAAAAAAGGATTACACAAAACAGCTGCATGTTTCTCAAGATATTATAACTGTAATACAATGTAAAAACATAACGGAAAGTTCTGACACCAAAGGTTTAGCAACGCGGACCGGATATAAAGTTACTTACTTTTATACTAAATAAATAAATATAAACTACAAAATGGTGAATGGATGGATGTCAAAAACGCTTTCAATTCGGTAGACAGAGGAGCGTTGTTGACCCAAGTGAAAGACAAAATTCCCGACCTTTATAATTTCCTTTGGCAATGCTACGGTAAGCCACCGAAATTGGTTTACAAAAACTATGTTATGGATTCTTCAGTTGGTTGTCAACAAGGTGATCCTCTTGGACCGGCCATTTTTAGCCTGGCCATACATCCCATAATTCAACGTCTCAAGTCCAAACTTAATGTTTGGTACTTGGATGCCGGAACTTTGGGAGGTGACGTGAACACTGAACACCGTCCTCGATGATTTCAAAATTTTGGTAGACGAATTTCGTCATGTTGGTCTCGAATTAAATTCAAAAAAGTGCGAACTATGTTTGCGATTCATGTTCGGACAAGGATTCAATCATATCTAAATTCAATGATTTGGCACTGGGTATTTCTATTCTAGACAAAAGTTCACTTCGCCTTCTTGGTTCACCGATTCTAGATGAGTCGTTTTCTCCTTTCGTAGAGGCCAAAATTCAAAATTTCAGGGACACTTCAGGCCGTCTGCTCAAAATTAACGCCCATATGGCGTTTACCATTATCAAATATTGTTTGTTTGTTCCAAAATTCACCTACTATTTACGATGTTGTCCATTGTGGCAACACAATGGGCTCCTTTCGAGCTTAGACAACATCGTACAGGACACACTAGTTTCGGTTTTGAATGTGGACATGGATGACAGGACATGGTCGCAAGCTTCCCTACCTGTACGGTTAGGAGGTTTGGGTGTACGCAAAATTTCAAGTGTTGCTTTACCAGCATTTTTGGCTTCTGTCCACGGTACTTACAAATTGGTCCAAAAAATCCTCGGGCACCACGGCCTCTCATGGTCGAGGAGTGCTGGTAGAATTAGCCGCCACGCTAGTCTGAACGACATCATTCGCCGGGCTTTTTCCACTGCCAATGTTGCAGCTATGCTCGAACCGAGCGGCCTAGCACGTGACGATGGAAAAAGACCTGACGGTATGACTCTTGTGCCCTGGAAGTTGGGTCGGCCCCTTGTGTGGGACGCATCTTGCGTCGACACATTGGCGCCGTCTCATCTGTCTTTGACACGGTGTCGGGCTAGAGCGGCGGCTATTATTGCCGAGCATCACAAGAGACGCAAATATGCTAATCTCGGCCGAGGTTACATATTTGAGCCTTTTGGAGTCGAGACTTTGGGGCCGTGGGGTCCGGAAGTTTATACTATTTTCACAAAACCTCTCGGAGCGGTTGACGCGACGCATGACCAAAATGAAATTTTCTTCCCTTGTTTTTATATTTTATTATTGTAAATAATGAAAAACTACAAAATATTATATTAGTCTTATTCACGATCTCTGTAAACTATAATTAAACTATTTTAACCGGAATAATCGCGCAGGTACTTATTGATTCAATATTTTTCCTGCCAATGTAAAATCAATAAACACACGATTAATCGTGTTAGAAATCATTATTATTACTTAGGTACCTTCATTAAATATGATTAAATGGTCTTCACAACAATTAGCTATTCTTTTATCTCCAAATGGATCTAACCTCTTCATAGCTTTTATCCATTTTTTTCCCATTTTAACGTTCTTTGAAACTATAAAAAAACAACTTTTCCGGTGAATTGGTAGTTGTAGTTCCTAGTATTTGAATTGGCCATTTTTAAAGTATTAAGTTAAAATTTAGACGCTACGAGCGCGCGACGAGTGAGTCAGACTGAGCGTGCTGTGTGATGACGTCACAGAGTCACCGGGCAGCCCGCGTCGTGCGGTTACAATTTGTTTTACTTATAAGTCGGAAACTAATTGACGTATCGAAGTAATTCTTTCACTAGTATTTATTATTTTTGACAGAGAAAAAGGAGTGATAAAAATCAAACTCCATTACCCATCTTTGTAAGTGCTAGCCGGTTATTACAACTAATAAAAGCTTTCACATTACTTTATATTTACGATGAGAGATTATTATTTATCAATCAAAATACTACTGCTCAGAAATCAGAATAGATGTAGTCAATGTACCTATTCAGTAACTTTCTTGGAAGTTACTTTTGTGTTACACTCTACATTGCAGCCACTAACAATTCAGGCACGGTGTAGCTATGTCCGATCCGAACCCATTGGTACTTCAAAAAACAAACCCACCAAACAATACACAATGTTATCTCCCAGAGACTGGGTCACTGATGCACCGCAACATGCATTCCAAGAACACAAGATAACAATCGTTAGGCTCATTGAGGGACATCGTTTTAGTTGAGTAATGAACGCTTTTAGCCACCAGCTTAAGAAGAGGGTAAGTTTGTTGAACTTACGTATATGTATCGCTATGTGAAGTAATTATAGCGGTAAAGTCTGGTGAACTAAATGTATGCTTATTATAATATTCTAACCTCTGTCCACGTGTTAAATTTAACTTTGGACAGATGTAAAATATTAGGCTGTCGGCACGTATGTTGTATTTGGTGTCTTTATCACGGCTGTGACGTCAGATTGGCAGTAATGAATTTTAAATGTACCTAGTTGGGTGGGGCACGTGGCTAGACGAAACGACAAACGGCCCGTTCAAAAAGAGACCTGTGCCCAGCAGTGGGATGGAGAAGGCTGAGGGATAATGATGATGATGATGATGACGATCATGCTTAACTATGTGGCTATATGTATTTTCTTCACCTTTTATAAGGACAACAGATATTCGACTATCCATTGAGTTCGAAATGGCGATTCCAAGTTTCTTAATTGACACCAAATTAAGACGTATTGGCGAAAACTTACTTACTTACTTCAAGAAAACTTAACTTACCTACTTCAAGAAAACTTAACTTACCTACACCTTGCTTATACTATTGCAGAAGAAAGTACCTACTTCTTCTTATTAATGAGAGCGGCCAACTCTGGTGTCGAGAGTTTATCAAGCCGCCCTAAGGCCCTCTGAGATAGTTTAGCGACTGCTGTACTAGACAAACAGCCTACAATTTAAAATATCATCCGACCCACGGAAGCGCCCAAAATGGAATGCCACTTTTCGTCGCGTCTGCATGCGCTTGTCTCCGCTAGCTGAACGCCGCGACGGGTGCTTAAGTAAGTACTACCTATTATTATATAAATACCTAGATAATATTTTCTTTCTTCATGCTCAGACTTTATTCGTGGAAAATAATACATTTTCTACATTCCCTCATCGCTTTATGAATAAAATACTTCCTTTGACACAAAATTCTGAGAAAAACTCTGAGATGTTCATATAAGTACGAGTACATTCACTGACGTACTAACTATTTAATTTTATTATATATTATATATATCTTTTATAGGATTTTTTTTTTCTGTGAGGCACTATTTACCTACATCAATAGATCAAAGAGCTACGACTGAGCTCTCGAAATACTTGTTCGACTATTTTAATTAAAACTGAAGTGCTGTAGACAGACGATACTTACTGTTAAGTATATAAGTACGGTAGGTAGGTACTGCTTGAGTTACAAACAGATACTAACACTAGATGATCAAATATTTTTTATAGCCGAACATTATAATAACGGAGATAGGATTTTTTTAACTGTCGGGTCGGGTCAGGTAGAAAGAGTAGATATACATAGGTATATATAGTATAACTTACATATTTATTTTTTCGCAGTGCCATTAGAAAATAATATAAAGAAATAAACTGAATATACAAAATCTTTTAGTACATAATCCACCTATCTTGACATATTATTTTACATATATATATTATGTGACTATATTATGAGTATATACTATATTTTACTTACCTATATAACATCCTTAAGTGAACACGTGTTTTATATAAACATAAAGCCTCATAAATTCACAAATGAATACCGCTAGCTAAAACTTTACAGACAACAGAAACACCCAATAATCCTTACATAATAATACACGAACTAACGTAGTGGCAAAACCAAAACTTTATAATAAGCCTCTAAATATTTCAGTAACGAAGCTTTGAAACTTTATGCTATTTAATTCTCTTCGGCAGTATTTTATAGAGAAATAAGCTAAATACGAGTAGGTAGGCACGTGGTGAGCCAAATACGAAGCTGCGGAGTGAATGCATTTTAATGGTAAGTGGAATACAAACAGTGGAAGAAATGCTATTTAACAAGTGAATACAAGCTTGCCTGTGTTTACTTCACATTAATGTTTATTCATAGTCATTTGTCTAGACTGATCATAATAAAAGTGAATGTTTGTTAATCTGTTTGCTATCGTTTGTTGTCTTTTTCACATGGTAAATACTCGTAGTGGAGTTATCGTCTTTGGCATAGAGGTAGCAAAGTTCGGGATTGTAACATGGTTTAACAAAAAATACTTAAACAGGAATGATAACATGTACATTTGAACAGAATTTATTAAATTACAATTTTATACACATCCTGTTTTTATTTTATTTTAGACATTGCTTGCTTTTCCGCATGTTGTCGGCGATGTTTCATGAAATGACTACTATCAGTTTTAATTGAACAGGTTGCGCCAATTATAACAGACACAAAAACATACAAATACCATCATTTACAAACCATCACCAGCATAGGTATATATTAGCAAAATATTCTAGAGGTTTTAACTAAACACAAGGCTTGACAGCCAGCTAAAGTCAACCGAGTTTCCTCGACATCCATCATTGTAATACATCGCGCCATTAGTCAAGCTCATGTTCTGCAGATGTTGGATGGACTGACCTATATGCAGCCCTGGATTACATCACTGGGACGCAGCATAACAGGGGTTAGATTACTTTTATGATTGCTGAAGTTGGATAAAAAAATCTAATACTAGTAGACGCCTATGTATGACACTTCCGGGACGTCATACTACTTAACATATAAAAAATCATGAAGAATATTACAGGTACTTGATACTTATATTGCTACTAGTGGACGCTTGTCCCGTAGTACGGTAGTACGGTACAAAGTACCCTTTGACACCTCTAAGACCTCATACTACCTACATACCAAAAATCATAATGATTTGTTCAGCCGTTTTTGCGTGATAAGCTTTTAAATAAACAGACAAACAGAGACACAGAGATACAGAAAATGGGTAAACAGACAATAAATCTATAAACTGTTTGAACTTGTTCTGTTATCAATTCTTAGTAACGTTTCAAGATTAACAGAAATCACTTATACCTACCTACCTATTGGCTTTTTGGTTAGTTTTGCAGCACAAGCCGGTCCTCCAAGAGACGGTACAACAACACAAGCCGGTCCTCCAAGAGACGGTACAACAACACAAGCCGGTCCTCCAAGAGACGGTACAACAACACAAGCCGGTCCTCCAAGAGACGGTACAACAACACAAGCCGGTCCACCAAGAGACGGTACAACAACACAAGCCGGTCCTCCAAGAGACGGTACAACAACACAAGCCGGTCCTCCAAGAGACGGTACAACAACACAAACCGGTCCTCCAAGAGACGGTACAACAACACAAGCCGGTCCTCCAAAAGACGGTACAACAACACAAGCCGGTCCTCCAAGAGACGGTACAACAACACAAGCCGGTCCTCCAAGAGACGGTACAACAACACAAGCCGGTCCTCCAAGAGACGGTACAACAACACAAGCCGGTCCTCCAAGAGACGGTACAACAACACAAGCCGGTCCTCCAAGAGACGGTACAACAACACAAGCCGGTCCTCCAAGAGACGGTACAACAACACAAGCCGGTCCTCCAAGAGACGGTACAACAACACAAGCCGGTCCTCCAAGAGACGGTACAACAACACAAGCCGGTCCTCCAAGAGACGGTACAACAACACAAGCCGGTCCTCCAAGAGACGGTACAACAACACAAACCGGTCCTCCAAGAGACGGTACAACAACACAAGCCGGTCCTCCAAGAGACGGTACAACAACACAAGCCGGTCCTCCAAGAGACGGTACAACAACAACAAACATCTTCAATATCTATTTGAACAGAAAAAATATTAGTTTTGTAATCAGGTTTCTTTCTATTTAAATTTACCTTCCCAACTGAAAGCTTGCTAACCAGCTTTGCTTACAACATTCAACCGTTCTTATCTCAGAAAGCAAAATGCATTTCCTATTCTTTGTACTACATTCACAAACCAGGAAATGCCTAGAAAAGGAAGCTTCTAGAATAGAATTAAGCTCGTCTGTGAAATCAGTTAAAGAACGTTTAATGCTGGGTTTAAAAGTCCGGCTTTTCAATTGATAGAGGAATTGTTTTCGAAGAAAAGTTTTAACTTATAGGGACAAATAATGTTAGATGCAAAGATATGTGTAAAAAATATTGCTTGAATTTTAAGAACAAAAAAAGGTAACGAGAATTTATCGGCATTCAATGAGGCACCTGCTAGAATATTATGAGATACATCTATACATATAATAAAGCTGTAACCGGTCGCTGTCTGTACATTGAATATAATTTTGAATTCAACGTCTTTATTTTTATTTATAGAACATAAGATAATACTGATAGAAAATTATTAGATACATAATATATACTTGAACAAGTTTTTGTTTTAATTTATAAAACATGACATTCAAAAACATTTTGATGTACTTACCTACCTTAGTTGCATTCAAAACTTAAACATAACAAAACTTTAAAAACGCAAACCATGAAAAAGTGCATCAAACGTGATGCAATGTTTGTAAAAGTCGATAACGTATGTAAAGCCATTGATATCTGGGTTTGTTTTTACCCACACATGTGGCTAATTCCTTAAAAGCTTTTAGATTACGGTTCTAATCATAGACATAGATAGTAAAGGAAATCTTGTGGATTCCTTAATTTGTATTCTAATGTGTTTTAACAGTAACCTATTGTAAAGATTCTCCATAGATCTTCTTTTGTTTTAAATATTCAAATTCAAATTCATTTATTGCACTCATGGGTTGCTATGCAGATGGTAAATACATATTATACATAAAAAATACAGAAACATTCGCCACAAGCTTACCTTTCGGTGTGCAACTAACGTAGGCTTACTCACATCATTTTTTGATTGCAGCGCAGAAAGCACCTAAAACTTTTACAATATATAGGTAAATATGTACTCGCAGGTAAATATTATCAATGGTTTTAGGGTTCGCGTTGCAAAACAGTCGTAGGTATACATTTAATTTGTAAATATTTCTTTTAACACTTTTTATATCACTTCATCATCATCATCATCAGCCACCACAGGGTCCCACCCACCACAGGGTATAGGCCTTCTCCCTCTTGCGCCGAAACTCAATTGTAACACTTACCAAACATATTTTTACCTGAATATATCTTTTTTCTGAAATACGAATAAATCATATCTTAGTAAGGTATACTTTCAGGTAATAAAGTATCGACTAGAGATTATTAAGAGCTCGCCTAAAGCCTGTCTCTAATGAACTTTGTGACAAAGCCAGTCAAGAGATCTTTTATTTTGTGCCTTAATTAATAAAGAGGTTTTCTTTTGTACGAGAAGTAATTTTCTTGGAATCAATATAAAAAGCTGGTATATTTATCGAGGCTGATAGTCTTTTATGATTTGTGTTGGTCGTAGAAGGCGAGTGTGTATAATTTCGGTCTGATTATAATATACTTATGCTTATAAAACATAAGTACTCGTATTTTACTGCCATGTTCCTATAACATACATTTTAGTGTACCAAAAGTAGAATGATTTTTCCTCCTTCACACTTAATGTATAAAACGACTTAGACACTGCTGTTTGAGAGTGAAATAAGTCGGATTGAAATTACATAGATATGTTACTTGGGTAACAAAAGGGGTACCGTTAAAAATATATATATAAAGGGGCATACTGTTGATGGAATTGGACTATAAGAGAGGATTTTATGTCGATACTGCAACTCGTGTGATTGGTGCTAATTTGAATAAAAGAATTTTGATAAAAATCTTTACAGTCATCATTTTTTTAAAGCTTCGTTTTAAAAACAAGGCGCTTGTGACACAGTTCCCAAGTCCCCATTAAGGTATGATTTGTGCGAGGTCAGACTGAAAGCTTCTTTCGTGCGAAACCGGCCATTACGGCAAATGGCTCCGCACAAATTAGGTAATCGCGAATAAATTTTGCACTAACTAATACTAATGTGGGTGTTTGGATGTTTTTGGTACATTTTTTCATGTAAAAAATATTTTGTTATTATATTTTTGTATTAAAGTGAGTGTTTTCTTTAAAGTCACGTAAAATTAACTATAATAATAAATAAATCGCAGTAAGAAACCTCAGACTTGGCTTAACTAATTCTAGAGATTTCATTACTTTTTAGAGATAAACAAGCAGCTCTATCGAGACTTGGCAATTTTTTTACAGAATGTTTTTGGTAGGATGTTTCCTTATTCTATCAGTTTCTTAAAAAAATAACATTTTAAATTTTCATTATATTGTATCAATGTAACTCAGAGAACCTCAAGCGAAACCATAGGCAATTAGCAGGCTAGGCTTCGACACTCGCAAATTTTTCCGCCCTATATTTCCAATAATGGATTGACTAGTCCACCGGTGCCAGGTCGAGCCTCTTTATTGCCTATTATCCACCTTCCTCCAGCCATTACATCCACCTTCCACCTCGGTGCATAGATGGGAGCTCGTCAGGCGAACATCCAATCAAAGCCTGGCCTATAAACTAGATTTGGAATAGTTTTCTTAACGCGATTTTTCATCGAGTTTGTAAATTGGTTTATCAAATCGTTTAGTGGACAAAACTCGTCAATTTTTTTTAAAGTTGGTTAGTAATTTGACTTGTATGACTGTATGCGTTGAACATTGTGGGTATTTGATAAAATTTTAGCATGATGTTCATAATAGCTTCTTAATATGTATGTGAGTTTTAAATGATTTTTTACATTGTTACCTACTACGGACTTCTTAGAAAAATGACGTCGTTTCACTATCAGTAAATAATGGTATAATAAAAAATAGATATGTAACTTCTGATGAAAACATTTAAAGAAAACTCAAGTAGTTATTACATTACAATTGCTAAGTTGCACTATCAATGCAAAAACATTAGTTTTGTTCTTGTTTGAATTATTGTTTATCATTAATCTTAACCACCAAACAATCATAATGTCTCCGAACAACTTTGAATACGCCTCTTTTGTAAAATAGGCGACCTATAAATAAACAGAGCCCTAAAGAGGAGTGTCTGGTGCGATAAGATGAGAAGAATTAATTTAAAAATGTCGCCATTCAACGAGGCTTGAATTTTTAATTAAAAACGTCCGGCTCACTGCTGGACCGAGATTTACTTCGGTCATTATAGAACTTGTGGCTGGATTCTGTAGGTTTTCCGAACTATTTTATAGTTTTGTAATATTTGAAACTGAATTTTAGTTAGAGTGTCGGCACAGTGATGTACATCTATCTACTAGAGTGTCGGCACAGTGATGTACGTCTACCTACTAGAGTGTCGGCACAGTGATGTACGTCTACCTACTAGAGTGTCGGCACAGTGATGTACGTCTACCTACTAGAGTGTCGGCACAGTGATGTACGTCTACCTACTAGAGTGTCGGCACAGTGATGTACGTCTACCTACTAGAGTGTCGGCACAGTGATGTACGTCTACCTACTAGAGTGTCGGCACAGTGATGTACGTCTACCTACTAGAGTGTCGGCACAGTGATGTACGTCTACCTACTAGAGTGTCGGCACAGTGATGTACGTCTACCTACTTGAGTGTCGGCACAGTGATGTACGTCTACCTACTAGAGTGTCGGCACAGTGATGTACGTCTACCTACTAGAGTGTCGGCACAGTGATGTACGTCTACCTACTAGAGTGTCGGCACAGTGATGTACGTCTACCTACTAGAGTGTCGGCACAGTGATGTACGTCTACCTACTAGAGTGTCGGCACAGTGATGTACGTCTACCTACTAGAGTGTCGGCACAGTGATGTACGTCTACCTACTAGAGTGTCGGCACAGTGATGTACGTCTACCTACTAGAGTGTCGGCATAGTGATGTACGTCTACCTACTAGAGTGTCGGCACAGTGATGTACGTCTACCTACTAGAGTGTCGGCACAGTGATGTACATCTACCTACTAGAGTGTCGGCACAGTGATGTACGTCTACCTACTTATAGTATGAACTATATAAATTATAGGAATACTTTATATCAGGCACTCAACATCATTGAACGAAAATCGGTTAGGATGTCTATAAAATTTGATAGTTTAGTTTTACTATTAAGTGTTTTTCTTTGTACGCAACTCGTACTTGTACGTAGTAGCTAGGTAAGTATCAATTCATAGCTCAAGTATGTTTGTAAAACTTGTATTTTATTATAATATATGTATACTTGTGTTTTATAATAGACATGATGAAACGATATCTCTCTCATCACTCACTCCATACATTTCGCCACTTCATAAATCAACTTTATAGTCCCCGTACAATATAGCGCAAGCTTTAACAATAGAATTTAATGGCCAAGAAATCGAACACAACCTGAGTTATTTCCACAAGCGCATAGCAACTCGACACAATCTTGGAAATCGTAATTCCACTATATTTCGGCCGCATAATATCGTAAACCACAAGCTGAGGGGTTAGTATGGTTGTGATAGTTGAATCTGGCGGATTTGAAACAAATTCTTATCATGATTCCCTAGCTGAATCGTCTGTGACTTCTTTATTCGGCATGTTAGCTACACGTAAAATATTTGTTGACGAATTTTCTGTTTCGAGAGGAAAATTACGATGAATATGATTTTTTTATTCTTCTTTAGATATGTCTTGGAGCGTAGCACTACTTAACCTGGCTGAAGGATAACCGTCATAGTAAAGTTGTATCATTATTCGCATCGTCAGTGATGCGAAATGTTTCAAGTAGTTTCTAAGTCTTGTTATTATAACATTGGTATGGCCTCCAAGTTTCTCAGGATCTGGAATGTAACCTGTGTGTGGTGTTGCCATAACACTGGCACACACATATATGTAGCAATACTAACGGAAATGTATATTAAGGAGGATATTGTGGATATATTACGTCATACATAATAAAAATGACATTTAATTAGAAGTACGAGTACTACCTATACAATTTGCTGCTATGTTACTAGGAAGGGACATAGGACTATATATAATATCATTCACAAGATTAGTTTCGAAGTATGAACTATTAACTGTAAGATGAAAAAGTTTTAAATTTTGCATTTGAAAGTCATTAATTTGACTACCATATCACCTCGAGAGACGAAAGCAGAACGACACTGTGGTGGAAGGTGGAACACTCACGTGGAATAAATAAATAAAATAATAAATAAATATTTCAGGACATGTCACACAGCGCCATCTAGCCCCATACTAAGCTTACGCTTGTATCATGGGTACTAGATAACAGATATAATACATATATACTTTTTCTTTTGTAAATACATAAGTACTTATTATACATAGAAACGACCAGACTTAACACAAGTAATTACAAATTTAAATATTCAGAATTACTTGTGCCTTGCGGGAATCGAACCCGCACCCCTAGATTAGAAGGCAGAGCCACTACCAACTAAGCTAACGGAGCAGTCAAAATATGTACCTATATAGGTTCAGTCTCAAACCAGGTTACTGAAATATATAATAAATCACCCACTATTACGGTAACTTCATAACTAACATGTAGTTTTAGAAGGCTAGAACAATACCTATTGCTACTCTCTCTTAAGTCGTATTTCCTCATGACTGCGGGTCGTGACTCCCCCTCAGAATTAATTCGTTTGGGGAGTTCTCATGGGCAGATACATCTCCGTGGGCGCCCAGGTCGCTTGGACCTATTGCTTGATGACAGGAAAAATAGTAAATAATAAAAAAGGTTTTATACTTAGAGCATTCTTCCACCTGTGGTTAGAAACGGAGTAGGTTAAGTGCCTGTAGGTGAACAGTCCCTGAGGACTTATGGAACTAAGAATAGAAATTGCCTCCCTTGGGACAAAAGAATCTTTGTTTTTGGAGTGTGCAGTAAAACTTTATAGCTCTCAGATTACGGATTTCTAGGCCAGACGAATGGATGGATAAAGTTGGGGAATAAAATTCACGGGTTTAAAAAACTATACGTAATAAACGGTCCGGTTTAGGGTTTGGTGCAAATTGTTTCTATCTAAAGAATCTATTTTTGCTTTAAAATAATTGATTTCATTTAATTGATCATATGAAAGACTGCGAACAACTCTCGTTACCAGATTTTGCCAAGTATAAACTACTTACGAATAACCTCTTTTTCTTTTTATTAAGTTTGCAAGTTTCAAAATGGTAACGTAATAAGAAGTGCCTAACAGGAACATAATATCTTTTATTATTACCAAGCGAAGGTTTCAGTAAAAGTAAGTCACAGGAACCATAAACAAAGACGAGGCAAACCAAAAAAATAGCGCAACGCTACATTGTCTACATCTGTTGTAGTGTAAGACAATAAGAAACGACCAGACCTTCCAATCCTCATATTTCACCACTAACGAAGATTTGTGTAGGTATTACCGCCAGCTCCTCCATTTGGGCCGATCGCGGAAGCACACTGACCCGTTTCAGCGCCATAAAGCCCTGCTGCCCGTAGTGGCCTGAATTACGCCATTGCCTTTACGAGTCTTTTGTTTACAGTCGAGCATGTACGCAGGGAAGACGCAAGGATAGAAAGATGTTAGTGGTAAAGTTGTAGAGTCAATGAACATATTACCTACCTATAGTGCTAAGAAGGTATCTAGGTATCTTACCCAATACGAATATTCCTTTGAAATTGGTAATCCTCCGAAATTGGTAAGTATTAGAGCCCGCTACTGGACGTAAGCCCCCTTTCTTTTCCACCACCAGCCACCATTGCATAAGCAATGAAACTGGAATTTAAACGAGGCTGCTGAAATAAATCGTTAGGCCATTGGCTACAGTCATCTACAGATTTTATATTTGTAACTATACTCTTGCATGAACAAAGTTTGCCACGTCTATGGCTACGGGACTTACAAATGATTACTTTATTATTCACTTTCACAATATTAAAGACACACCTATAAGTACGGGCGTAAAGTACTTTATTTACTTTCACCATAAGTAGGTAAGTTAAGCCCCCTATTATTTCTGAATCCCCCTCTGTTTCCCCCCTGTTTACATCCAAAGTCCCGCTCTCGGTTCAGCTGTTTAAACGTAATGGCTTAATGATGGCTGATGGGCTTTCAACAGGTGTAAGTGGTAAGCTATGGCTGTTTGAAGGGCGTTTGATGGAATGCTAAGAAAATTGGACTGGTTTGGTAGTTTGGTAGCTTGTTTAGTGTGTTAAAAGACTTTGTTAAGATATGTGTCAACCAATATAGCATGAGATACGCATAATAATTTAGTAAAATTTCACACTGTGATCAAGCCCCTATTTATGCAAATGCTTGTGTTTACCAATAAATTGAAAGTATCATCTTTAGTTTTTCTAGCAGAACTTATGCATGTTTTCTTAAATTTATGGCAAAAAAAAAATCGGTGTCCCTATATTTTTATTTATCTTACTACAATAATAATTCATAAAAGCAGGAACAGAAAAAACTAAACATACTCTACATCTAACTATAACAAAAAATAAAAAAGGGGGGCACTTAGAAAATCTTTACAAATGCCTAAAGATAGTCTAAATGTTAACTGCCCACCAGCGCACTAGACGGGATATGTTAAGAACTAAGTTACATATTGTATTGTAAGATATTTTGCACAACGAAGATATATTGCAATATTTGTAATGTGTATTTGTATAACATCTAAGCTAAGGATACCAAAACAAGTAGAAGTGTAGGTGTGACGTATAAAAGTCGTCAATTAGAGTCAAGATGATGTTGTCATCATTTTATGGGCATAAGAGTCTTATGAGTTATTGAGATGGACGTTTACGAGCATTCGGTTTCGTCAGATGATCTGTAAGTTGCATAACTATTTAGTTTACAGTTGCATGATGCACAGTTTAGTACTAGACATATTACTAGAGTTCGAGATAACTCTTTTTGTGATTGGTGGCAGCCCTAACTGCTCCAAGACTTGATTTTTTGAAAATTCAGTACGATGAGATTTACTCTTGTTTGTCAAGCACGTCGAGTTTCAATTTATAAATGTAAAGTTTTCGTCATAATCCTGCCTGTGCTTATTGCAGTAAAATTGTACCTATCAATTATTTACATACTGTTGCTTGCCCGGTCTAAAGACTCTTCTATTTTATTAATTCCGGCTAGAACGTCTTAGTTACAATGTTATCCGTACGTAAATGTTATCGGAGACTGTATCATAGTCTCGTAGGCTACCAGCATTAGGTACCAGCATTTCGCAACGAGAGACAAATTTTATAGCCTGTCCTGAAACCGCTCTTAGCATTGTTAAATTTTATGTCTGTGTCAAATTTACCTAATTCTTACGACACTGTCGTATTTCGTAGGATTTTCTGATCTTGATATTTGAGGGAAAGAGGAATGAATTCTCGTATTGTTTATATATTCACTTAAGTCGTATTCCTCACGATGTTCTCCTTCACCGGTAAGCGAGTTAATCCAAACTTAAAAAACAAGTTATTGATGTAGGGCCGGGATTCGAACCAGGATCGTCGGATTGGAAGGCGGACGCTTCCCCAACCCAGCCATACTTATTCAACAACAAATGAGTACATGTAGCCAGTTATTTTTATTTATTACATTGGTTGGCATTATAAACAATTATTTATACTTATATTTTCATTAGATTATCATATCGTGACACAAGCGTAAGCTTAGTATGGGGCTAGATGGTGCTGTGTATGTCCTGAAATATTTATTTATTTATTACGTCGACGATTGCCTGATTAAACTGACAGGCGACCAAACTGTTGGCCTAGCATTCCCATCCAATTTTGTAACATATATGAACATGTAAAATTGTACATATAAAAGTGAGGCAAACACATTTGACGGGATGCAGTGGTCCCGGCGTTTAATAATTCAGTTCAAATGACGTATTGGGGTTGATATCTGTACCAGTTTTGACTTGCTTTGATTTTTTATGAGAGTCATATGAGTTAGGACTAAAATTATGTTGACATTTATTCGGATATTCTATTTTTTAATCTATTGACGTATTGAGCGCAGTTAAGGTTTAAACATAAAGGTAAGGTATAGAAGGAACTACATATGTTTTTTCATAAATTATTTACGTAGGTAAGTATGTATTATCATAGATAAAAAATAAGCTAAAGATTCTACCGCAACTCTACCATTGCATTATGCACGCACACGTAAATTTTTGGTTAAATAAATAATTTATTTACGTTAATCATATTTATTTTATATGTAAGTATGTAAATTTATATGTACTTCTGTGGTTAATATTCAAAATAAATCTCTCTTTTGATACTGTTTTATCAAAAAAGTTATTCAGCTACAATATTATGCAAGGTGACATTAATTGTGTTTCATTTATAGTTGTTGGTAATGCTGCGAAATCTATTTATAAAGAGTTGATAAGTTTTGGGTCTTATTACGAAACGTGGTTCAACTATTAGTCCAGAACATCGATAATATTCAGTCCGTTTTTGTTGTTTGAAATTTGTCTGTCTATTGTCATAATAATCAAACTGTAAATATTAAAAAAAATATTACCAATGATTTTTTATTTTTTTCTTTGGCCATAACTTTCTATTGTGGACAACGTCCCAATTTGAAGTTGACCATTGATTGTTTGTATGTGATGTTTATACAACAAGAACCGACTTTTTACTGTCAAAGTCTTGAACTAATATTTAAACCACGTTTTGTAATAAGACGGTATGAGTTTAAACCATGGAAATAATAGAGGGAAAGAGAGGGATGAAATAAAAAATCCTTGGTTTAAACACAAAAACAGTCCCAAGTCCAAGTCAATGTATTATAACAAACGTAGAGACACACGCGTGGGAATATGTAGGCAAACTCACAAACACGTGCTAAAAGGGTTGCTGTTGTTTACTTTACGCCTAAATTAGAGTTTGATAGATTGTGGTGAGCACGGATTACCCTCCTATTATGTGCATTTTGTTCTGTTTGAAACATTACTGAGATTGTGGTGAGCATGGATTACCTTTTTTCCATTGTATTCACAGAAATCTAACTGTTTATTTAGATTTCTGTGATTGTATTGCATTTAATTTAGACACTTTTGTTGAAGGCCTAGTTGCACATCGATCGTAAATATTATTAGAAATACTAGAAGTATAGAACATCTAATACAGGTTGAATGGACAACCGCATGCTAGGTCCGCTTGCACAACAATTCTTAAAAGTATTTAGGCTCACTTACTAGTAGAATATGCATAAATGTGTTTAAAAGTTGTGCAACCTACAAATTTTGTTACAAAATAACAAAACCAAAGGCTCCCACAAAAAGTTATCGACTCGCCACAAAATGTATGTATATGTAAAACATTTCTTCTAAATTCGTAGATTATAAAAAGGTGCATTAAAACCGTCTCTAAAAAGGTTTTGACGTATTATATGTTACATTTCATATGATATCTTCCCAGAGCCACCAGAGCCATCTGCGGCAGTACGTGACGAAAGACCGCCGTCACTGTTGTAGATGCATAGTGTCATGGTCACAGTAAACACATTAGCGGTGCTGCGGCGTCGGTTGCGTAAACCATGAAACTTACAAAATTCAGTTATATTCATTGAAATAAATGTGTACTGTTTTCACTTCACTTGTATTCTTATTATTCATTCTGGTCTGCAACATGGATATAAAAATCTTTCTGTCTATTAGCAATGTAGATATGAAAAGAGATCATACTGTTTATTCTCTAGAGTCTAGATTTTTATTACGTTTCATATCTCGATGCAATGCGGCCAAAGCCGCAGGAATTCCGTAGTCCTCCATATTTCTGATATAGCTATTAATTATTACGACTGTTAGCAATCTCATCTTTTGAAAAGTTTCGTGACTAAACCACCTGCTATTATTTGCACAGATCTTAAATAACTTAAATGTGGTTTGACAAAACTCGACACCAAAATTTGTCAAAGTCATGCCAAAAGCTTATATTTACCCACTTACATACAATATGTACATACCACGGTCCCATTTAACATACCATACTCATTATAAATCTGCGTAGTTAGCAGTTTATTAAACCCTATCGAATATTAATAGTGCCCAAACATGCCTTCACTATGTTATGTAGATAATATTTAGTACCATTACACCCTTTTAGCATTGACTTATGGTAGGAATGTTTAGGATAACTTCACACTTTACCAGTGGCAGCACTTGTGCGTGTTAACCGTGGAAAAAAGAGATAGCTTTACTAAATTAAGCTGAGTTGCTCGCGTCTAATACGGCATAAAATGTAGCAGTTATTCTAGAGTGTCTCGTCTATTTTAACGCTAAATGTCATCCAAATCGGTTCAGCCATTTGATCCTGAGATATTAACAAACATGCAGACACACAAACGCTGCGATGCATGCATCCAGCACATGTATCAAACTTTCGCCTTTATAATATACTAGCTTTTTCCGGCGGCTTCGCACGCATTATTATACATATAAGCCTTCCTCTTGAATTCAATTTAATTCCTTTATTAGCATAAATGTATTTACATTTACCCTGTTAAGAGGACAATTAGGGCGTAGCTAAAATTAAAACTAAATATTTTAAAATCTAAAACTTAATATAAAATTTAAAATCTTAAACTTAAAGTAGTATGTGTACAAGTAAAGTTGAATTACTCTATCTATTAAAAAAAACTGCCTCAAAATCCGTTGAGTAGTTTTAAAGGTCTAAACATACATACATATAACATACAGAAGTGGGGACAGATGCAGAAAACGACTTTGCTTTGAGTATACTATGCTATGTAGTGATATTAAAGGATTATAAGAAAAGTAGCAAGTAGTACATATTCGGTTAAGATTTTTTAGTTCCAGTTTAGTCCACGCACTGTGTAATATAGTACAGGCTGTTGATTGGTGGAGGCTTCGCGGCCTAACTAACGGCCATTTAGCGGCCCCATGTCGATTTACTAACGAAGTCTGACTAGAGAGAGACAAGGTTTAAACAACTTTTAGGACAATATATAGACTAGGACTTTTTTCTAGTCTAGCTTGCTACATTTACTATTTATAAATAGGTTTCTACTAGGCGAGCTTGGTATATGTGCCGAACTACTGTGGTGTATAAAATTGTCAGGCGATCTGTAGAGAAAAGTAGTTCAATATTTCGTGATATAAAAATATACAAGTGATTGCCCGTAGTTTCGCTCACGATTTTATTGAGAAAAAAATATCACCACCTTCACTTTTGAATTCCTGTGATCAGTACCAAAATCATGATTACCCGATAGTGTGTAGGGGCTTGATAAAGATACAAACATCCTACCTCATCAACTATTTAAGTTGAAAATAAAAAT
Source organism: Macaria liturata (assembly GCA_964023185.1). Classification (NCBI taxonomy): domain Eukaryota; kingdom Metazoa; phylum Arthropoda; class Insecta; order Lepidoptera; family Geometridae; genus Macaria; species Macaria liturata. The sequence continues at coordinate 168,021 of OZ026810.1, forward strand.
ATAATCATTCTAAAAATATAAAACCCAAAGATGACTGATATAGTGATCTATCAACGCATAGCCCAACCCACTGGACGGACCAAGCATGTGAGAGCGCCTGAAATTTGGCATGCAGGTAGATGTTATGACGTAGGCATCCTCTAAGAAAGGATTTTTGGGACGCCGCTTTTAAAGGGGTGTAACAGGGGATGCAAGTATTACTTCTTAATGCGAGCGAAGCTGCGAGCACCCACTAATAATAAATAAAACACAGAATTTCTCCCATTTTCCCAACCCACAGGCACCACATCCCTAACGACCCCGACGCCCCTTATGAAGCTAATAGAACAAATGCGTTTAATTGCTCCGTGACATTGTTGCTAACACACAGCGGTAGTTAATCTAGCCTCGTATACGTATATTAACTGATAATGCGTAGGAAGTGTTTTATTTTACTACTCCATATGGTAATGATGATGATGATTATAATGTGGTGATAAAAAAAGCATGTATATTTTTAAGATTGACATACATAATTTTAAACATACTCTGGTTGAATTTTTTTTAAACAAGTTAGTCTCACGCTTGACTACGCCTACTCGCCTGATGTTAAGCAACGTTGTAATCTACTATCTAGCGCGCTTGCCTAAAAGAAACCGATTCACTCTCGACTTAAAGACCGATAAATTATAGTTCGAGGAGAATAGGGAATCCGGCAAGCAGTAGGACTGACTGTAGGTAAGTATGTTTATTGTATCCGCATTCTACAGTAGTTCAAACGCATCTAGATTTACTAGCATTAGTTGTCTAGTATTTTATTGTTTACCTCGGCAGTTTAGTTTCAGGTCAGAAATAAATCTAGAACAACGATTGCGTTAAATTCTCAACTATCTCATTCCCGTGTAAATATAGCAACAAAGGCTACGAATAATTGATATTAAAGAACTATAACTCCTTACAAATTACGCGTTGAAAATACTTCCACATTTCATCTTTCTCCTACACACATACACATTTGCACACAAATATTGTTTATGATTGGTAACAATTCCGGAAACAGCTTGTTTCTAATGTTTCTTGGACATGGATGCAATTGATCGCTAAAGATTTATGCCCAACCCATCAACTCAACCTCGTGGATTGTTTGGCTCAGTTACGTTTCTAAATTATTAATTATTCGTAGAACAAAGGTTATGAAATAGATTAAACAAAGATTCAAGCATGTTTTGTATCTGTGGAGTGTTTGATATAAACTATGTTTTGATTGTATTGTCTAATAATAGAAACAACGCGCATTAAATGTATGCAAGTATTGACTGTGCTGGCGCATTTAACGTATAAAGATACGAGTATAATAACGAGACGAGATGAAGATATTTAACGTATATAATTATAATACGTGATAAAATATATAATGTAGTTGATTGTTATATAATTTTACATTCTCTGTGAACTATTGAATATGTATGTATTACCTAAACATAAAGTTGTTCGTTTTGAATCCGTATTAGCCATTGTGGTGAAAATATAGGCTTATAAACTACTGAAGTTGTAAATAAAGACGCGTTTAGTATCAAACAACAAAAGCACAATCGAGTTTTTTTTTTTAATTTTTGCTTGATATCAGCTGATTCACAACAAAAAAAGTAAAAAAAAAACAGTAGGGATGCACAAAAATACACTACTCTCTGAAAATTTTTCTGTAAATCATACGAATTTCACTATACATAGGTATACAGTTTACCGTAATAATATAAATAATAACTGAGCTTACTCGAAATGCTTCGACTTGTAGCTGCATACAGAAATCATGCTTGGATTACAGATGCATAACCTGAAATTACAATTTATAGTAGTACTTTTCAAATAAAATTTTTCTAATAAAAAAAGCTACAAGGAATCGGTTTTTTTTTGGTATTCTGTCAAATTAGGTAAATTAGGAATAGACCCCACGCATACTCTGGTTTCCCTTCAACACGTATAAATCTTTCGCCTTTTAAAGTATATACCCCACGCATGGCTAAGAAGAACAACAATGCTAACAATATACTGTTTATTTTGTATCTATAATAAAGACTTTGTTTCTTTCTTACAAATCAAATATATTAAACAAATTTCTGTTATTATGACTCGCTTCTAGTTCGCTCCAGACAACGGTTATAAAAAGCGAATAAATCAAACAATGAAACATGCTGACAACAGCTTATTCAAATACGCAGTTAAATGGGTCAAATTATACGAAGGAGGATATAAGGTTATCTTGATTTCTTCATGGCGTGTTAAACACCATGGAACGATCGACAGAGAATAGTTATGGATTGGTATAATGATTATTATTTTTGACATTTTGTTTGCACAAAAAGTATACACTCTTTCAAACAGTACAAAAGTTTAAATTTTTAATTTGCTCGCGGCTTCGCTCGCATTGGTACGGGAAAAAATTAGCTTATATGTAGGTATGTCATTTTCAGTTATAAATACTACCACCATACCAGTACTTACGATATAAGATCACCCGTCCATCCATTGCGGCGAGAAAACCGAACAAATAGACAACAAACTCTTGTCACTTCTATAGAATTTTATTATTTAACGATTCAATTCAATTCCTTTATTAGCCAATATGTAAAATTTATATTTATCTTGTTTACAAAGGAATTAGGGCGTATCTAAACTAAAAACCAAATTAATGTGATGGTGATGCTCGGCCGATCTTTCTCCGACAGTGCTAATAACTAAGCATGTAGATTCAATATTTTTGAAAGGAACTACATCGCACTAAGCCAGTCCTGTACTATATTATGTCTATACACGGAGCGTGCCTCCGTAGTAACGTTACTTTATGGAGTTATGTCAACAATGCCTTTACGCATAATAAGGGCGGAGGGATTTTGTGAGCAGATTAGTGGACATACTCATATCATGTAACAAGCGTCCCTATCTTAACGAACTGAGGATTTTTTACGTAACAGATTGTCTGACTGAATAAAAACGTTTAAATCTGCTGATTCTATAGCTCCGATAACATGACACCTTAAATTGTACTGTTATGTACATCATCATCCATAGACTTTTGAATTTCTGTTGGATTAGCGCTTCCTTATAGGCTACAACGTTTCGTAATTAAATTAAATTTGATCGTAATTATTGGGTTTGGTACCAGCTTAGTAGTAAATAGTAGCTTGGTAGCTTAGTAGTAAATAGTAGCTTGGTAGCTTAGTAGTAAATAGTAGCTTGGTAGCTTAGTAGTAAATAGTAGCTTGGTAGCTTAGTAGTAAATAGTAGCTTGGTAGCTTAGTAGGTAACTATAGTTAATCGTCGATGCTAACATTTAGCATACTCATTAGAGACTTTTCAAGTACGGAGTAGTTTTGTTTTATAAGTTCAGAATAAAGAAACTTAAAGAAAGAAACAAGTCATTCTATGGATATCATTAAACACACACGATATTTATTAGGATGGTTGTTTTGAAGATAGTTATAAAGAATGCTAGAATAATTCGAGAATTACTTAGTTTTGATAATTCTGCTGCTTTAATAGACGTGCAATTTTGACATTTCGCGATGAAGAATAAGAAAACACGACTGCACGTGATCGGAATAAGTATAACATAATTTTATGCAAGTAGAAAGAAGCAAGGCCAAGTTTATTCAAAGAAGACTTTATTCCAATCAAGGGGAGCCACATGTGATTTACCGAAATTGCTTCGGGTCGGGTCTATGTCAGCTTCACTGCGGACTGATGTCGGAGAAAAATTTACTTTCGGTGTAGGGAGAACGGAACTGGATATAGAAAGAGACAATCATAAGACTTAGTTCAACATAATATGCTTTATATATCATTTAACCTTATTCTTTTAGATTATACAGTACATACAACCAAATATTTTTTAGTACATAAAATACAAAAAAATATTTGGTTGTATGTATTGTATAATCTAAAAGAATAAGGTTTGATTTTTTGTATTAAAACGCAAAATGGAGATTGAAAACAATATGAACGTATCGTATATGGTGAAACTTCATACAGCATATCATATCAAAACGTTATGTATAAATTTTATTGAAAGACACGATATTCGAAACCATGCAAAAAATACATATCAAAAATAAACATTCAAATGTTATTCTTGCTCATACTTTAATAACCTCTAAATCGACTATTGGGCCTAACATATAAGAATTGTAATAATAAAAAAATAACAGACCTATGTGAAGTATTGTATTGTATTGTATTTTATTGTACCATTATTTTAATTGATTATTTTTTACTTGTATTTCTGTGACGTGTATCAAAAATCTGATATTAATAAACTACTATGACTATGAAGAGATAAAAAAAATGTTATGCTCATACTTTAATTCCACTTAATCGACCATTCTTCCTAAAACTTCATATCTCTGTTCAGAGCCTCCTCTAGAGGTCTTCGTTTGTAGCCCCCGAGGGCCGTGTTCAACTAGCCCCTTGTAACATGGATAGTAACTTGTCCTAACTTTATAGGGTACCTAAGTTGGCTTGAGGCTGGAATATTGGAAGTACGTGATGGAGTTTGTGGATCAATAATATGCATATAGGATTTGTTTATCCTCGTTTCTGTATAATATGTGTTCATGATTTAAGAATGGAAGAAAGAATAGTTTATATATAAGTAAGAAAGAAAAGGAATGAAATAAAAAATATCTAGTTTATATGCAAGCATATAAAAACCTTAAAACTACTATTCTACCCAATTTCAAATTATTATTATCTATTATTTTACCTACATATCGTCTAAGCAGAATATTTTAGTAGTAGTTAGTGTTATAGTTAATAAGATTTTTAAATTAATAGTTAAATAAAATTAGTTACAAAGCGCATAATAATGTAATCGATCTGTCAGCCTATTATCTTAACTTGTGATCGCAGTGACGCTTCTATTATTTTAGCCTTATGCCTGTTTTTTATAGTCAAGTGAATCCAGAATGCATCAATATCAGATTCAGAATAAGTTTTCTAATCTTGTTTTTTTTTTCTCAGGCATCTTCAAAATCCTACTTAGGTACCCTACTTAGGGTTAGTTTAGGACACTTGTCCTAAACAAACCTCAATAATCTTGGTAGCATTACTCAATTTCCCGGCGCTTGTATTTCCTCCAACATTACTTTCGGCCAGCAAGATCTTACCCGAAAGACGTCGCTTTATATTGTAATATTTTTGTTCTTCTTATTAAATGAGATTGGCCAACTCTGGTGTCGAGAGTTTATCAAGCCGCCTGAAGGGCCTCGTCTGCCGTACTAGACCAATAGCCGGGACCTACAATTTAACGTGTCATCCGACCCACTGAAGCGCACAGAATAGAATGGCACTTTTCGGTCACCCATCCGCGTACTGACCGCGTCGACCTTTGCTTAACAATTGATTATTTTTTTACTAAGATTAATCAATTGAAATGATTGGTCCACGAGTGATTTTACGCAGTGATAACCTATTTATTTAAAAATTGAATATCAAGGATTTGTGTACGAACGAGTAGACCCATTGCTTAGCCTGGAAGTTTCAGGAAAAAAGTAGCTTTCTTCACTTTTTGGTACTTCTATTTTCACTTTACCAAATCTGACTTTTCAGTCGGTTCCTTAAGTCGCGTAGTAGGAACAAACATACCAACTGAAACACTTTTGTAAAAACCTGAAATGATATGTATAGGTGTCCAGTTTATATTGTCTATGTTCCTGGCACAAGTTGGCAAGCTTTATGTATAGGTGTCCAGTTTATATTGTCTATGTTTCTGGCACAAGTTGGCAAGCTTTATGTATAGGTGTCCAGTTTATATTGTCTATGTTTCTGGCACAAGTTGGCAAGCTTTATGTATAGGTGTCCAGTTTATATTGTCTATGTTCCTGGCACAAGTTGGCAAGCTTTATGTATAGGTGTCCAGTTTATATTGTCTATGTTTCTGGCACAAGTTGGCAAGCTTTATGTATAGGTGTCCAGTTTATATTGTCTATGTTCCTGGCACAAGTTGGCAAGCTTTATGTATAGGTGTCCAGTTTATATTGTCTATGTTCCTGGCACAAGTTGGCAAGCTTTATGTATAGGTGTCCAGTTTATATTGTCTATGTTCCTGGCACAAGTTGGCAAGCTTTATGTATAGGTGTCCAGTTTATATTGTCTATGTTCCTGGCACAAGTTGGCAAGCTTGAAGCCGACACATATTACTTGGGTAATAATAGGATACGAATAAGGAGATTTGCCTTGTTTTGTGGAGGAAAAGTTATGATATGGGTGAGCTTAGCGAGATTTGGCTTCTGGATTCATAACTAAAATGTATATATATATATACAAGAATAGGATGATACCCCGTACGTTTCTAATCTGTTTCTTCCATAATATAGTTTTATACAAGTTATCGTACTCGTATTATATATAATACCGACAAAAACTGGGCTGAAATGATTAGATATAAATTTCGTAAGGTAGTAAAATCCTAGTCCTAGATTTTTCTCAGTAACTTTTGTCATTTAATAAGTAGATTATATTTTTCGATTCAATGTGAACATAAGTACATGTTATGTGCCAGCAATGGGAAGATTAAAGTGGCTGTCAGATTGTTCTTATTACACAACTGTTGAGACTTTAGGTTTTAGTTACGTTATTTAGGTACATATTATTGTTATTATTAAATTTTGTGTTTGTACATAGGTTATGCTGCTCTACTGGTAATCATTTAATTTTTTTTAAATACCTGCTCGTAACTAATACTTTTCTAGAACAAAAACTTTAAAAACGCCTAATATTTGTAACAAAAAATTGATTTTAAAAATTAGCACGTTTATTTTACCACTACCTACGTAAAGTTTCAATCGACCACCTCCTACATTTTACAGCCCATCAAATAGACTCTCAGTTCAGTACAGTTTATGACTCAATCAGTCTAAAAAATATGTTTGTCCAACCTCTATAAAGTTCACCGCTTTACGAGGAACCTTGCGGACTTTCAATTAGAGAATTAGATAATTTAGAGATATGGCTTACAACAGCTGTGATACCTATTTTTTTTCCCAATCCAGTTTCCTTAATTGAAATGAAATAATGCAAACAGTGTGCAAAAATAAATCAATAAATAACATTAATATTATTTTATCAAGTATCACAGGAATTAACAGCACGATAAATAAAAATATGCAGGGACATTGCACACAGCGCCATCTAGCCCCACACTAAGCAAACGCTTATGTAGTGGGTACTAAAGATAACGGATATAATACTTACTTAAACTAAAATAAAATAAGCATAATAATCTAATCGATGGTACAAATACGTATTATTTACATATATTTTGATACATCGGTGGCTTATCCAGTAAGCTTTACAAGTTTTGAGAACTCTAGAATGGTAAACACGTAGGTGTAGCTTTTAGGTCATTATAAGAAGCTTTTGCAGTATCGAAACATCAATCAGTAATCGCGTTTTTGAAGCTTTTGCAATGTAGGTGTAATCCTGTTTAGGCAATGAGTAAATCAGTCAAAGAGGATTATACCTATTTATACATACATATTATTATGTAGATGCGTGGGTAAAATCATACTCGTATTACTTACTTAAAAGTACTACTTAATCAAATTAAAAATACCCCGACGGTAAAAGTAATATTTTTTTATGTATGGACTCAAATGTGGCTTGCAATATTGGCTTTCGTTTTTAGTACTTATTGCAAAATTAGTTGCTGTAATTACTAGAACGTTATGGTTAAACGCGAGCAACTTAGAAACTGTTTGTGTTCCATGAATGTCTTCTTGAAAGCTACGGTTTGTATTGATGACTAGTAAACAAAAGTCGAATATATCTACGTTGGATTTCCGCGATATTTCAGTCGCTGTTTCACCGAGTGTCCGACTCACCAGCTCCACATTGATGTGTTTCGTGCAGAGCTTGGCTACTGCCAACTCCAGTTCACACGATTGATGAATCACCGTCGCGCGTCGATCTGTCCCAGATTTATATTCGAAACGTGCTTCGATAGATTGTATTTTTGGAAACAGCTGTTTGTTCCGTAAAATTGTAGTGGATACAATAATTTTTGGGATTTTATTTAACTTGACGTTTCAGGTTTTTGGGTTAGTGGGAATGTTGATTGATGGTTCGAGCTGGTTGGAAATGAAAATGAATAATAAAAGCCAATAACAAAGAAGACTAACACAATTGAACTGTATTTATCTAGTCTTGATATAGTCTGATTCAGAAGTATGTAGGTATTGACTTGACAGACTGATAGACAAGTATTGAAGTGTTTCAAGTAAACTGCTTATTTTTCCCTTCCTCAGTGTCGTAAGTCTCAAAAAATATTTATTTCTCAACCAGTTCTTCCTAAGGAAAGCTTCCTAAAATATATATAAAAATAAACATAACAAAAAAAACCAGCGCCACCTATGGATAATTGACACGTACAACGTAAAGCATCAAACATGTTTTGTGCTTTCATATTAGTTTTTTTACAACCTACCTATCCCACGTAAAAAAAAGCATGCCTCAAAGGATTTCCACACAAAGTAATATGAAAATCCTTAAAATCTTTGTCATATACGTACGCGCATACATAAATATTGCTACAATTTAATATGCTGGTCATTCCATTACCTCGCATCCTATCTTAACTCAATTACAGCTAAACCAGGATCCACTGAAGCATTCAAAGACTCTAACTTGGTTACCGAGCTTACATTATCGACTATTCTCACTCGAGTGACTGTTGACTGGGTAGTAGTCAAGTGTTTGAACTATAGATTTGAAAATTTCTATATTATAATTTATGAAATCGTGAATCTGTCGAATCGTTTGTATTTTTGATCAATTTTACAGCACATCTCTAGCAATATTTGAACAATTGCTTCTTTTAATACAGATGGACAGGACAATACAGTATAATATCTTTATCACATTCGTTTCACTATGAAAATAGTAGTTTATGCAACTGTCATATAATGAAGGGCATTAAAACACGAGCGTGAGTTTATGAAACGAGCGCAGCGAGTTTCATAATAGTAACGAGTGTTTTAATACCCGTGTTATATGCAGTTGCACACACTACTTTATCTTCACTAATGTAGTAACACTCTACTTATGTTTTTAACTTTTAATTTATTAAATTAAATTCACGCGTACGTGTATTGTCACAGTGATTTTGACGCCATTAAAATCTAACCAATGAGAGCGCAGCTGCGCGCATCAATAAAACGCGACCAACATGATTGGCCCTGCAATCAGGTTGGTCGCGTTTTATTGATGTTATAATGAGATATTACGATATCGATGTGGATATTATACCATCATGTGAAATTGCTTAAATTTAGTGTTTTGTTGTCTGCGCTATAACAGTAGTAATTATAAGTCAAGTATTGGAAACATAAGTAGAATGTTACAACATTAGTGTAGATAAAATGCCTTTACTCATGTTTTTCTAAACTTCTGTCAGTTTAAAAAAACAAACATGTTTTAACCAGAAAAGTCTTCTTCTTCTTCTTATCGATTGAGAGTGGCTGACTCTGGTGTCAAGAGTTTATTTAGCCGTCCTTAAGGCCTCTGACATGACTTAACGACTGCCGTACTAGACAAACAGCCGGGACCTATAATTTAATGCATTGTTCCAGTTAAAAATAGCTATCATCCACGGAAATGATTTATTAGACCTTTAGCTTCCGAAAGTTAGCGAAAGCATTTTCCAATGAATTTACTTCGGAAGTTACCGGGAACTCGTTAATTAAAGGTCATTAGCAATACCACGTCATATAAAGTCCAATATTAAAAACACAGAATCATAGCTAGATGGCGCTGTGTGATATGTCCTGAAATATTTATTTATTTTATTTATAATTAAATGAAATATAATTACGTAAGGAAATTCAGCAAAAGTTGTTATATTATCCGTAAGTTCTGAATCTGAAATGTACGAATCTTTATTTAAAGAAAATGAGCATTTGTTTTTACTTACAGGATTTTACAATAGGATTTAGGTTTGGTGTACCCTATATAGAATTACGTAAAACCCCAGCAACCTTGCAGGACTAAGTAGAACAACATTTCTTTTATCACTTTTAGAAATTTGCTTAATTTTCGCGTTGTAATTTAATGACATCTTTGTATGGAACAGCTTATTTCTTGTGTGAATTTCTTTAATTGATGTATAAATTATAGCACAACCTAGTGACATAATGACAAAGAGGCTGAAAATTGAACGCTTGGCTCTTCTAACATGTTAAAATAGAGACCTAACATTAAGGTCGATTTGGTTTTCGTAATAGAAATGCACACGCTAAATCATATCAAATGCCTCACGGGTGGCTTTCAATACCAGAGTTGGATACTAATACGAGCTTACGTAGCTAAGCTTCTATTACTGGGTATTATTCAGATAACCCTATTTATATACTATATCATCATCATTAATTTGTCAGCCTGTGTTCACCCACTGCTGAGTATAGGCCTATATAATAGTGTGTATATACATACATGCCAAGTTTTAATGAAAATGGGCGGGGCATACAGCGAGACAGAGAGACAACAGGTGGACAGAGAGAATACTCCACTGGGAGCCAAGAGATGGACGGAGAGAGCGTGGACGACCAGTCAGACGGTGGAGAGACGATATAGAGGCGGTGGCAGGAAAACTGTGGACAAGAAACAGCAAAGACGAGGAGCACATGGCATGAGTTGGAAGAGGCCTACGTCCAAAGTTGGAGATCCCTTCAAAATTATTACATAATTATTATCTTTTTGACATAATGAAAATATTTCGATTATGTTATGTTTTAACATTTATTTAATAAAAACTTACAAAACAAATTTTACTAATTTAAAATAAAAACTTAAGTAATTAATACCTAACTTATAAACTAAAACTTATAAAAATTAACTTATGAAAATTACTTGACAAGAATTATAATCTTAAAACGAATTCTAACAAACATATTGTAATTTTAAACAGTGAATTATTAACATTTTGTGAATTTGTAATTAGATTATTGAATGAAGGGAAATAAAGGCTACTTTTAAATTATTTTATTTATATACATACACACGCCGGACATGACGTCGCTTCAGGCATCCAATATCGAATTATTTCACTCCAATATGGGTTGATAGCTCACGATTTATTTTTCAATTGATATTTTTATACACAACTCTTATTCCGATATTAATTCTTGGAACAGGATTTTTCATGCATTTTAATAGCCTTTTTTACGAGTTGTTTTTGTTCCATTTATAAAAATAGATAGGTACATATTGAGTTTTCAAAATCATTTTTGTATTGATATTTATGAAGTGTCCAGTTGTAGTTGAAATTTGGTGTTTCGTGTTAATACACATGTTTTTTATACGATATAAACTCATAGTAGAAATTTATGTAAGTAACTGACATTTTCAAAATAATAATATGACTCATTTCGATAAAACCCAATAAATATTTTTTTAACCTACACTTGCACATGATATAATTGACACATATTTATTTTTATCGTTAATTTTTCCTTTACTTATATTCTTAGTTTGAAGAAAACCGTTTGTGAGCTAAGCTTAGACAACTTGGACTGACAGATTATGAGTAAGCAAGATAAACTTTAAGTTAGACTGGCACGAACCTATTTTAAGTTAAAATTTCAGTTATTAATTTTTTTTTTTTTTTTACAATATATGGGATGCACTTGACCGTAATTCGCCTGATGGTAAGCAATCATTACGGTCTAGGATGGAACGTGCTTACCCAGTAAGAACCGATTCACTCTCGCTTTGAAGATCGCAAGGTTATATTCCGCGGGGAACAGGGAGTCAGGCAGGGAGTTCCACAATTTAGCAGTTCGCACTATAAAAGTGGAAGCAAAACGCTTAGTGCGAGTCTTGGGAACTTCCACCATAAACCGGTGATGACCTGCTGTACCCCTGCTCGTCCGGTGGTAAAAAGGGGCGGGCGGAATTAGATCGTGCAATTCCGCTGCACACTCTCCAAAGTGTAATCGATAGAAGATCGATAGACAGGCAACTTTGCGACGGTGCTCGAGACTCAGGAGTCTCGCCTCGCACAAAGCGCCGTTCCCAATGATCTTCTTAGCTCGCTTCTCAATTGTCTCTAACGCCTCTAACTGGTACTTGGCTGATCCATCCCAGAGATGCGAACAGTACTCCATGCAAGACCGAACTTGTGCTTGATACAATGTAAGCAACTGTTCCGGCATGAAGTACTTTCGCACCTTGGAAAGGATTTCCAGTTTTTTGGCTGCAACCTGAGCCTTAGCCTCAATATACGAGCCAAAATTGAGAGTCGGAGACAACGTCACACCGAGAAGGTCGAGGTGGTCAGTGATCGGCACAGATACACTTTGGAAAGAAGGAGCCAAATCAAATGGCCTCTTTTTTGCGGACAAGGATTAAGACACATATTTTATCAAATAACTTTTAAATTGTGTATATTTTTCCTCTTTTGTTTTTCTGTATCTAATACAATGCTACTCAATTAATACATAAATAAATGAATCAAAATAACATGTCAAGTTAAACTAAATAAGCCAGCCTTAATCGTTCCCGGTTCAAATGTGCCCATAAAGCTAGCTGCGTTTAGTTTTAGTTTTTTTTAGTTGTTGCACCAGAAACCATCCAGAGCGGATTGAGTAGGTACCTAGTATTCATATAAATCTGTCGGTTTTCTTTCTCTCAAAACCTACGAAAAGGCATCTGAATACAGTCATCCGTTGTTCCTCCTTCATGAGTGATGATCCTCATTACTGATGGTTCATGATCCTTTGCAGAACTTCGTATTTGGATTCAGGATTTTTTCAAAATTTGGAAAACTTTTTTTTTTTTTCAGCAAAAAGTAGAGCCCTAATATTTTCAACATCATATTATTTACTGTATGAAAACTTTACCTTTGTCCTGCTGTATCACATACATTAGGCGAGCAAACAAATCATTAAAATAAATGAATAAAAGCTCCTTGTGAAAGTCGGTTAAAAGAGATAAAAGTCCCCTTAAGCAAAGAAAATAAAGCTCACGGTTAAGTTTTATAACTCAGACTAAATCAATGTTTCTCTTAAAGTTAGGACGTAAACTGGCTAAGAAGGTAGCTTGGAGTTTATCTAAGTAAGTACATCACTTGAACAACTAGCTGAGTTTGGATTCGGTGTGTGCTCGACTTATTTCTCTCAACTTAGCCTAACTTTAGTGTTTTATCACGTTACTGTTTTTGATGGAGTTGCGAAATTAGCAGAAATTGGAGTGTTTAACAATTTTACTTTTGTCTTGATTAAATAGAAAACTGATCAATAAAAACCGCTTGGTTTGGTTGTGAGTTATTTACTAACTAAACCCGCACAACCTTTAGTTTTTATTTTCACTTATTTACAATTAAGTTTAGCTACTTAGCAGGGTGAATAAGAGTAACATAACAATATGTGAGCGAGAGGATCGCCGTCCGACGAGATACAATGTTCGGATTAGTTCGGAAGGTGGTGTGTCTGCCTACACGCATAGCCAATGTTTATATTTTAACCAAACCTTAAAATAAACCTATGTATTGCTTGATATAAATTACAGAAAATTGTAAACAATGTTAGGTACTATCGTAAAACTAAAAAGATCTCTTTTTTACTTTTTTTTCGCCCTTTTTCCAAAATATCAGTGAGAAATAACAATGCAAAGCTGAGTAACTTAGAAGCTATTATTTATAATATGCCTTCTGGTATCTAAAATCATGTAAATAATCACAGTGTTACAAGAAAGCCGGAAATAACTTCTTACAGCATCTTATAACCGTGATGCATAAAATAATAATAAGTAAATCTTTATTGAGGGTACAATAATAATTTCGCCGTAAACTGAATAATAGGTTTGTAGCTCGGAGTTTACGACTTTTGCTATATAAAGTGATGTTGATACAAAGTTTTACGGGATTTCTTGCGTTTATTGATACAAATCGCAATGTAAAGTAAAGCCTTGTTTATAGGACACTCTTTGAAGTTATGTTTTGGCAGATATTTTGAGAGATCTCTGTTGTATTGCTTTCATTTTGTTACCACACATATTTATTTTTCAAAGATTTCATTTATCAAGCCACATCAATAAGTATCAATTTATGTAGTTCCCATGGTACCGTTATATGGCTTATTTCCAATATTAAAATGTTATGTACCAACATCATAAATTCCTGAAAAAAATATTATTAAACTATCGTGAGACATTCTTATCAATATCACAGAATACATAATCAATATGTAGCTATACCCCAACCTAACAATTGTTTGAATTAAATGTGCATTTTGCAACATTTTTCAAAAGTACACTTATTCTAAAAAACAATCTTTACACAACCTTTTTTCTGGATTAGGCGTTCGCAAACAACCGACCATTACACGTTTTTCTGGATTAGCTTCTTACAAAACCGAGCATTTCTCACTCTCATTACTTATCCTACAAATGTCGCGTTCCGAGCAGAGGAGGGCAGTTTGCTATAAATATTCATGTTCCGAGTGTACATGGCAACTGTCGGATACCATTAGTCTTGTCGGAGCTGGACTTGATGTATTAAACAGCGAATTATATTACAGGGATCGTGTACACGATGGGTAGGAAATGGGAATTTGTGTGATGTTATGTAGATGAGATTGGAGCGATATTTCTTTCGGGGAAGGAAAACATAGTTATCTGTAGGTACAGGTATCGAGATGCTTATCGTATAAGAAAATAACCTTACATTTAGTTTTCAGGGGACACGACCGCTGTGGAAAAAGAGTTACTGCTAAAAGTATTTGCTAGGGATGTTGTGAACTTATTTCATATTGCATAAATAATCTGTCAACCAATAGTGTTTTACACAATGGGTCTCATTACAAAACTTGGTTTTACTGTTAGTCCAGAATTTTGAAAATACTGAGTCCGTTTTTGTTCGAAATTTGTCTGTCTACTGTCATAATAATCAAACTCTCCAAACCAATGATAATCAACGTTCCAATTTGAAGTTGACATTTTGATTGTTTGTTATGTGATGTTTGAACAACAATGTTTTAAAGTTCTAGCCTAATATTTAAATCACATTTTGTAACGATAAGAATGACTTATAACTGGAGCTAATAAGAATAAAAATATGCAGTAAAAATGTGCTCAGCTGTGTTTAACGGATTCGGATAAAATTTGACATGGATAGATTAGACCATGGACCGACAGTCGAGCACTTAGGCCATTTTTTACCCAGATAAACGCGATTTGGACCGTACAAATAAATAAAATAAAAGTGCCAATATTTTCCAAGCCATCTTTCGTAGAGCCTGGCAACACAGTTCTTAAGAAATATTTTACGTTTCCAACGAAGTAATAGGGTGAAAACGTCTTTGTAAATGTATTGGAAGAAAACCGAATGGCTTCATGAAACAATACGTTTTAGAAAGGCAATTTGATGTGCTATTTTCTTGATTTTACTGACTTTTGAGACCAGTGAGTCAGATTTACTGTGATTTTCGTTGAGTCTTAGAGAATTATTTATTATGTGTTACTGGAGCCCAAGTCTATTAGAGATCTATAATCAACAATTAAATGTAAGTGGGATACTATAGTAATTATAAATTAAGTAATAACAAGTTCTAACATCAGCATCATTTAAATACGTATCACGGAAAAATTGTAACTTTTAATATCATAAAACTTAGAAATTACATTTCCTACAAGTTCTAGCCTCCGTTGTCTGAAACTAATATCGACCTCACCACGACCCGCGCTGTGGCGGATGACAACATTTCATAACTTTTGACTTTTTGATTAACATCTGCTTTAAGAATGTTTACGAATTATTTACTTACTAGTGGACGCCCGCGGCTTCACTCACATTATTTCGATATAAAAAGTTGCATATGACCCTCGCAGGACCTCATGCTACCTACGTACCAAAAACCATGATGATCTGTTCAGCGTTTAAATAAACAAACAAACAGAGTCACAGAGAAATAGATAAACACCCAAAATTGTATAAACTGCTATAACGTGTTCTGTAACGAATTTAAAGTATATCCAAATATATTTTTTCTAACATTTTTAAATATTTCAGGACATATCACACAGCGCCATCTAGCCACATATCTACTAAGCTTACGCTTATTTCTTGTAATGTCTTTTATGTTTAGATTTTCGATCCTCTTCAGCTTTATTGTATGTATAGATTGTACCGATATATTTCCTACTGAAAAAGAGACTTAAAACAAAATGACAGATTCCAAACTTTACCTTTTCTAATTTCAGCTCGGGCCGTGAAACTTTTCACTTGAATATGTATTAAATTCTGTCCCCAAAATCAAGTCATCCGTAAAAAGTGCCTTCCCCGTTTCTGTCTGGAACATAGACAATATAAACCAGAGATGTCTGAATTCCTCTACGTTTCGACTTTCATAACTCATACTTAACAACATGTGTCTACATAAAACTAAGCAGCGTTCTAATACATTTAAAATGTGATGTGATAGCCTATATTTTGGCCAAGTATACTCATTAAAATTCAGCTTTTAGCCGTGCGTGTGTATTACGCGGAGGCTGAGAGTTGATTTTACAATCAACTCTCAGCCTCCGCGTGAAGCGTTTTTTTTTTTGGCCTGGCCACGCGGCTAATACTTTCAGCGCCTCTTGGGTTTGGGCTGTATGTTACTGGAAGACAAAAAAACTTTTATATAAAAATAAATAAATTTCATTTTTTTCAAACTTTTAGTCTATACACAAAACATGTGTATATTTTGTGTTGCATTTGCATTGAGAAAATTGAGCACAGAATACATAATGCTTGAGTGTGAAATGAGTTGTCCGTAAAGTAAGAAGTCATTGGTTAGAAAATTCCGCTAAAATGTAGTCAATCAACGGGAAACTTGAAGCACGCGGCCTCACGAATCGACAAAGTGTCAATATTGGACATTCTCAGGTGGAAATATTGCAAAGGTGAAGGTCGCTTTATTTCTAAAACTTTTGACAGGTTTGACAGCTACAAGCGTTTTAAGAGTGGGTAAGTAAAAGCAGTAGCGTAAATTAAAGAATACTTTTATATTTTTTATCTACACTAATGTTGTAACATTCTACTTATGTTTCCAATACTTGACTTATAATTACTACTGTTAAAGCGCAGACAACAAAACACTCAATTTAAGCAATTTCACATGATGGTATAATATCCACATCGATATCGTAATATCTCATTATAACATCAATAAAACGCGACCAACCTGATTGCAGGGCCAATCAGGTTGGTCGCGTTTTATTGATGCGCGCAGCTGCGCTCTCATTGGTTAGATTTTAATGGCGGCAAAATCACTGTGACAATACACCTACGCGTGAATTTAATATAAATAAACTATTGTCAGCTTTTACTCTTGTTGTTTGATTAATTGCATTAGTGAAGATAAAGTAGTGTATGCAACTGCATATAACACGGGTATTAAAACACTCGTTACTATTATGAAACTCGCTGCGCTCGTTTCATAAACTCACACTCGTGTTTTAATACCCTTCATTATAATGACAGTTGCATAAACTACTATAATTACACAATTATCTGAGCATAAATATAAAATATGATGCGTGCTATTACTGAAGTTTTTGTGTCCTTTTTCATGATGACAGGTATTAAATATTTATCATTGTGTTATAATTTTGAAATTAATAAGATTTTTTCTAAAAAAAGAAAGAGAGATGTAATAAAATTTGGATTGTTCGATCCACTTACATAAAACGAAAACACAGTTAGTGTCCACACACAATAGCTGAAGATAGAAATATTTAATTGAATAAATATATCTGCTCAAATTGTCTTTTATACATATCTACAAGTATATCTACAAGTATATCTACAAGTATATCTACAAGTATATCTACAAGTATATCTACAAGTATATCTTGACTGCTCCGTTAGCTTAGTTGGTAGTGGCTCTGCCTTCTAATCTAGGGGTGCGGGTTCGATTCCCGCAAAAACACAAGTAATTATGAATATTTAAAATTTGTAATTACTTGTGTTGAGTCTGGTCGTTTCTATGTATAATAAGTATGTATTTACAAAAGAAAAGTATATATGTATTATATCCGTTATCTAGTCCCCATGATACAAGCGTAAGCTTAGTATGGGGCTAGATGGCGCTGTGTGATATGTCCTGAAATATTTATTTATTATTATTTATTATATCTACAAGTATATCTACAAGTATATCTACAAGTAGATCTACAAGTATATCTACAAGTATATCTACAATTATCTACAAGTATATCTACAAGTATATCTACAAGTCTCTTTAATCTTTAAGCACACTAATTTAATGGAAAATGTCCCAAAGACAATCCAGAACTGTGTAAATCTTATGGTTGCGATAGTGTTACATCCACCAGAACCTCCCTAACTTCGTAACGGTTGAATGAATTTAAATAAATCTCTCTTTAAGGGTCGTAATTTTTAACTTGGAATGTTCGATTAGAAAATAGCTTTTGAAATTCAGTTTAATTAATTTGTGTTACGCGAGATTAATGGCGGATCTTGGTAATAAAGGTAGAATTATAATATGTAATGATTTTGTATAGAATTCGCACCCATACATGATGATTCATTTTTGATACTTTAGTAATAGTAGAAGGTCATCAGACAGATTGTGTTTTAATAATCATTTATACTGTGCTGAAAATGTTGTAAAAAGCTTATCTACTCTCTTCTTTTGTTTATTTCACATCTTTATGAACTAACTATTAGGTACGCTTATTAATTTCTATCAAAAAAAGATCTGTTATCAGATTTCTCTTTCTAGTGACTACCGGTCCACATCGAATAGACCCAAGTAGGTCTTTCAATACAATACTTCGGTATTGAAAGTGTAATAGCATCTGTGGTCAAACAGTGTGTTGGCAAATACTCGATGAGGGAAGTTTTGTCCGACGCGGTCCGAGCCATGGATTAAGTTTCTGTTTTTGACAATATAACTTAAAGACACCTAATTATGGAGCAAAGCTGTAATATGTACTTCATATCCAAGTTATAACATATTGGCTCGAAAGCATGTAAAGCCATTTATGAAGTCACGGATCGGCATAAATGGCAATTACTGGTCCACCAAGTGGTTCGGAACCATCACGATGCTAAGTAGTGAGCAAACGACTAAAGGAAAGAGGAGAGTGATGTAAAATAAATAAATAATTAAATGTTTCAGGCCATATCAACGCTTGTACAATAGGTACTAGGTGACGGATAATATGATACATATTATGTATATATTTTTTTCATAAATACATAGAAACGACCAATGGTTACAAATTATAAAATTCATAATTACTTGTGCTATGCGGGAATCGAACCCGCAGCCCTGGATTCGAAGGCAGAGCCACTACCAACTAAGCTAACGGGGCAGTCAATATAATAATATGTATTTGGCATGTAATGATTCGTAATTGTTTATATACAAAGAGGCGTTTATCAAGATTGGTTAGTTTCAGCGTTACAAACATTTGCAATTCGTCTTTGTGCTCGCAAACCTAGACTGGTGTTCCGTCTATTTGATTCACTTACATGTTAGCGTTGCATTAGATACTTCGGATAGCCACGGATAGTGAGAATATTAGATACTTCGGATAGCCACGGATAGTGAGAATATTAGATACTTCGGATAGCCACGGATAGTGAGAATATTAGATACTTCGGATAGCCACGGATAGTGAGAATATTAGATACTTCGGATAGCCACGGATAGTGAGAATATTAGATACTTCGGATAGCCACGGATAGTGAGAATATTTTGTGTAAAATTCGATGTATCGAATTAAATGTGCCTGAAACTTGTAATTTAGCAAAATGAGGTGATTTGTTTGCGATAAGGGAAAATAATTAAATGATACTATAATTATATAATTTTAATGTTGGATAGGGTCACGCTTGACTAGAACTTTTTTATGTTAAACAACGTTGTGCTATACGATCTAGCGCGCTTGCCGGAAGAAATCGGTTAAAACATTGCTAATATTATCCTGTTTTGTGTGAAACGAGCCAAAGTAATCATTATTATGTATTGTATATACTTTAGGCAGACTATTAGGAATACCTAGTACAAAGCACCTCATATAAATCAATGATTTGCTAAAATTTCGGTTCATAAATATGTACAGCATCCTTAACAAACGAACATATAATAAAATAAGCAAGTGACGCCAATAAACAAAACATTAGATTAGTAATTAACGATCACTAAAGGACCTAAACCAACATATACACTAAAAGCAAAACTGCTAGAATCTCTATTGGTAGCAGCACTTTCTACCACCCTATGTCGTTCCAGAACATATACTGATTGTGTTTTTTAGTTCCAATTTTACCCATGTGTATTGTTAGTTTGTAAATGTAACTTGCTATTTGATAATTCATGCCACTTGAGTAGGCGAGGTGTGGGCAAACTTGTATCAAAGGTGATACTTTAGGCATTCTATAGTCTACAAGCTTGGTTTGAAGTTTGTTGGTTAAAGGAATTCTGCTGCTTGCATATTTGTTGCTCGATCTTTCTAGCTAGAAACGGACACAAGCAAAGTTAATCTAGGATTAGGATTAACACTGGACAGTGAGGAATTAGTCTAACAAGTCACCCGAAGCGACATAATCATAATACAAACTACGCCGTGGTTCATGAGGAGAATAATTGTACTGTACTGAAATGGAAAATGAATTATAAGAACAGAAAAGAAAAAACTGTACTATTTTAACTCAGAGTAAACATAGGTACTAAAAAGATCAATGCAATTAAACAAATTTTGTTAAATATAAAGCAAATAATATCTATCTGCACAAAAGGGTAATTACCTCCGTAAAACTCAGCTTTCAAAGCTCAAGGGAGCTTTCAGGCTCTATCATCTGGGATTAAAGTTGAACCGCCATCCGCCTTTTGAAGCCATTTCACGGTTAAAGGTTTGCTCGTTAAAAATAATGATTCCAAATGATTTAATGAGCCGATATTGTAACTGGAACGACGAATATTTGTTGCGATACGATTTTATGCAAAGAAAGGTGAAAGAGTTAAGTGGGTTCTTGTGGTCTAGGACATATCTAACCAAATATAATCAAATAGACAGCTCATAGCCAATTTTTCATTTAAAAAAAACTTCCAGTAGACTTGAAAAAGACGGGACATTGCACATGGCGCCATCTGGCCCCGCACTAAGCAAACGATATTTTTTGTTAAATTTTCTCAGTCTTATGTTTACTAACTCCTGCCTTCAGATAAAAGTTTTGTCAAATTTGGGAAAAAATGGAAGACAATATTAAAAATGCAAGCGGTAAAAGCAGCTTGTTGAGTGCTGTCTTACAGTTTTGTACCTTTTACATTAGCTGTGTGAATTAGTTAACATTTTCTAAGAAAGTACAGTAAGCCTAGGCTTTTAAGTACTATACTTCCCAAGTAGTGTTCAAGATTTTACTAGTTTTCTAGATAGGAAAGTTGTCTAGATTTTGTAAACTTAACTTAAGTAACTTTCGAAAGGCTTAAAGTCTGAAATGAAGAAAGTCTAGATTTTGTCAACTCAGGTGTAACTTACAGGAGAAACGAGGTTGAAAACAATCTTTGTTATTTGAGGAAAAAATATTTTTGCAGTCGACAGTCGACAGTCAACACAATATTTCACTGTAATTTAGTTTGTTTTTAGCTATATAGGCATACATTGCTCAGTAAATATTACCACCAATTTACTAGTTTTATTACATAGGTAACAACTTAGGTACATACGAATGAACAATAAAATAATCTTCATTACCATCGTACACACTTACTACAGAATATACGTAACACTTTCGAATCTGCAATAGAATTGACAATGATTCATCTAAATCACTGCATTTATTGCTTGCCAATTTGCATGCGCTGCTCGTTATCAATTATGTCATTCTGACTCATTTTCAATGCATCAATTAATTGAAATGTAATCCATTATTCTCTATGAGTAACTAATATGTAGGCGACGGAATGTGTCTGTCAGTAGCGACCCGGCCCGGTTTGGAACGATCACATATGCATGATATAGATATGTATAACATCAGGCAGGCTGTAGTCAAACGAAAACCTATCCCACGTAAAAAAAAAGTATATACCTTCCTTAAAACACTATCTGTTATATAAAACCACAAAAAGATCCGATGCGTTGTTCTTAAGATAAGTATAAGGAGACAGTCAGCAGCAGTCGACCCTGTTTGTTTTTCTCTCTGAAGAAGAGTAAAAGAACGATTCCTTTTTATTGTGAGTAGTAATAGATTAAAAGTTATTTTCGTGTATATATTCACACCAGAAACCTCACAGAACTAGTACAAGTAACAATGTGTTTTACAATAAACCTGTATATAAGAGATATGTATGCAGCAATAAAATGCATCGCACGATCCATCCATATATCGTTTGCAATATAAGAGCGGCTGCACATTTTGGTACGAATTAGGTATTCTTATGACGTCATCAAATAGTCATCGATAGGAAGCAGATTGTTTGACTATAGTTTGATATTCAATATGCAATTTTATTTGAAAGTTCTAGGAACAGCTGGGGTGTTCTTTTTGAGTTTATTTGTAAACTTTATTATAAAATAACAAGTCTTGGTAATAATTTGTGAATTTAAATTAATAGAAAATAGCTTTGTTACTTTTTTGGTCCTTTAATTATTGTTTATGTGAATTTACAATCCTTACCCAAATATTCTTTCTTAGTTTTGGATCCTCAATTACTATGTACAGTTTTTTTTCGTAAAGTTTATTCAAACTTTTTAACAAATAGTTCAACTCTCTGAATTTCAACTAAGTAAAATAAGTTAAAATTCCTAGAGCTAGTATAATGTGTAATCTAACTATCTGGTTAGAATATTTCTAGTATTTTAGGCACGCTTGGGAAAAAAGTTATGAAATCAACTAATATAACATAGTAAGTTGGACAATATAGTGATAAAAAGGTCGCTTTTCTAGAATTTAATACACACAGATATTTAAATTTTTGCCTAAATATACAGACATTATAAAAATATAGGAAAAA
Organism: Macaria liturata; assembly: GCA_964023185.1. Classification (NCBI taxonomy): domain Eukaryota; kingdom Metazoa; phylum Arthropoda; class Insecta; order Lepidoptera; family Geometridae; genus Macaria; species Macaria liturata. The sequence goes on from OZ026810.1 coordinate 191,015, forward strand.
TTAAATATAATTATGTAACTACATATGATGTATATATTAATACAAAATAACATGATTCACGGTAATTTACGTAATGAGTTTTTTGATTTGGTTGGTTGATACAAAAAAGAAACTTTTTTATCATAGTGTAGGTACTTCCACTATACCTTTCAATCTTACGAAAGACCACACGTGTTCCATTGACTGACCAAAAAAGCAAACAAAACAAATTAATACTAACAATACAACAAGTTACGAAACTAAAATGGGACAAAACAAAATTCTTCCATGAATGCTCGCAGCAACCATTTCATAAGATGAAGATGGAAACTTATGCTACTTTCGTGTGAGTTTTATTTTATTTTGTTGGTCAAAACTGATAACAACGCGAGAATAATATAAAGTTTTCTTTTGCTAGAGGTTTTAGTTTGTGATACAAAATTGTGTTATCAAAACTCAAATAAATATGCGACAAACTTTTAGTATTGTTTCTAACTTACTCGTACTACATTAAATTGCTGAACAGACCATCAGATAATTTTATTTATACTTATAAACATTGTCACAATAAAAATCTGTTGCATTCTAAAATTGTATAAGCTTTAAGCTATTATGCGTCACGACACGTGAACTACGAGTACCTACATATGCATACGTACATACGTAATCGTTACCTCAGAGTTATTTTAATTCAGTCAGCTCGGTTATTTTATTAATACGTTTTCTCACAACTAGTTAAATTTGTTGTGACATCTTGCCAGTGAGAAACATCGTAAAATAATTTACAGAGTTCGTCATAATTTTGGAACGGATTTTTTCTATATTGTTTGAAAATTTGTTCTACGCACATTTATTGATATTAAAAATAGAAAATGTAAGTAATAAACTGGTAAAAAGAACCAAAAACTTGAGGTTAATGGATAAAGTAAAATTACCATGTATTATTTCAGCAAAATGTTACAAAATTAACCGACAGCTCGAAGAGTTTCTGAATCAACTGAACTTACTTAAGGTACCGTGATATATTCCATGATTTATACGTGTATATATGTAACACACTTTTATGCTACGAGTCTTACCAGATACAAGAATCCATCAATCTTTTTGATAAACTACCTCGCTAAAAATTTGCACTTATCTTAACATGTTTATTTATACATGTAAGTGCTTTTAGTCCCTATAAAATTCTTAGGAAAACTCTACCTTACTTCTTATTCGTTAGGTATTTTCATTTTTATTGTTATATCTTACTTTATTTTAAAGTCAATTTCATCACAAGATTTAATTTGTACGGTTTATTATTTTCTAAAGAAGGTTATAACTAATTTGGTGTATAATAAAAATAATATCGTGGAAGCCTACGTGTTAATTATATATATTCATTTACCACATGAAACATATTTAAAAGCCGCAGATGAGTGGTGTTCTGCGAATAACAAGAATATACGAGAAAAATAATGAACACATCCAAGTGTTTATGAATATGAATACATACGTTATAAATATAAATTATTGTCACTTGTTTTCGTGTAATGAGGTCTCAATCGAAATTTTAAGGGTTGATACAAACTAAATAGTAATAAGGTTCTGGTTACATAGTTTTCGTAGGTTTAGTTAGTATAGTTTGTGAATCGTCAATTATTATTTTTACATGGCCTTTGTTACACATTGTAAAGACTAGATATTGATGTACAAGCACAAGTTCCTTGTTGCTCTCTTGTACTTTTCTCTGGTATTTGAATTTTCTGCATAGTAAATTGAAAATTAACTATTGCATCTTGCAATCATTTATTTCAATATATTCAAAAAATAATTGAATCTCACCTACATACACACATACATATTTTTTTATCTTTCATTATTCACCTTTTGGCCGTGTCAGAGACCCTGAATATTTATTATATTTATTACCTATTTTAGTAATCTCACATTTAATTAAACAGATACGCCGATAGAACAATATGTACTAGACATAAATAAAGAAATAACAACGTGATTCAGGTATTTAATTGTCCACGGCAGCTATAATTTATTCACCTATTAGTAGTTGGCAACCCTGCCACATCCGAGCCCAATAAACTGGCGCACTATGATCTCATGGCGACAGATTTAGATATCAGCTGCTATTGTACACGGTTATACCTAAAGAAAGAACGAAAATATTAGCTACACTAAATATTAATGAAAAACACAAGAAATTGTGGTTGAAGATCTGTTTAATATTTTATTAGATACAAGGGATCCTCACGGTTTATAGTAGGTACAAAAGTAGTATAATTTGGTCTGTTGGTCTCTCTTACATCTCAATAGAACGGCTAAACATCGCAATACTTGCCCATTATTTTTCAAGCAGACAAACTTCTACTTTTTTTTCGATTACTTTGTTGTTCAACTTTGCACTTCAAAAATCTCTACAAAAGATAAAGATAGATTCAAAAAATTAAGATTTTTCTATTTCTATTTCAATAAAATAGACTAATACCCTTTACACGTTCCCCTGTATGTATAGTTGTACAGCTGTAAGTTGAATAGCGTCCTATCCCACAATCCCGCTGATAACTCATCAACAATCGACCGGCACATAAATTTGGAACAGGCGCGTGTGGCTTCAACAGCAGTCAGCAGTTTGTACCAGAATAATCTAAAAACTAAAACAGGTGGGTAAAGTGAAATAAAATAATTTAAAAATGAAAATTATGTTGTCTTAATTCATTTACGATTATTAATTTCAAACAAGTAGTGATGCTTCACATACTTAGTGTGAAGCATAGCTACTCGACTATAATATGACTCGCACCATACAATTTGCTCACGCGATTTTGAGTATAGTCACAGCCTAGGTATCTCCAGGTATTATAGATAAGTTATATGTTACTTTTATTTCACATTAGCGACAGTTAACGCACAGGCTCTACAAACTTCTATATAAATAAATTAAATCTTTAAAATTAATGATATGTCTTCGATATCTAAATAAAGAGTATTTATCTAAAATAAATAAATTGGTTTAGTTCATGTATGAACTATAATTGAAAATTATAATCTTCTTTAAATAATTCTTTTGTTATAACGTACGAGCATTTTATCTGGTCCTTAATCATATCTAGTAATAAAACTATTTAAACGAAATAAAACAAATTCACTTCAACGCCTCCTCATATATTTACCAATAAATCTACAGTCAAGAGTTTATTAAAGTGATGATGACTCGGTAATTGACTTGGCAGGTCCCCAAACGACTGATAAATATGACTGACTGTGTCATCAAGAAACAAACAGACATAAGGACTGTTTTATATTTCTCGATAGTAGGTCACCAGGCAATTAATTTAGGAGAGTTTCATACTATATCATATTATGAATGGTGCTGTTTTTAGGCGTACAATCCTCCTTCTCCTCGAGCTATGAGCTATTCTTTAATACTGAGGGTCGAAACTCCCCGTAGAATATTGATTTATTGGGAAAGCTGAAAGAAAGAAAGAAGGATTTGATCGTCCACGACGGTGTACTGAGAACAGTACACCGTCGTGGACGATCAAATCCTTCCGCGGAAGACACGATAAAGGTTTTGATATCATATTCGTAATAATGTAATATAGTATGAAAATTATTTAGGTTGAAATTGTCTGTCAGAATTAAATATTTCAGACTCTCGCTAAAGGAGAAATTTCTAGAAACAACTAATAACTAAGAATAAACAATACCTAACTTTGTATTGATTATACAGGGTGACATATACATAATGAAAATAGTGTAGATTTGAAAGTTTATGGTATCGATGCTTTAAACCAACTACAAGGTTATTGTTCGTCTTGCTTACTTTTATCAATAATTCAGTAGTTTTGTCTTGATTCCAAATAGAGCAGTATTTTCTTCTTTTTTGCGATTTGCGCTTGTGCGTATATTGTTTTAATAAAATCCATAATAAAATCCATGTTGTGTAACTCTAATTAAGGGCAGACCTTGGACGTGTGACCTAAATGACACGTTTAGGGCAAATTAAAGGGTCGCATGATAGGTTAATTTGTCATGTAATAAAAATGTTAGTCCTAGTTGTTTTTCGCGTAGTAATGCCTCTATTAATTAAACCTTGTTGAATATGAGTAGAGAATATAAAATACTCTCGATTAGTCTAGTTTTTTGCAATTTCGCCAGTGTCACGGGACACTGTCGCCAGTGTCACGGGACACTGTTGCCAAGCTAACTATTTGAGTAATGTAAGTGTGAAATATCGATATGTTCGGTGGCTGAATGCTATACAATGCACACTTGTGTGTTTTCCCCGTTTTGCTTTTTGTAACAAAAATGGTTTGCACACGACAAATAAGGCGTCATTATTTTGTCAGCTGTCAATTCCGTAAATTTATGTTATTTGAGATGACATTTGTCAAATAGCTTGTTTATGAATCAGTAAACACAGCAAATAAGCCTGTATAGTTTCAATCACATGCACGTACCCACGTCGGTACACCGATCGATATAATTTTATTCACAGATTTACGAGCTCCGACTTCCTTTGACGCCTCGTTGCAATGCCGAGAGTCATTCTACACGTAGGTAATGTTTGTCTAGCTATTCATTTTGGTGCGGCCATATTTGTTTTGCAGGCGCATTGTACTGTTAGAAAAATATTTGTACCAGTGTTTGATTTTGACTGATAGACCTAGAACATAACTTAGTAAACATGTTTCATAGAACTTCTCTAATTCAAGATATCTAAGCTAGCTAAAGCATTTTTTAATTTCATTTAAATTCAGGCTCGATAAACTCTCGACACCATAGTTGGCCACTCTTATTCGATAAAAAGAAGAATACATTCATATATGCTTACTATCTAGTACCTACTTATGTAACAATCAGAAAGAAATTAATTTATATTTTCTTGCAACAATGAAAATATGTATCAAATAAATCTTTATGTGTGCTAGAATGTATTCCCCTATTACAGGTACTACTATTACAAAACAACCTAGGTTTTTAAACAACTATTTCAAAATAGAGAAGACCTAGTTTTCCAAACCACACATTCTCGCCTATATGCATCTATCAGTTCCACAATTACTCATATGAGAAATACAAACATGACATTATGCACGACTAAACAAATACCGCCCACTAGATTAACAACTACTTACGTGCAGTGAACAAACTCATAACTAGGTAAACGAACTAAACAAAGTATAAGTACAGGGTTTATACAAATGTTACAGTTAGTTAGATATGCTTATTGTTGTAACACATTAAGTATTATTAAGTAAGTTATTTTCCTGACTCCCACCTTAAAAAATTATATGTCTAGTACGTTACACATTTTAGCACTTGGTTTTTGAAATTTCAGTGCCATTAGTACTCACTATATACATACGAATAGACTTCCCACATGTATTGGTTATACTTGGTTGCTGTAATGAGAATGCAACCTACTTTGATCAAACTGTGTAGTCTTAATAGTTTTGGAATAAAGTGGCTGGGACAGGACATAAAGGTGGAACGGCAGACGTGACTTGCTAAACTGTATGTGTAAGGGCTAATATTTTACTTTTCGGCAACGGGACTCTAAAATCTGTTGCTCTTTTTTAGGTGATATAGGCTCACGCTTGACTACAACTTGCCTGATGTTAAGCAAAGTTATAATCTACGATCTATCGCGCTTGCCAAGAAGAAAATAATGCTAAAATAATGCTCTTTCCTCTATCCGACTTCCTAGAACCCACGGTGGAGTATAGATATTTGTATGATATTACTTAAATCACAAGTATAGGTATTAACCTCTTTTGGCTCTGACAATCTTTTATCCACAACCCTGTATAATTGCATAATAAAATAGCTATTATAAAAGTGATAGGTTTGTTTGCTCGAGATAAGCGGTTTCTGGGCTGCAATCTTTGGCCCTTTTATCGTGGACCTATTTACTCGCTTCTGTAGAACAATGTGTACTATTATTATACAATAAATTGTTCATAAATTAGTAAAAAAAAAGGTATGCGGTCTCAGAGATTTCCTTAACTAGTTATAATATACTGAAAATAACTTTGATTGATTTCTTAGAACTTCTTCTTATCGAATGAGACTGGCCAACACTGGTTTCAAGAGTTTATTAAGCCGCCCTAAGGGTCTCTAACATGGCTTAACGACTGCCGTACTAGACAAACAGCCGGGTCCTATAGGTAATCTTAGAATTTATTATATACCATTCATAGATCAGATGGCATGTTAGATTGTAGATAGAAGGCTGTTCGTCATAAGCACAGCAGTACGCTAATCAGAGGCCCCTAGGGAAGTTTGAAAACTCTCGACACCATAGGCGGACAGTCTAATAGGAACTTACTCATTATTTTGGAAGTGCCATCAGATAGCCTGAAACAACACTTGCACTATCGAATCTGTAGCTTAATCATGTACCTGTGCTGGAATGCAACTGGCTTTCAAACGAGGCCATCCATAAATTGACACTTGCTTACATATCGACCAAACTAAACCCAATAAAGATTTCTATGACTCACACTCATTCATAGACAGATTAATAATGAATTGTTTACATTACAGTTTGCTACAGACAAGTATTGTAATATATGAATCACTCGGGCTCGGTAGCGGATCAGTTGAGCTTATATTATATTTGCGGCGCTGACGGTGTGCCGTAGTAGCTGTAGCAGATGTGTGGAGTTGTACTGTATTTGTATAAGATACAGGGTTCTTTGGGGCTTGCAAGATTATTATATGAAATTATCCTAGGAAATGTATTTTAGCATGTGAATGAACCATTATGGTTTGTTAATTTAATTACATGATGTCATTTTTTTACTCCATACATTTATGAAATTTTTTTTACTTTATAAATTTTTCGCGTAGAAAACAGCTGTCAAAATTATCATCCTATGATTTTTAGAAAGGTTAATGTGTGGTACAGGGTAGTTAAGTTTAGAGAAATAAATTTATTAATTACGGTATTTTTTTCTTCTCGTTTTGCACATCAATTAAATAAATAATTAAAAATCGTGGTGTGCGCTCGGACCCTCCCACGAATCGCCCTTTTTTAACACGGAATAGGCTTACGTATGACTGCCTTCATGATGTTAAGCACCACTGTAGTCTAAGATGTAGTACGCTCGCCTAGAAGAAACATATTTACTCTGGGTTGGAATCGCTCACGTTATCGGACTTTGTAATCATTACCCTGAATTAGCCATAACCCTGTATGGAGTATCTAACATGTATGGATGCGACCAGCAGTCTGAGTCAAGTCGATAGTGATGCAAGTGATGTCATACGAAGCGGAATTAGAAATCCACCGAGTGAACATTATGCGGAGGTTTGACATCTTTGTATTGATGGTGAAATTCACTATGATGGGGCTTCGTAGAGGAATATAGAAAACGAGATGTAGGACTAATTATAATACTAGTTAAATTTGTGAAAGACGGTTCAGTAATAAATGTTATAAGGGCATACATACGCTCCAGAGACAAAATATAAAGAAGTGTAACTAATGTTAATGATGCCTAGAATTAAACATAAAACTCATGTGATGCTGAGAGGGCTAGGCAGTTATATGCCATTAAGAGTGAAAAAAGAATGGATTTTATTAGTGTAGAGTTTCACGTTAACAGTTTAGTACGTACCATTTTTATCTATCTACTTGAATGCGGCACCACCACGGCACCACCACGGCACCACCACGGCACCACTAATGCACCGACTGTATGACACTCGTTGTATAACAGCTGTAAATATTCACATACGCACCATATTACATTGCCAATAATCATTAATGTTATTGTCATTGGATAACCTTATCAAAGCGTAACAATAGTATTTTTTTCACCAAAAGGACTGTTAAGTCATAATCGCAGTCGGAGGCCCTTAGGGCGGCTTGATAAACTCTAGCCACCACAGCTGGCCACTCTCATTCGATAAGAAGAAGACCGAAAGGACAATTAATATTAAGGTTTTATGTAAAAGCGAAAATTGCTTTGTTGATTTGCTGACATTTTTTACATCTTCAGCCGCAACGAAAATGATAATATGCTACTTTTATCACTACACCACGCGGGCGAATCCGCAAACATTCACTAGTTAAAGATTTTTTATATCAGTACATAAACCGTATACAGTCTTTATAGATATTCTGGTCTTATTTATGGGTATTCAGCGCAGAGTCCCATATTGTGACGGCGGGCGTAACTCTGCCAGTTTATGGACCAATCGTTTGCAGCATGTAGGTAATGTATCGCCGAAAAAATAACAATTTCTGCTACGACCCGTTTGTGTTAGTTACGGCCATGTGGTGGAAAGGACGTGCCTTATTTTTACGTTGCGAATGGTATTCGTTTGGTGCTTGGAGTATGGGTATTTTACAATGGAAATAATTTAATCTAGCAAAAATAATAGTTTGCTATAATCAAATAAATTGCTCGTTACTATACGCAGTTTCTCTTAAATCCATAAGATAAAATATAATTAGCATTTTTCTGGTAACTTAACGTATTTTTTTTTTGTTATAATTATACTACTCGTTATTTCAATAAAAACTTTTCTTTCTATTTGTGCTTAGAGTGAAAATATAGTTTGAATGCTGCTTGTATGTATAATAATGTACATAGGTAGGTATATAGATGTTTTTTTTCGTTTGAAAGAGGTTATAATTTTACATGAAGTATTTGATAAAAAAGGACTTAAGTATCTATGTAGTAACAAAAACGAATAAATCAAACTTTAGTACTTATAAGAAAGACTGAGGTAAAATTTATAGCAATGAAATGGCACTCTGTCCTGAATAATATAACATTTCTTAGATATATACGTGTTCTTGATACAGTCCAATAAATTACCTTGTTGAGCATAATAACACTGTATTTATATTTATTTCTATTTTATTTATTGCAAAGCTGCTACAATATTTATAAAGTTGAATACAATTGTGGAAAAAGAAAGTTCGTATGACATTTTTGAACTATGGTGTATCGAATTTGTAAACCTCTCTCAAGACTTCTGAGTTTAGCGAAAGTTATACTTTAAAAAAAATTAATTATCAGCCTTGTTCAAATCCGACCCTACAACAATATCTTGTATTTTCAAGTTATGTGAGGATTTGCACTAGCATAACGGTGGAGGAAAACATCGTGAGGAAACCGATATGTTTGAGGACCACAATATCCGAGGACAGTGTCTTCCGTGGAAGGACCTGGGCGCCCACCACGATGTATCTCCCCAAGAGAACTCTCCTAAGGAATTAATTCTGAGAGAGTCACGACCCTCAGTCATGAGTAAATACGACTCAATATAGAGTGGTACTACTCGTATAATCCAGCAACCTTCAAAGTGAGAGTTTGGGTAAGCACTCCTCTTAGGAAGTAGCTATTGCTTACCATCTGGCAAACTATAGTCAAGTGCAAACCCATTTTAGTTAATGTAACTTTGATAACGATAATAATACAGTAAATATATCAAAAAACAAAATTCTTACTCTTGACTTTACACCAAAAAGCAGTCATTGGCATAAATAACAAACAACGCGGCCTAGCATGGCGGCGCGGTCACTCCCTATATAAATCAGCCCATCCATCCATTTATAACATTAACCTCTCAAACTAGAGTAAGACGAGTACACACTTGTTGATAGCTAAATATAATTTATTAGATTGTTGGTCTTCATTTTCATCAATCACATTGTTAGTACATAGTATTATGCTTTAGTTTTAAAAAAATAAGACCCAAAATAGAATGCCATACCATTAATATCAATTTTATAATTTTGTGGATCATAAAATTAAGATACAAAATATATATTAGATATATAACATACTTGCCTTGAAGCCTATTGGCAAATAAAGCACTGAAACATTTTAATTATGTAGATCTCCTAAAATAAGCTGTTTGAAAAGCCAAGAATTTTCAAGTTCACTGATTACTTATTTTCTGAGATGAGTCAATTCATCAGTAAATTCTCCGAATCTAAGAAGTTGAAAGTGAATGAACACAGCGTACAAACCGACAAACATTATATTTATACCATGTGTATTCTAGTTAAAATGAATTAGTACAATGTTGCCCTTAACTATTGGAGAGATAGGAGTAGATGAATGAGACTACTTATATATGATAACAGGGTTACTTGTTTTGATGTTTAATATACAATACAATATGTATGTATTATAAATTAATGAAGGAAAAATAGAAAATTTAGATATACATATACTTAATTCATTACATATGATTTTGATTATACTGAAATTATATTTTTCCGTATTCAAACATGTTATCATTAAAAAAATAACATTCTTACACATAACTTTTTATCACAAAAGTCAATTTAATACATTTATATATAAAATTTAAATTAGCTTGTCCACACATTTCGTCATAGATCAAGTGTTTGATTTTGACGTATGAAGTGTCTGAAAAGTTTTTTTACCATCAACCCTGTATATATTGAAGCATATACTCATATCGTGGTTCAACGAACTGACACAAGAGCTTTTGTGTTTTATTAGTGAGCTCTATCAGTGTTATTACTGGCATTATTTTAATAGTTTTTAATTATAATTCAAGCTCTGAGCTGATTTTGTTTTCATTTTAAAATCTGGTCTTAGTTAAAGGTAAGTAGTAGTTTGTATCACAAAATAACTTGATATATTTCGGCAAATGTAAAAAAGTGACTAACTCAGGTGTCAGCATTTTTCAAGACATCTTAAAAGTTTATAATTTATTTATAACTGCTGTTTTATTCATATAACACTGTAGTTATAAAATCAATTTTGTATATTAAATTCAAAAGCCAGTAACAATATTACAAAAACAACAAATCGATCAACATATATGTATAACATAACCGCTTGCTTTGAAATAGGTGACAAAAAATGCTTTAAAATTGTATCATCTAAAATGGGCGTTAAAAACGTAGAAACGTTTAGTAATCAAATGAATTTACCAGTTTTTTTATCAACCCTTCCCATCTCGTCATGATAGAATGCGGGTGACAAATTATGAAAAACGATTATTTCTAACAATGCCTGTCTGAGATCTTATCTGCTTTTTATCTGTAATAGGTTAGAGAGCTTCATTTATATGATAATGAAGCCCAATTGTGGCTTTCTGTAGCAATAATTATTTTTTATTGCCACCACTTTAACTATTCTTAACGAGTTTTGTCCCGTTTAGAACTGGGATGACATTTAGACCTAGTTTTCTGGGTCTAGATCTGATCTCGGGTCAAATTGGCTTGCGCGCTGCGGTGCCGGTCGATCGTGCGGCCATCGCGCGAGTACCTACACGATTGCTTGTTGTGCGCAACAACGCGCATCGCGCGCAATGCCTACTTGCTTCATTATCACTACACCGCTATGTATCCCGGTTATTTCTTTTCAAATGTATTTTGTAAAATGTATAAGCTGTTTCTAAAGCTTGCATAAAAATATTAGATGATGAGTTTCTACCCTCAATATCAAAGTTAGTTTGATTTGTTTGCATTAAGATTGCTGAAAGTGTTTTATTAGAGTTGATACTCCAAAACAACACGTAAGTAATACTTATGACGTGCTCTGTTAGGATTTCTTAGATGTACACTAGCATAGTTACCCAATTGTTAATATTTTATAGTGAAATAAAGATGTTTGAAAACTGAACTCTGGGTCTAGATCTAATCCATTTAATCACATTTGTTTTTCCAGTGTATTTTTTACATGTTGTTATACTTAGCATGGTACTGTGAAGAGCACTAAAACTGGATTGGTTAACAATATTATACCAAAATATGTATGCAAACAATAAAACATCCTACAAATGAAAAAATAATTCTCTAAACACACCCTAGCTATCTTAACAATTTCATCAGACAAACACCCAACATTTTGTAATTTGTTAAAGTCAAAAAACCTAATAAAGCCTTTAAAAGAGCGCACAAAAAACAAAAAACGAGGCTCCGCAGGGATCCTCATTAATCCTCTGTTGACTTCCGGAATTAAATGTCTGGTCAAACAAATTAATCATAATTAAAAACACACCCTGTTAAAGCTCTTAATGAAGTTAGCAGGTACCTTGAAAAAACATAGCTTTTGTCTCGTATGTTAATACCACGTTTTGTATGTAAATTTAGGCAATTTTACTTTATTTCGGTGACATATAGATTGTTTTGCACGTTCCATGTGTTTTTTTGTTGTTAGGCAGGGATGAGATTTACGCATTTTGGAGATACATATTCGCTGGAGTATCCATCATTATAAATAGCACAAGTTTTCTAAAACATTAAGTTATACAGTGATTCTAACATTAAGTTATACAGTGATTCTTTCAGGTTTTCAATGTCTTAACTGTCGTAGGCAATAATATTTGTGCTAAAATTTAGATCTATTAGTTGTAATCTTTTTTTAGCGCAAAATTATTTCGTATCTCTAACATTATTTAAACATTGTTGCTACCCAAAACTCGAAGTAAAAACACGTGACTCGACAAAAACAAATTCCACATCCCTTTAGAAAAGGGTGTAAAATTTAACACATGCGAGCTTGTTTTCAATTCCGTCCTATTACCATACTAAAAATATGCGTAAAACTCCGTAAAAGCATTCTGAAGTAAAACATCCCTTGGAGTCATAAGGCAAAATTAACGGCTTTGTCTAAATAACACAAAATGGGAATTTCAGTACACAATTTACAGTAGTAGAGAAATAGGTATATAAATAGTATGTGGCTAATAGCTACTAGTGAGGACTGATGAATTGTATGTGTCTTGCATACTAATCAGTGTCAGTAGATATTACGGATAATATTAATTTTTCTGTCAATATTGGTTAAATCTACGCAGATTCTGATAATAACTATATTTACTAAGGTGCCTATTTTGGAAAAAAATACCCACTAAAAACTGTCAATAGGCGACTTTAAGAAACAGACAAAAGATCCGTAATTTAACAAATAGATATATTATTAGTTCAGCTACTATAGAACTAACGAGTTGTAATAATATAAACAATGCAACATGCAATCGACAGAATCGTTAGCACTGCTACTATTTTGTCAGGCAGATATGTGAGTACAAACTGTACATGTTGCGCTGTTGCAATATACAGAGTGTTCCTGTTCAACTGAATACAACTTATTTGTAATAGAGACATTTAAGTTCAGTTCTCCAACATACAATCTTAAGATAGACAATGCTCCTGTGAACTAACTTGATTGTATGGTACAATAATCTATTCATACTTTTACAAAATTTTATATGTTTTCCTTACCGTTAAAAATATGCTGCATATAAAGTACTAGCTGTGCTCGCGACTTCGTCCGCGTGGAATAGTTATTTTGGTCATCATATTTATTTTTGCAAACAAGTTCTTCAGCTTTATAAATTATAGCTGTTACCCACGACTTGAACCGTTTTCGTAGCGCACGCAACGGAAGCCCTCAAAGATGAATAATTTTCCCCGTTTTTTCCACATTTTGCATTGTTTCTTCGCTCCTATTAGTTGCAGCGTGATGTTATATAGCCTAAAGCCTTCCTCGATAAATGGTCTATTCAACACAAAAATATTTTTTCAATTCGGACCAGTAGTTCCAGAGATTAGCGCGTTCAAACAAACAAACAAACAAACTCTTCAGCTTTATAATATTAGTATAGATGATATTAAACAATTAAAAAAATAGATATTTTAGTAATGGTTTAGTTTGAACTAGAACTCAAACTCAAAAATGCTTTTTTAGTTTTATAAAAGAAACTATGTGATAGTTCGTGCAGGAAAAATACATGTATAATATGTTTACATAAGAAATCAGCCTGTACCAGTGCACATCTAATTGAAGTAAGTACCCAATGTTGACACTTTCACACTTGTGCGTAATACGTAACGTCATGATTCGGAAAACAATAGTCACGATCATAAGTTTACGCAACATTACTGGCAGCACTGATTGAACGGAAGATCTAAAGGAATTACTCAGAAATATTTTCGCAGTGCAATTTCATTTTGTCTCTATGCAAATACCTACCTAATTAGATTTCTAGAAAATACCGGATACTTTCTTAGCAATGCAACAGACATAAATTCCGATTCGCAGCTCGACGCTGCCATTGCTTATTTGTTAGAGCAGTAGGAACAATTCAGGGACATGTTTATATGTATGTTAGACATATTTTTAAAATTAAACTTGGTATAGTTTTATAAAGTACTTACGAAATTAACTCAGTATTTTTTAAAGTTTATCTTCTGTCATATAAGACGAAAATAGTAAAGAAGTTGCCAACCTCTTTACTATTTATTACCTCTTTAGTTGAGTTGAGAGAGACTAGAGTAAACTAGTAAACTGGCGAAGATGAATTTGCAAAATTTGTTTATGTGCCAAATTTAAAAAAGCAGTTATCGAGAGCTCCAGTTCAAAGCAAACTATTATAACTGCAATGTCATATACCCAGGAACCTATTTGACAGATTTCTAGAATGCACGGTCACCGTCACTTCCCGACACTTTTGAACATACACGTTTTAGTACATTCATCTATTTTAAGACGTGACGTGGAAATTTATACATGCTCGGAAAAAATATGCACATTTTTGCAAATTGACAAATTGTTACAAAACGTTTAAGTATTGCGTGCATATAACTACGCTGCCCTTAAAAAGTTTTGCATAAATTACCAGTAAATGTGTAATCTATCCTACTGCAATACTTTCCCTATGACTTAGCTTTGTATCCAAGTGTATCTCCTCCTAGGATATTTGTTATTGAATATTCTTTACGGCCGTTCTGTTTACATTACCTCGCTAGCACGATCTTTTGAACTCGGATTACGTTGAGCCAGAAATAGATTGGCAATGTGCAACTTTAAACTCAGTTTTATAATAAGCTGCGTGGAAACTAGGTAACATAGTAGGTGATTACAGTGAAAATTTGTTCCAACTCTGCTTTCGTATGTGATGAATATGGTTATTTTAGCTTAATGTAAGTACTCAACAAGCGAGTGTGGCTCGGTGGGTTAAGCGTGTGCTTTTCATCCTGACGCAACCTGGTTTGAATCCTGCCCTACACCAATTACTTATTTTTCAAGTTATGTGTGGATTTGCACTCCCTTAGCGGTGACAGAAAACATTGCGAGGAAACCGACATGTTTGAGGCCCAAGAAAACTCCCCTACCGAATTTATTCTGTCAGTCACGACCTTCAGTCATGAGGCAATACGACTCCAAGATAAGTAATCAACATTATCTACCTTACTTGTACATAGTCTACTTTTATCTCGGATAAACATGTATAACACCGAGCAAATACATATAATCTTGCGATCTTCAAAATGAGAGTAAATGCTTACCATCAGGCAAATTACGGTCAAGTGCAAACCCTTGTAAAAAAGCTTAGGTTGTGATTTATAAAAAATATTTAAAAGCACTACACTCTACCTTCCTTTTGATTCCTCTCAGCAATCAGTGTGATGAGATTTTCATCATCAATCACGTGAGGCGTATTTACTAGCGGTAAAGAAAACTACGAGAAATTGTGGAAATGTACTTTCAGGTGGAGTTTGGAAATAAAAATCTTCATTTATTTGGTACTTTCCGGAGTTGGCTTGGCTAGCTTTAATGATAACTCTATCGACAAGCAACTTTTTTTATTTTTTATTAAACGGCTGTTTCACAGCCATTTATTGTGTTTATATTTAAGCTGTGTAGCTTTCATTTTAAGCTAGTATTAACCAAATATTATAGATATCATTCAAGTAATTAGTAGCTATTATTTACATAACTATGTGTTTAATTTAAACATAAATCTTAAATACTTTATTTACAATAAAACAATATAAAAACAAGGGAAGAGAAACTAAACATACTACTTCTAACTACTACTTCTTCTTCTATTTACATTATACACAAATAAAAATATTTTTTACGTGTTGTTTAATTGTGTGTGATAAATTATTTTCATTTCTTTTCACTTAATTTCATTAAATTACTGATTGTTTGTAAAGTGATAATTTTTGTCCGTTTGGACGGTCTGTGCGTGTATGTAATGATATATTAAAAAATGTCCGTGATTTTGTTTTGTCTTTCGCCACCACTCTTGCTACAGTCTGTACCAACCATTGCCTGATCTCCCTAACACATACTAATAGAATAGATATACCAAAGTACAAAGTCAAGACTGAAGAAAGAATAAAGACTGACATCGCGATGCGCTCCGCGGAGTGAATTTAAGCATCATTCTCATACATTAAACTTTCTATTCCATAAGTATGGGTCAGTACGCTTACTAAAATTAGCTTCTTGTCTTAGGGGGCAGGAATCTAAGGCCACGATGCGGCTACTTCCATGATTGGATGAGCCTCATCGATGATGCGAGGTGTGTCCGCCTCACGACCCTGTGCCGACTGTAAGAAAGTGATGTACTACCAGTAAGAATGTGACTATGATTATTGGGAACGGTGAGAATAAAACTAAGTTGTGAATGTATTTGTGATTGTCACACTAAGCGAGGACTAATCTATATACTCATAATTGTATAAATACCATACCAAACAATTCAGTTTTATTTCAACCCTGGTAAAGGAAGATATTTAGCAAATGGAGTTGTTTCACGCGCTCTGTTTAGTGCTTCATAAACACAAAATTATGAAAAAAGGATATTACAAAAAAGACATAAATGAGTCCATCAATACACGAATTGATCGGTATAACTAGAGTGATTTGACTGCTCCGTTAGCTTAGTTGGTAGTGGCTCTGCCTTCTAATCTAGGGGTGCGGGTTCGATTCCCGCATAACACAAGTAATTATGAATATTAAAATTTGTAATTACTTGTGTTGAGTCTGGTCGTTTCTATGTATAATAAGTATGTATTTACAAAAGAAAAGTATATATGTATTATATCCGTTATCTAGTACCCATGATACAAGCGTAAGCTTAGTATGGGGCTAGATGGCGCTGTGTGATATGTCCTGAAATATATAAAAAAAAAAAAAAGATTTCATAGCTTAATTATGACACAAACATGGTCTCTACCATAGACAAATATAAACTCAAGTTTTTCAACTTAACTTGAGTTTATATTTGGCTATGCCTCTACTAAGATAAATAAATATATAAGAATAAGCTTATTTATGTTTTGTCCAAAAATATCTCACTAAAAAAATAAGTACACTCACCCTACAAGCTCTTACATTGACCACCAAGTATCCATCCAAACGTACGTATTCCATCTCAGCATATTGCGCTTGAGACGCAGAATACATAGCAGTCGTAACACTTGATAGAACACTGTACAGGGATAGTAATAACCGAACCATACGAAATAACAAGCTACTTATAGAGTCAACATATCCAAGATTAAAAATGACAAAAAAGACACCAATGGCAAAAGGACGGGAACTTTTTAATAAACTTCCAGAGACTATAAAATCTATATCTAATAAAACCCAATTTGTAAATAATGTAAAATCGCTTTTACTTGACAAAACAATCTATAGCTTTAAGGAATTTTTTAAAAAAGGCTACAGCCAGTATGATGTGACAACTTAGATATATTTAAATAGATATTTTTTTATTTTTTTATAAAATAGCCCCTATACAGCCATTGTAATACATTATGTAATTGTATAGATAACATTATAAATGAATAATTGTAAAATGACGAGATATAATGTTTACCAATTTTTGTGACATTTAGTAGTGCTTAAGTTGGAATATCAATGTATCAATAAATTATTATCTATCTAATAAGTAACGGAAATACTTTTAAAGCGCACAAGAAAAAACATTTTGATGCAGATTGTGAATGTTACGATCAAACCCGAATATTAGTAAAGCTTTTGAGGTTTCCTTATTGGACCATAATTTTCCTGAATAGCGTAGGTTAGTGTGTATGTGTGCTGTCAGATTTAATGCTCAGAGATCAGCACACATGAACGTAGGAAAAGTAATAAAATCAATTAATATATTTTTGTTCAAGAAATTTACAAAGAAGCATATTCCTTTTAAAAGCTGGATAATTAAAATAGGTAGTTTTTAATTAATATAATAAAACTTTCGACATAGGTACCAAAACTAGACGCTGCGATGCAGTTTACATCTAGCCATTATAATGAATCAAAAGGAAAGAAAGAAAGAAAATCATTTATTGTAACAAATATTAAACAAATAAGTACAAGCAAGAAATATATAATATAATAAATAAGTATATATAAATAAAATATATATTTGCCACAATACAACCCCAACTCAGCATAAGCAGCAGCTGGCTGCACCACCATACTATGTAATCTTTATCAGTTTGCAGTAGCCCAGTATGCATCTGTGATAGAACACAGTTCATGCAGTAGAGTTTTACGACAAACTAAATTAAATGGAATTTTAATGTGGCCGCTTAGATGCAGCTTCACTAACTCATGATCATTTTTAGCTCTTAGGGATAGAGGTTATTGTATTTTAAACTGTTGAAACTATTTTTCACTCACTATTTTATAATATATAATATTGTTTATAAAGAATCCTGAAATATTTGCACTGTCGTGAATATAATATATTTAAGAACCACGCTCTTATTCAAACTTTTCTTTAAACGAAATGGGTCTGATTTAGACCATAATTTGCCTGATGGTAAGTGGTGACATTCATCATTATTTATTTATATTCGTTTTTTTTTCAAATTTAATCTAAACAAGTTAAGTCAAGTCAAATCTATAATCATTACAAACTAAAGTTACAATGTTACAATTTTTACCATTGGTATGTAAAATTTGAATACTATCACAATATGTTTAATTTATTATACTGTATCGAAACTAATAAGTCGCTCATGACATTAATACATTTCAATCTACTAATTAAGACAATAGTTTTCTGTTTACACAGCTAGTTACAATTATTTTTATCTTCTGTTCTGTTACACAAACAATACAACACTGTTACACAATATATAATACAACATAACAAATTACTTATGTCAGTGTCTTCATAATAGACTGATACACAATAGTATTGACATTTACTAAATGAATACAAGTACATAATATGTATTCTATATACATATGCGTATATGTATATTTGTATATTCTATTCATAATAATACAAAACAATTTCGCATGGGCTTAAAGTAAGTTTAGTGAAAAAAAATAGCTCAAGAGCGCTCGGGAATGTTCTTCGAATGCTGCTTCCATTTTTTTTAGTTTGTTTCAACTTTGATAAGAAAACAGTTCAAAAATATTAATAATATTATAAATTCGATAGATATTCGTCTCAATCAACGTTACTTGTTATATGTTCGGTGCCATTACATCAATAACAAAAGACAACAATAGGTTTACTCATAACATCTAAAGAAAACAATAAGTTGACTTAGAGCTGATACTGTCCCAGAATGAGATCATGAGAAACAACATAGCGTCGGAATTCACAATTCCTGATATTTTTCTGGCTGGTCGTTACTCGTTAGTCTTCGGCGAGCCGTCGCAACGAACGCACGCACGCTTTTCATGAAAATTATCTCGAATAATATCGTAAAATGAAGTGAAAAGTGCTTTTGTGCAATATTTTGTTTGATGGTGCTGTTTGGATGTTGAGCGGAAATCAACGCGGTTACAGAATTTAAAGTAAGTTTATGAAATTTTATGCGTTGTTTTTTGTCGGCTTATTAAGTTATTCAGTTTGTAATATTATATGGATGAGATAAAGTTGTAATTGATAATTTTTTAATGTTTGTGGATATTGTACTACCTTAGAGAATATTTGTAAATGCAAGTGGTAGTAAATGGTCCGTTAAAGCAATTAATTAGTTCATTCAACACAATGCAGTATAATAGTTTTTAGTTAATTTAATAGCTGTTACGATTATTTAAATATTTTTTTATCCAAAGTGGACTTTTCAAAGCTTTTAATTAGCTTTACATAACATTATATAAAACGAATGGTAGGATAACTAAAATAGATATATCTAACTTTTACCACTTACTTTAAAATGAATTTGAGGAAACATTTAGGTAGGTATATAATTTTGTACATTTAGCGTTTATTCTCAGTTTATGCTAGCTATTAAATTGATTGTGTTCTTTATGACTAAGACCAGTCAAAACATTAAGAGAAGGGTCAAACTATGAATGACTACACATCCTTTTATTATTTAAATAGTCTTTTTGTCACGTGTTCTAACATATTCATAATATTCTACAGGGTAAATGGCTACGAAATATGCTTCATTTAAATCATATTTTATAAAACTTACTTATTCAACATATTCTGCTTTTCCGAAAAAATACATTTGAAATATTTTTTCGGTGTCTGCTTTCTCCACCTGTAAATGTTTATTCTCTCTTGTTTCGTATTATTTATTACTGAGGGTCATGACTCCCCTGCCGAATTGATTTATTTGGGGAAGTTTTCAAAAGGATCGTGTAGTTCAAATTCTTCCACGGGAAACGCATGTTCATAGAAATACAATATAACACAGTAATTTCAAACCGAAAACCTTAAATAGATTAAAATGCTTGACATTGAGCTATATTAAGATATTTTTATGACTAAATCTTTACAAAAATAAATATGGAAATTGGTTCCATATGACAACTAGATCTGAATAACATTTGGTAGAACAATATGCAATATCTATAAAGTGCCTAAGTACGTAAGTAGCTTTTGACACTGCTATGAATAATGAATCAATTTCAATGCATTTGCGTGAAACATAGTTCTGTAACCTATACTAGATAGTTTAGGTAACATAGGTTTAAAATAGTAGTCTAGAGTTTGTGAGTGAGCATAGCGGTGGAAAATGTTTGTTGCAGTCAACTTGTTATTGCAATATAAAGGCAAATACTTAAATGAAACAAAATTTAATTCTACGTATACTTATTTATTTCTATCAAGTTATAGATTTATCACAGTAAAATATTATAAAATAGAGTTTAATAAAAAAAAACATCTGAGATATTAACACCTTCAGTAATAAATAATTCGGAACAAAAAGCATAAGCTTTATATAAGTAACTTAAGTTTAAAACTAGATGAGGTAGCTATGTTAGGTGACCTAGGTTTAAAACTAGCAGAAGTAGGAGGTAAAGTGGGCGACGAATTTGCATGACTGCGTGTGTACCTAACTTAGAGCATTTATCACTTCAAGGTAAAGTAAGTAACTCAGCTATTAGGCACTGTTTTGAAACATAGACCACTTTACAGAGTTCAAATGAATACCGCTAACATTGTACTGACTTTTATAAATAGTGTAAATATACTGCAAGACGTACATTTTAGAAAAGTAACAATAGATATTGTAAAAAAATATCTTAATTTTAAAAGATAAGATAAGATTAATAATCTTGATTAATACTGTAAAGTTGCAACACACATAGGTAAGTCTATAAGTTTTGTAATAAATTTATTTGTTGAAGCCAGAACGATACCCTATACGATGCTCTCTCTACATTTGTCATTATTTTTCGGTCACCCATCCAAATAATAACCTTATCAAGTTTTACTTAGTTTCCATGCTTAGTTACATATCTGACATCCACTTTGTCATGCATATAAACATACCCAACTCCTTGTTAAATGTTGAGTGAAATATCATTTAACCATGTAGGAGTATAAAATAGCCGTGATAGAAGTTGGAGCATGCTTCGCATTGCTTTCAGCTACATCTGAATAATGAAACTATTCCGATGCAGAGTAGAAACCTGAGTTAGGTACTAGGTGGTACTAGGTAGATAGGCTTTGCCCCGGAGTCTGAATAGAATGGGAACCGACGTGGGAGAGCAGTGGATGTTTGAGGTTGAAAGATATTGTCTGTTGGAAAATATCGAAAAATTACGCGTACCTAATTTGGTTTAATTTTAGTAAATTAGATATTTTATAAGGTGAGTCAGATGAATGACATAAAAATACATTTTGCTCTTTTTTTGAAGTAAAAAGGAAGTAGTTATATTAGTTAGACATTGAAAAAAGTAAGTTAGAACAATAATTTGGACAAATAACAGCTGAAAAAAATTTATAGAAATAACAACAGTCTACGCAATAAAATAAAATCAGAACTAATTTATTTCATTTCGGAAAAAGACTAAAATACTTGTATTATCTATGTGTAATAAATCTACCACAGATTTAAAGATAGTCACACTAGAGTTTCGTCTACGTTGGTTCTCATTTCGTACAAGATGTAAGTTATATAGTTTTGGCAGAGCAGGTGGCATCTTTGTTATAATATGAACAGGCTTGAATGTATACAGATTGAATAGTGTGTATTTGATACTCCGTAGCCGATGGATATAAGAGATACAAAACAATAATTGTGAATCCGTAAGCTTACTAAATATTACATACTATGTATTGTTTGGGATACGTGGAAAATAAATACTGATTTTAGATTATTGCAAATGCTAATTTTATATAAACTTCTCATTTGAGATAAGCCATGTCAGAGGCCCTTGGGGCGGCTTGATAAACTCTCGACACCAGAGTTGGCCATTCTCCTCCGATAAGAAAAAGATTGGAGATAAAAAACATGGTGTTCATTTCTTATCATTGGAAGACATCTAATAGTTTGTCAAACTATTACAAACTTAGTCAATCATTTAATTTATCGACAAAATAACAATGTACTTTGGCAACCTAGTTGGAGAGTTTTTTTTTTTTTTTTTTTTTTTTTTTTTGTACAATAGTCTAGTTCCCCCCGCGTGGCGGAGGCCTTTGTTTAGGTTTTTGGTTTAATTTTGCAAGTATTTATATATATACATGTAATATATGTGACCTTAAGGGTCTTAAGAAATTTGTATCTATATATTATTATATAGTGTACATGTTGAAAAATATTACGAACTTGATTGTTAATTTAAACTAAAGGTATCTATCTGATACTATTGCCGAAGTTTGATTTATTGTAACGTTTTAAATAGCATGTGTACATACCCGTAATGCTTAAACTACGGAGTGTACACATTTTTTACAGGTTGTAAGTGTATTTGAAATAAAATGTTGTGACTCTCAGAGTCACCGCGTTTTATTTCTGTTCAAAGCTTCACCTGTGACTTTGATGCAGAAGGCGATGAGATGCGGTCTGGAATCCTTACTAGCCATCAATTCACAGATTGATTCAGCCGTCAACTGGGATTGCGTTGCGATTTCCAGATCGCATCTATCCGCTTCGTATTTTGGGCACTTTAACAACAGGTGGAGTATCGTTTCCACTGTACCTTCTTCACAGATGCATCGAGGGCTCTCTTTAAGCTTAAAACGATGTAGGTATTCCGAGAACCCCCCGTGCCCTGTGAGCGCCGCAGTCAGAAGTGGCTTAGTCTTTATTTTTTTGATTACGAAGTAAGCTTTTACGGCATCTGGGAAAAAATGTTTTGTGGTTCCCGCTGTTGTACCACTCGTGTATCTCTGGTTCCAGGTGTCGATGGTGTTTCTCCTTATTTCGGTCTTGGCGTATGATACGGGGCATTTATCGTATTCGGCCGACCGTTCTTTGTCAAGTGCCGCTTCTTTAGCCAGTATATCCGCGCGCTCGTTTCCGGGTATGCCCACATGAGCCTTCACCCAGTATAGTTGCAAGTTGCATCCCCTCGACTTAATGGTGTCTATGTTCCTTCTTATTTCGAAGCCCAGGGGATGAAATATGTCTGGGTTTTGAACCATTTCAAGAGACGATCTCGAGTCACTCAGCACAGCCGCATCTTCCCACTGTTCTTCAAGCAGTAGCTCAGTAGCTTGATATAACGCGTACAGCTCAGCTTGGAAGACTGTGCAAAACGACTCGAGGCGTATCTTTTTTGTTTTGATTTCGCGGCCGTTCTTCCAGCAGGTGTATGCCGCTCCAACGTTCCCCTCTAGCTTGCTCCCGTCTGTGTATATCTGTACTTCAGGGAGCTGCTGTTGTTCTGGAGAGTCAGTTTGAACTTCGGATAGTCTAGCAAATTCGATTTCGTCGACTTGAGCAGGGTGTGGTGCTTCTGTGTGACAAATCCTCTTTTCTATCTGTTTGCCATCTGCTAGTATCGACGGTTTGCCTCTTTTAGCTTCGTACAACTTAGCTGCTTCTCTAACCCTGAGGTCTAAAGGGAGTAGCCCAGTTAGTAGGAGTGTTGCATTTAAGGACACCGTTCGATACGCTTTACAGATTTTCAGAGCAAAGTGTCGTTGTATGGTGTTAAATTGCTTCTGCACCTTCATTTTTTCAGCAGCAGGTGCCCAAGCGCTCGAAGCATACAAAATGATAGGCTCAATTACGGCGACGTATATTGTCTTTATGATATCCGGACTTAGTCCCCATTCTATTTTGGCAGTTCTCGCAAGTTGCTTGTAGATATTAGCAGCCTTACGACAGACGTTGACCACGTGGTTGTTAAAGGTGAGTTTTTTGTCTATCGTAAGGCCAAGCAGCTTTATTTCGCTCACTGTTGGAATGGCCACTCCGCCCATGTGCATGATTGGGGTGTCAAATTTAAGCTTCCTGGTCACTACCATGGACTTGGTTTTGTGAGCAGCAAACTTGAGCTTATTTTTGACTCCCCACTCATGCACAAATGCAAGAGTTTTGTTGGCCTCTTCCTGGATGCTGATAGAAGATTGTCCAGAGAACATCAGGATGACATCGTCAGCGAATGCCTGCACGTATACACCCCGCGCAGTCAGATCATTCAGGAGTGGATCCAGGAGCAAATTCCAGAAGGTTGGACCCCCTATTGAACCCTGGACACAGCCCTTGAGGGTGTTTTTGGTGTAACTTTTACCAGCGTAAGCTACAGTAACTTTTCTACCCTCAAAGTAGCTGTTAATGAGTCGGCGCAGGTTAAGGGGACACTTCAGCTGGATCAGCTGGGATTTAATGGATGGCCACCATGCGCCATTAAAAGCACCTTCGATGTCAAGTGACACGATGGCCATCAACTCCTTCTTCTTTAAGTTGCTGCGGATCTGCTGCATGAGGTCGTACAGGGCATCCTCAGTGCTTTTTTGCGGGACAAAGCCGTACTGCCTGATGCTCGCTTTTGGCAGTAGATGCCACTTGACCCTCCTCATCAGCATCTTCTCCAGGATCTTGCCAAGAATGGAGAGTAGTCCGATCGGCCGATACGATTCGGCTTTGCTGTAGTCACTTTTCCCTGGTTTGCGCAGAACCACCACCGCAGCCTCTTTCCAGGGTGATGGGAAGCAAGACAAACTCAGACATTTGTTGAGGATCTCCAGGAAGATGTCTTTCCCCGCGAATATTGCCCTGTAGCAAATATCAGCGGTGAAACTGTCCGGTCCGGGAGCCTTTCTAGGGTGGAAACTTCTTGTAGCCCTGTTCAGTTCAGCTGTCGTGAATGGTGGGTCGTTTGTGTCGTCTGGCGTTGCATCACAAATAGTCTCCGCAAAACTTCGAATGACCTCGTGGATATTACTATCCTCGGTGTCATTGTCTTCTGGGAAGAACAACTCAGCCAGCGACTTCACGGACTCCTCAGGGCTTAAAGTAGTTCCGTCTACCTCTAAGAGTTGGTCCTCATGTCTGCCTGTCTTGCCTCTGATCACTCTGTATACGCTGTCCCACATGCTTTCGCGGTCTTGCTTTGTACAGAAAGCCTTCCAACTCTCGGCCTGCGCCTTGTTGGCTGCTTCCTCGTATTTTTCTTTCTGTTCCAGGTACTCGGCGACTACGTAGCGGCGTCTTCGTGGAGCTGCATTCCGGATCCTTCGTCTCTTCGTGTTCACTTCACTCTTCATGCGTTCCAGTTCGTCGGTCCACCAAGGTAAGTAGTTCTTTTTATTAAATTCTTTTGCAGGGGGGATGGCGGCCTCACAAGCAGAGCGCAGGCAAAAGATATAACTTTGGATGGCAATTTCCAGTTGTTCGCTGTTTTTTATGCTCGCGATGCGCTCCGCTGTGACCTCGCCATCCCGCAGTGACTTTTGGAATTCCTCGGTAAAACGACACCAGTCCGCTTTCCGAGTGTTGTAAACACGAGTTGACGTGGACTTTTTCTGCCGTGTTGGTTTTTCCAGGACGACATGAAATGACAGTGCGTTATGGTCTGAACAAGTGACCGAAGTGTCCACTCTCCAGCTGTTGACGTATTCCAACATATTAGCAGAGCAGACTGTTACGTCGACACAGCTGGTAAGGTGACGGTCTCCACGGATGGTGTCAAATGTTGGATCAGTCCCTTGATTTAAAATGTGCCAATCCATGTCGTCCAGGAACTCTCTGTACAGCCTTCCTCTCTCATTTTCCACCTTACTGCCCCACCATGTACTCCATGCGTTAATATCTCCGCCTACTAAGACTTTGTCAGCTTTTGCTGCCCGCAGGAACCCCTTGACCCGATCCAGATAAGGCTCAAGCGGCTGAGAATCCTCGAAGTAAACCGAAACCACTGCGATCGTCCATTTGTCAGTCTTTATTCTCGTCAACACAATGTTCTCGCTGATAGTGGTTTGGTCGTTCAGGATCTCAATGTCGTTCTCGAACACTACAATGGCAGCCTTAACAGGT
Organism: Macaria liturata; assembly: GCA_964023185.1. NCBI lineage: Eukaryota > Metazoa > Arthropoda > Insecta > Lepidoptera > Geometridae > Macaria > Macaria liturata. The sequence continues at coordinate 217,428 of OZ026810.1, forward strand.
TTGGTCCTGTTACGCTGGCACTGTAGTATTCGAGTGCCAGAATATGGTTTAAGCTCTCCTACAGCTCCCACATATGGTTCCTGTAGTAGTGCAAAGCTAATATTTCTTTTTCTAGCTTCCAGGAACAGTTCATCAGTGGCTCTGGCATTTCTTTGAAGATTGGCTTGAAGCACCTTGTATCGCCGCATTTCAACCTCTTGCTGGGTGGGGTCAGAGAATTCCATTTTTAAATTCAAAGTGCCTTCAGCAGTACGCCACACTGGAGCGCGCTATCGTATCCCAGCGCCTGCGCACCGGGCACTGTCTGTCGAATGCGTTGTGCTGTGTGTCCGCAGTTTTCGCAATTCGGCAGTTTCTGCAGGTAGGAGTTTCCCCTGCCATGTAAGCTGGGCACTCCGCACGTAGATGCGGGCCAGTGCAGTAACTGCACAGGTCAGCGGGCTCCTTGCAGAGCTTGCGTCCGTGCCCGTACCCCAAGCACCTGGTGCACTGCACTAACGGAGACTGATCTTCAACCACTATGTACTGCAGATCTATATGCACCCGCTTGGCTGTCGTCAGCTTCTGCCACAGCTGCGGTGATACCTGCAGGACCACATGGTTCTCCAAGTGGTTCCTCGCCCTACGCCTGTATCTTTCTGTGGCCCGAAAGTCCTCCTCTCTCAAATCCCCTAGGATGCTGACGTTTTGGGATCTGAGAGAAGACACTATGTCCTCCTCCTTATTGTAAGCCAGCAGGTTTTTAAGAATCACCAGAGGATCCTTGTTTTTCGCCTCTTCTACTTTTAGGTCCTTGTTCTTGGATGTCAGCTTTTGTGAGAGCTTCGTCATCTCGTCTTTGCTGCTACAGCTGAGAACAACCTTTTGGTTCCGCACTTTACGTACCCTTGTAATCTGTAGGCCGTTGGTTTTGGCATCGAGTGCGTCTCGGACTTTCTCAAGGATCACGTCGCTGCTGTCCTTTTCCACATCCGATGATACAATGAGAGAGTGCTTTGGGCGGAGTTTCATTGGGCTGATCGTGTTGGTATTAGGCCTAGTTAGAACTTCAGCGTACGATGGAAAGATTTCCTGAAGGGAGTTGACTCTCTTCCCTGTCTCCTCAGTCACCCGACGCACTTCCCCAACATCAATCAGGAGCTTTTCTACACTAGCCTTATCCAGTGGGGAAGCCGCACTGAAGGTCGCATTAGCTCCTTTACCACATCCATTGTTTAAGGCTTCTTGTAGGGCTTTGAGATTCTTGTTGTTCTCTTCTACTAACTTTTTGTGCCTCTGAATGGCACTTTCAAGGTCGGCAGCTGATGCAGAGCCTGGAGTAACCTCACCACCCTTGTCCTTCACGACTCGTGTAGGAGTGGGGGCAAGCTTGGCAGGTAAGTTCTTACCCTTAATGGATTCCACCTCTTTCACTATTTGGTGCAAGCGTTCGGCGGCTTCCAGCACCTCCACCTTGATCTCCTTCTTCATGTTTGTCGAGCGACTGAGGCTGGTCTTTATTGTTCTCAGGCAAGTTCTAGCCTCAGTCATTCGGTCTACACGTTTAGAGCCAGGCGGAGAGATGCAGATCACCTCCAAATCTACGCCCGCTTGCAGCAGCCGGGGCTTCGGCTTCATTAGTGTGGTAGCATCTACCAGTGATGGATCGCTTACAGTCGTCGGTGAGTTCTCCCCGTCAGCAGTCTTCGACAGCGGGCACGGGGGACTGACCGTGAAGGTTTTTTGGAGCGGAGAGATACTCTTCCTTCTACCGGCCTCCCATTCTTGAATACTCCGGCTTACTCCCCCTTCATTTGCGCTTGAGCTGGCTACGCCCGATGACCCCGCCCCCTCGTCCGGCAAGCTGGTGCGGCCGTCAGCGGAACGTTTACTGTTCTTTGGAGTATGGATCATCATTGTGAGTGGTCTTTGTTGTTTTACCTAAATGGAATCACTATCACAATATAATATAAGATAGTAAGAGGGTCAATAAACCCTGTCCAATCAAGTTCGTTTTATATAATTAGAATATAATATGTATATTAATAAATAATCGCATTACATTACGACATCTCGTCAATACTAAATAAATAATTGAAACTTTGTCTGTTAATTTAGAGTAAATAGTTAGCCCAACACAAATAGTTTCTATTTAAGATCTTGTTGCTGTCTATATCTAAATTGTATATACTCAAGTAAAATAAAGAGTAATTTGAGTCAATAGGTAGTTCTAACAGATTTGGCGCTTAATCCTATCTTAGTCAAATCAATTTTTCCTTTTTTTTAAGTACTTATACTTAGTCAGATATACGCATAACATTAAAAACTTATTACAATATCGGCGCAATATGGCGCTTTAGTAGGTACTATGCCAGCTTGCTCACAACTGTATTTATAGATATACAATAAATGTTTTCGTTATCTCTATTCACTATTATAAGTTATTATAAGTTAGTTGGAGAGTTAGTTTCATTCTAGTATAAGCATACTGCACACCCTTTGGGTGGCCAAGTAATATCAAAATATTGTTGATTAAAGGCCTAAATGTCACATATGAAACATCCAATACTTTCATACACATCTCAAACAACCGTATCATTCCTGATTATTAATATCAACAGCTTGTCAACAAACTAGCTTGATCCCGTCTAACACAATCAGTTGAACATATAAATACCTACACTCAAGGTAAGTACAGGTGTACGTCAGACACTACGCTGTGATTGGATTCCAGAGAAGCATTATAATTGACAAGACTCTGTAATTAACACGATGGTGGCAATATTGTACAAGGTAGACGAGTAATTGTGGTGAAATTTCGACACAGACTTTCTGTACATTTTTTAAAACGAGATAGACTCACGCTTGACTACAACTTGCCTGATGTTAAGCAACGTTGTAATCTACGATCTAGCACTTTTGCATAGAAGAAACCGATTCACTCTCGACATGAAGACTGATAAATTATAGTTCGAAGGGAGTAGGGAATGCGGCAACATTACGAAAGTCGTATGACTTTACACAAATATGTAAACAATAATTAATTTTTATTAAAATATAGAAGGGTTTGTTTCATAACTTCTCCTTGAAAATAATATTTTGCGACTAGTATTCGCGAGCAAAATTAATAGAAATGATTGCTACAATCTTCTGAAAGCACTAAACAAGCAAATTGTAGGTAGAACGGTTTTAATTATACCATTGTATCAAAAGCGAAGGCATTTTTGTTGGGTTTTCCATCCCACTTTCACGCCGCAACTAAATCGCAGATCATCTTGATTTTAGATACGGTAAAAAATATTTTTTTATTCCGAAATAACCCCGACAATCCATCCGCATTGTATAAAGTTTGGTTAGGAATCTTTGTGTTACATAGTCTTTGATCTCTATTCAGTCAGGTTGAAATATTAAATCCGCTTCCTGAAAGCTTGAAACGGTTACTTAATTAAATACCGTTGATTTCATTGTGAAATTATATTGCCACTTGCCTTTGTATCTTTTACATGTACAATACCTTCTTATTCTTTGGAGAGTGTTTTATTAACATTTATTTAATTTGATGAAGCTTAATAAATAAATAATATTGAACTTTAATGTAAAACAATATTTTGGTATCTCAAGTAATTAATTTAATAATTTCGATATTTTTATGTTTGAACTACCTTGAAATATAAAAAATAATTCCATGAATTTTAATAAAATCGTTTGTTATCCACGAGTAGAATCATCATCATCATCATCATCATCATCCACAGCTCTTGGGATCCCACTGCTGGGTATAGGTCTCCCTTTGTATGTGCCATCTGCGTCGATCTTGTGCAGACCTCATCCAGGTTGGACCCTCGACTTTGACGATGTCGTCGACCCATCTCGTGACCGAAGAATACATGAATACATGACAAGTAGAATACATGAGTTAAATAAATAAATAAATAACCTAAACAACGTACATCGGAACGTAAACATGAGTTCTTTATCCGTTAGACGGAAGATGATTAACGCGGTGTCCGGAATGGCGGCTTGCTCTATTTGGGAGTCATACACAGGCTTTTATTATCTAGCTAGTGTTTTCATAAATAGAGTTTTTTATACAGCTAGTGTTTTGGCTTGGTTTTGCCCTCGTCGCAGTATGTATCTCATAACTAAGGGACGGTACCATAAAAAAAAAACAATGTTGTTTGTTAACTAGGTAAAATAATAAGGGAAAACATAAATAAGTTCGGGTTTGGTTTGCTTTGCTTGACGAATTAACAGTGCTCCGTTAGCTTAGTTGGTAGTGGCTCTGCCTTCTAATCTAGGGGTGTGGGTTCGATTCCCGCATAACACAAGTAATTATGAATATTAAAATTTGTAATTACTTGTGTTGAGTCTGGTCGTTTCTATGTATAATAAGTATGTATTTACAAAAGAAAAGTATATATGTATTATATCCGTTATCTAGTACCCATGATACAAGCGTAAGCTTAGTATGGGGCTAAATGGCGCTGTGTGATATGTCCTGAAATATGTATTTATTTTATTTAGTTTTTGTACGTTGTATAGGATTCCGTACCCAAAGGGTATCAAGGGGCAAAAATGTTTATGTATGGAACAGTTGATATTTTTTCACGAATTTACTTTATAAGTTGTAGTATTTTGTAATTTTGTTATTTAAACTTACTAAAGTCGCTCTTTAAGTTACTGGTAACCCAGTTAAAGATGTTTTAATTTCATAATAATTACCATTGGGAGAGTTGAAGCTAAGCGTATGTTTAAAGTTAGGTTAAATTAAAAAAAAGTATTATGTGTACACTTAACAATACGAGTACGTCAAGTCACGTAGGTTGGATTACCAAACCTAAATTTACGACATTCCAATATAAACAAAGATTTATATCCGTCTTTACCTTGATGAAACGAATAAGATTTGCCAGCTGTGTATAAAACCCTAGTTCTATAATTACTTAATTAATTAAATATAAAGGAACTTCCAGCATTTTATTCAATCTAAAGATAAAACAAGGACTGGAGAGTATTTTATCAAAAATTAACCACATCCAACCAACTGGAATGTCATGTAACGATATCTGAATGTAAAGTATAATAAAATAAAAATTAAATAAATAAATAGGGCTTTATTCAACTACACATTTGATATTTCATTAAATTGCTCACTTTGTTATCACATTATTGATTTTAATGAAAAGTATAACAAGTTTAAAGAATGACTTTTCGCATTGATTATCTTCCAATTTATTTCTTTAAATGATTCATGGTGGAGCATGCCTATCTCTAATCGAAATTTGAGCGTAAAATATGTCTTTCTCTAAACTGTGCCTAAACCAATTATGAAACAATTTTAACATGAAACTATTAATCCACCGTTAGGTAGTCTAGCCATGTAGCAGGTGTTACTAACGAGTTAATTTCCAGCTTAATTCATAACCCGAGCTTAAAGCTGCAGGACTTTGGTCGTGATATTAATTATATTATGCTACTAATATTATACAGGCTAAAGCACGTGTGTGTGTGTGAGTGTTTGTTACTTTTTCACACTCAAACGACACAAGCGATTTGGATAAAATTTACTGTGTAAATAGATACTTCTTCAAACTTATACGACTCAACCGATTTTGATAAAATTTGGTAAGTATGTAGATTAGGACTTAGCTTACTAAACTTGTTATCCAGGATTCACGCGGGTAACACCGCCGAGCATCACTAGTATTCTCTAATACAATTGTAATTTTTATGATTGATATAAATTTAAAATTTATAGATACCTACTTCTTTCGACATCTTTAATCTAATGAACTGATTTCGGTAAAACTTGCTCTATATTCCCTTTACTTTACCTACAAGTAAATAAAAAAAAAAGAAAAAGAAAAGAATTAACAGAACTTCTACGATACTAGTCCAATTCTTGACATATTCATATAAACACTTCTTCTTCTTATCGAATGAGAGTGGCCAACTCTGGTGTTGAGAGTTAATCAAGCCGGTCTAAGAGCCTCTGACATGGCTTAACGACTGCCGTACTAGACAAACAGCCGGGACCTACAGTTTAACGTGTCGTCCGACCCACGGAAGCGCTCAAAATGGAAAGCCAAAAGTTAAAAAAAAAGAAAAAGAAATAAACACTAGAAGTATACAACAGAAGTAACACATTAGAAGTCAAATTTAATCCACAACTTTATTGGAACACACAGGTTGACCACTTGCTTAATACAATAGACATAATTCCGGTTAGACATAATACCTCCAATAAATAGACACATAACATGTAACATCGACCACCCATTCTATAACGTCTTCATTGTCATATGTTTGGAATAATTTATAGCGTATAATGAGAACAATTTGTTATGCCACAGTTCTGTCCTTACAAATAACGATGCCTTGGAATGGTAACTTCGTACAAATTTCACGTCGACAATGCTTCTATTTTTATTCTTTCTTCCACCCACCACTAGTACAAAAAAGCTTGCTTGTGATTAATTACGATGTCGGAAATAGCCGATTGTTCCTAAATATTTATTTATTTATTTTTATGATTGGTTAAGGGTTAAATTGCCCACCAACTAAACCGCGACGCCTGTTGTTGAACTTCTCGTAGAATATAATATAAAATTAGGTTCAGTTACATTTCTATATTATCGTTATTATTAGTGGTGCCCACTTATAGTAGGCGTATGCGACTTTAATGCTTTATTTGGAGTCTTAATGTCCAAAATAATAAATTAGAGCGATGATATCATTGGCTGATCGATTTTATGTTGATTTGTTTGACGTTTACGATTTTTCAAGCCCTATAAGGGAAATAGTTCTAGTTTAAAAGCCGTGTTTTTTATTACATAGACAGGGTTATTAAAATTAGATATACTTACAAATCCTTTGGTTAAAACAATTGAAAATTAAGCTTCCTATGATTGAGATAAAATAAATGCAAAAATGCAATGTAAAGACAGAAAAAAACAAAACAAAAAGAAGACATTATTTGTTTTTGCTAACAGCTTATTTTTAAATTTTTATAACCATTTTCTACTGTAATTTGTATATCAATTAAGGCATTATATTCGTCAACACTTAACTTGCCGAATAAAGACCACTTTGCATAATATTACTTACTAAACGTTAATTAACTAATTTATAAAATAAAGGTGGTCCTTCCTTCCAAAATCCTTTGGTAGTCCAAACAATCCAATTTGTTCTCTAGTTTTCTCTAACATTACCATCGACAATCGGTAAATTTACCTGCAAAATTAAATTTTCTATCCACAAAAACCCGGGCTTTCCTTGTCCGAGGCGAACAAGCCAATTCCTTTCACGAATTGAATTCTATAAAATAACAAATAGAAATTCGATTTGTGACTTCAACAAAGTTGGCTTCCACCTGGCGTTTGAACGAAATCCCGTTTGAAAAATGAGCCAGGATCGAAATAAGACAAAATAAGACGAAGGCTCCGTCTATTCTTTAAACAATTAGAAAAGAATATTTATTTCTTACCTCAGAGCTAACTTAATTAACAGAGTTTTAAATTTGATTTGAGTTGACCTTATACGAGAGTTATCAGTGGCTACTGCACTAAGTACCTACTCCTGTTAATTTTATTCTAATCATAAACTTCTTATTTGAGATTTTTATGCTGTCAACTGTTTACTTAAGTTTCTGTCTGTTTCAAAAAAATATGATAATCATGGATTAATTCAGGATGATAATAAATAGATGTCTTTCGAGCAAACATTATTTTTGGTCTACTTTTAGGCTGAATCGCTGTTAAAGGTTCAATTTAATTGCGTTAAAAGCATAATTCGGACGTGTTCATGATGACTATATAATACATGAAGATTGCAAACACATAGCGAGATTATTATTTGTGACAACACATGAATTCATTCAGATAATATATGCATGCATTTATGTGATTTTTTACCATAATTCGTGGTTTATTGAGTGTAATGTCGTTGTCACTGGCGATGGACGGAAAAAGCAAAAAGCGGAAGTTGGAGTGAGTGAGCGATTTGTCTTGTTCGGGATTAGCTTTCTATATTATGTGGTGTTTAAAGCACGTGCGGTAAGATTAGATGGGATTAGAGGATTAGAAAGGAAAAATTAGGAAGTCGACTTTGTTAGATTTCGTTTTGTTATGGTTGTGTGTCTGTTTGGTTTTTCTCCGACAGTTTTGGTTCGGGTCGTTGAACTATTTACTATTTGTATGCAGTACATTTTTACACTGTGTTCCAAAAGTAGAATCAAAGTCTGTGTTTTTATTTTATTCATTTTCGGCTTCCATGAAGTTCGATTAAGGTAGCCAAATTTTCCATTAAATTTTCAAATTCACAGAATTTTCTTTGTATTCAGGTTTCACACCACACATGCTGTTGTTTACTGTTTTTTTCTAGAATCTAGGTGACGTCAGTAAACATACAACGTGTCAGAGAGTTTAATGACCCAGTTTCAGTCACGATCAATCAAAAAGAAACAAACAGTTTTAAATCGTTGTATGAGCTAATTCCTTGGTTTTATTATCTCTCCGTTTTGATGATAGTTGCGCCGTAGATAAGGGTTAGAGAGGGAGAAAAAAAAGTTTATATAATTTTATATTATATCGACCGGTTTCGGGTTACCTGGCGTGAGGAAGCCTTCGACCGGGACGCATGGAGGGAGTTGAGGGAGACCTTTGCCCAGGAGTGGGTATTGGTTAATTAAAAAATGGCATAGATTGAATGTAACGACACTTGAATGCTGTCAGTACTGCGGTACTTGTTAATCCATACTATTGTCAAGTCATTCATCCGCCTAATCCATAGATCACGAAAAAAGTGCATTTGTCTTGTAGTGAGACAGTGAACAATCGGCAGAAGAAGTATCGAGAGTTTGTATTGATAATTACTTTATGTACAAGTATGTAAGTGTCAAACATTAGAATGAGAATGGGATTTGGTTTGGCTGAACTCAACTAGCAAATATTATTAGGCATTGTTAGTTAATTTTAGCAACTTATTTATTTCGAATGATGTCATATTCCTTCGAAAACCGCTCTTAAGTTGGTCGGCCAACGGATATGAGTCATGTATGCACTTGACGTGACACAATTTTAATACTTAGAACAGAAATAACAGAATGTTGCTATTTAACGTCCTCCTTGACCTTTGAAATGGAGATAACAATGTATACTTGCCTAAAATCAAATGAGCATCGTTATTTATTACTTGTATTATATATCTTACTCCTACACAGATTCATGCTTAAGTATTTATAATTCTATTAAAGAGATTTTTTGGTAATCAAAATATGAATTTGTTATTTGGTAACGCTATTATCGGTCCATATACAATTTAAATTGATAGCAATTTTATTTATTCCCCAAATACAACTCTTATGAAAATTAGGAATGGAAAAAGTGATAATAGTAAGCGTAAATGTACTCGCTGATCTTTTCTAAAAGTATATTAACCAATTTTCTTTCTCTCTTTCCAGGAAACAGCCATGTCTCTCTGGAGGGTCTTCGCTCTCGCTTGCACCGCCATCATTGTCGACGCTATCTCACTTCAACACAAGCGCGACTTACCATCAGACATCTGTAACACACTCTTCAACACAACAAATAAAGTACAATGCTACTGCGTCAAAGATAAGAAAGAACCTCCAGCTATTAAAAGCGCAGACTGCTATTTAACAGTTCCTAACGTCCCCGGTGAAGATCCTGCTTGGAATACATTTAAAGATCTGGCAAATGTTGAAAGAATGACCCTCACTAATACCAGAGGTCATCCACTGACTTACGTTCCTTCAGAAGCATTTAAAGAAACACCTAAACTGTTGAGACTGGACATAAAGTATGGAAACATTAATACAATTGGATCGTACGCTTTTGCAAATCTTAGCGTTATAGAAGAAATCACGCTAAGAGATAATCAAATCACAATACTAGATCCCTACTCATTCATTCACCACAAAGATCTGAAAACTATTAGTCTGGACACAAACAATATTGCAGAAATTAACAGAAACGTGTTTGTTGATCTACCATCTCTAGAAAAACTTTTCCTGACAAACAATCAGATCAATACCATTCATGACAGGGCATTCCTTCATCTAGTGAACCTTAAAGAACTTGAAATCGACAGAAATAAAGTCTTCAGTTTGAATTTCGCAGTGTTTGAAGGGCTCAATAAATTGGAAAAGCTGGAACTGAGTAGTAACAGCCTAGAAGTTATTGGAGATAACACATTCCAAGCTCTTGAGAATTTGAAGTCATTGAACCTAGAAAGTAATAAGATCGAAATGCTTGATGATAAAGCTTTCAACGGTCTGAGTAATTTGGTCTCACTATCACTAGCTCGAAACAAGCTGATTTATATTGACAGTAGTAAAGTATTTGAAGGTCTGCATTCCTTGGCGCTACTGAGTTTGAAAGGAAATAAGTTAAAAGAAATAAAAAGTACTGCAATGGCACCTATTTTAACCAATTTTTATGGAAGCGCCAGTAGTTTGGATGTTGAAGGTAAATATAAATATAATGTAGCATTAATATAACCGAATGTGTTTATTTTCTTTGGTCAATAACTTCTGTTTTATCTATTAAACGCTAAACTTACATTCCTAACACTGTTATCAAAAGTAAATTGTAAGCAGTCCGGTCATGGCCAAGCGATAACAATCATTTATTCAATTAAAGAATTTTATAATACTTTTAAAAACAATATATATTCTTTGTTTTTCAGATAACAATTTCCCCTGCGGTTGTCACTTGGATTGGTTCATGTCTTTGATGAACAAAACTCAAAACAAGCATTTGAAAATATCCATTGAGAACTTGAAATGTAAACCGGATGACAAACTCCGAGAGGCTTGGACCAGGGCACAAGAAAACGAGAAGAGTACAACTCCAGCGGTAGATGAAGATTCTTTACCACAAGGACAAGAAGCAGACTACGAATACTACGATGACACACAACTAAATGGAACCTTATTTTACTTAGATATAAGAGACCTATTAAACTGCACCATTCCAGTCGTGACAACAACCACTCCGATGCCTGTTACCGAAGAACGGCAAGATCAAGAAGCAGAACAAAACACAGAAACAAGTGAGAACGAAGTTGTAAAATCCGAGAAGAACAAAAGAGAAAATCATAACGAACAAAAGCCAAATTCATTCACGACGTCAAGATTAGCGACTGTCTCGGCGAAACCTGAAGAAAACAAAATATACGAAAACATGGCTTCCGACGAAGCTAAGCCAGATAAAGGAAAAGCACACAGAAGTATTCAAGATGAACCTGAAAACTCCAAAAGTATTCACCATGCACACACTAGCAATGCTAACAATAACGTAGGCTGTGCAATGTTGCTTATTTCAATATTATATCTGAGGTTACATATTTAAATATTTTCAGTAGTTGATAAAAAAATATAGATAGATAGATCTTACCGATTAAAATTCTAAGTAGATATTTATTTTGGTAGTAGGTTTGTGCTTTGTGTGTTTTTGTATCCAACACGAAGTGAAATACAAGCCACAAAACTATTTCCAAATTAACCTCCAGCTTTAAGTTTACATTAAACAATCTCACAGTCACTAAGAAATAAAGATAGATTTAAGAATATAATATGTAACGCTGTTTAATTTTATTTTTAGATTATTTTGATTACTTATTTCTTTAATCATCTTACCAGAATCACGGGTCTCACAATACGCCCGGTATTTGTAAGGCATCAGTGGGGCCGTAGCCAACACTGAGAGGCCTCCTACAACACGATACTTAGAATTAAGTAAAAAAAAATACAGAGAGTGGATATTGGGTTTTATAATGACATGACCATTTCAGACATGCTGTTAATTTAGGCTATCGTGATGAGTTGTTCATGATGTCAATGAAAATAATTCATATTTCAATCGAGGCTGATGAACTAGTGCTAATAGTGCTACTAGGCCAAATTATATCTATAACTGTTTATTCTAGATAAAGGTAATCATTGTCATCATTAATACAAGCTCAAATTTACATCTACGCCAATATTTCATCTAAATGGATTGAGCCGTTTGAGCGAGTAGAGTAACACATATGCATGCACATTTTTTTTGTTGTCATAGTAGGATAGGACAGGTTCTGTATCCAGATTTAATTACACACACGACCTTTATTACTTAGCTATATTACAAGATTTGAGGCTTTGATTATTGCCGTGAGTAAAAAGTAGCGACAAACGCCCTCTATGCTTTAAGTAAAACGAAAATAAATGTAAACGCTATCCTGTAATGCTTGGAAAACTTGCTCTGAAACCACCCTACCTTCTATGAAAATATAAGCTCTGTGTGTTTGGAGTAGTAAGCGTCGGTGGCAGATGGAGCCACTTGTCTCTAAAGTTAGAAAATAAAAGTGCTGCCATCTAGTCGAACGGGCCAGCACTTTTACATCAAGTTTATATCTACAGAACCACCTATTTCAGCCCGAAATCTGTGTAAGTTATTGTAGATAATACGAAGAGAGGGCAGTAGTATATTATTTTTTATAATTTTCTAAAACTAAGTACTTAGGTACTACTTTCCTGATATTTTGTTAGTTGAATCAGTTTATATAAACGAGCTTAACATAATATCTTAATCAATAAGAACCTTTTACCTACTTCGTAAATACTGTGTCAATTACTGTGAAACAATCATGAAAATAAAGGAATATCTAAATAAATTAATCAATGAATTTCACATACGGTCTTTACAATTAATTGTAAAAACTGTATGTGAAAATTATTGATATGTTTTTCTGCGGCATGTTTAGTTCATGTACCGTAATAATATGTAGGTACATAAGCGATTATAATATGAATCAATTGAATGTTAAACTTGATAGATTGATTAATGCTTTATTGAAACAACAAACAAGAGAACGTATAAATCTCATGCCACAAATGGCGGCCTTATCGAAAGCGATCTCCTCCAGGCAACCGTAGGATGGAAAGGAAATCATAGCAAAGACTAGAAGGGGAAAACATATTGAACCAATGTTCAAGAAACTTATCATACTTTTAATTCCTATGATAAATTTATACTTTTTTTTTATAAAATTATATTTGTGGTTTTAAGAGAAAACTCAAGCTAGACAAAAACTAAATTGCCAGCTAATTATGGTATATTTAATTACAAAACAATTTTCAGTGGACATTTTTCCAAATGAATCGAATTATACTGACAAAGCGTGTCTTCATTGAATTACCGCTGAGGCGCTTGGAACTCCAGCAGAATATTAAAAAATATACAGAGTTATTCAGTAGTAGAAACAATCTTCATCTTCATGTTCATTTACCAGCCTACTAAACATGTTTGTTTAAGCCTAAGGAAGAGCCTACACTCCACAATACAAAAAAATTACATCCTAGTGTAAAGTGTACGGAACAAAATTGTATAAGTACCTAAATTTTTTGCTAAATTGAGTTATCTCTATCTTTATAGTAAGGACAGCGACACTATGGAACTCTCTACTAGGAGTTCTATTTCTAGAATATTATAACCAAGGGTCTTAAAATGTAGAGTAGGTATAAGGTTTCTTCTAGGCAAGTGTGCTACCTCTTAGCCTACAGTGGTGCTTAAAATGACGTAAGCCTATTTCATGATAAAAAAAAACTCGGTGGGTAAACGTCCGCTTATAATGGAAATACCCTCCACCTAACTACTTGGATATTTGCCACAGGAAGCCCGCATGAGAAACAAGTGTGGCTCGCTAGGAGTGGAGGTAAGGAATCATTGCTTGTTTGGTTCTGACCTAATTAAACAACTTATGTTTCGTGTTACTCAGGTAAATGTAAAAAATATATTTAACTCTAAAGTGACTTACTGACATAGTGATCTATCAACGCACAGCCCAAACCACTGGACGGATCAGACTAAAATTTGTTAAAATAATAAATATCCGCTAAGAAACGATTTTTGGAAATTCCACTGTTAGAGGGGTGAAATAGGGGATGCAAGTTTTACTACTTAATGCGAGCAAAGCTGAGAGCACCCACTAGTTAAATATATATTTGTCATCGATAAAGGAAAACATTGTGAGAAATACGAATGTTTCGAAAGCGCCATAACGACTGTAGTTATAACTTTTCTTAAAATAATATGATTCTGAATCAGTATTATATAACCTTGTATTTGGCTGAAAATTCGTGGAAAATTCCAGGCTGGTTTGAAGAACTTTAGCATCTTAGTGAACCACTGGTAAAATGTACCTAATTGAGGTAAAAGCAATATTTACCCAGAATTTATATTCTGGTTAAATATTCACTGCTTTTACCTAAGGCATAATTCCTGCGAACAACAATTCAGAGGTCTTCAACTCTAGAGTTAATTGATACCTTTTAGGTAAGCATGTAACATCCTAGGCTGCAGCAATGCTTAGCATCAGCAGGTTGTAGTCAAACGAAAACCTATCCGACGAAAAAAAATTTCAATCTAGAATGCATTTTATTATGGTAACAATTAAATAAATAAATATTCCGGGACATTGCACACAGCGCCATCTAGCCCCACACTAAGCTAACGCTTGTGTCGTGGGTACAAGATAACGGATATAATACTTATATACTTTTATTTTGTAAATACATACTTATTATACATACAAACGACCAGACTCAACACAAGTAATTATGATTTTTTAAAGTATGTACATAAATACTTGTGTCATGCGGGAATCGAACCCGCAACCTCTAGATAAGAAGGCAGAGCCACTGCCAACTAAGCTAACAGGCCAGTCAATTGTTGCACTAACGTAACCATTTACTATATTTATGTAATTACGATCAAACACTACAACTATGTAGTAACTAGTAATAGGCAGTTAGCCAAACTTGAGCTCTTGAACAAACAAGCGTCCGAAGGGCCCTTGCAGGTCTCGATAAGCGGTTGCAACGTAATTTTAAAGTTAAATCACCGATGGCAAAATATTCAAAGCGCCCAGACTGCTTGGACTTGCAAATCGGTCTGTTGTGTACCGCCTAAGATGCAAGTCAACGTTTGATAGTTTAGAACTGGTGATGTGCTTGAAGATTAAGTTTGTTTGGACAGTTCTGTGTTATACTTTTATCAAAACTAAGATTTTTTTTTTCAAATTAAGATACTCGTACTATTAATCGTATCCTCTTTAGCAATAAAATATATTTTTTAAAAGTTTTTCGGATAATAAGCTTAATGAAATCTCTAGTAGTCTCAACCAACCTTTCTATATAACGAAAGTTCAAGTTACGATAATATGAGTGTTATATATCTTATTATGAAGGTACGATTTAGGCTTAACTCATTTTAAGGCTATATTATTTTCAAAAGTACACGTGTTAGCTCTCATATAAATCAGATGCATGAAATTCAAAAATATACTTATTGTTAAAGAATTCGTAATTGTAGGGTTTCATTTTCTTAGTTACGATTTTAAATTTGAAAGTAATGTGAGAGTGAATTGTGTGATAGAAAATAAAGGCTTTTTTAATTTATTTTATTTAACTCTTGCATAATATCTTACATGTTTTGAGTACGATACTCAACAACATAATGCGATTAAATTCACGTTCATCTTTCAATGTACGGTCGGATAATTGTATTGAATATTTTTAACAGTCTTGTTTCTTCTTTGTTCAGAAGCGCTTTGTATTGAGACGGGAGTGAAAAATAGCATCTGTTTGCCGATACGTAGGTATTTTGTGCAGGAATGTATTTGATAAAATGGGGGAAAGAAATTCAGTAAAAATGACATTCTATCTCTTACAAACAAATTGTAATTACAAACTTAACTTTTAGCTGCAACGTAAGTAAAATAATCCAGTATGGGAATAAAATATGATCTACAAACTCTTACAAATAACTGAACTTCTTTTATTTACTATCACAACCATTGTCGCTTTGCTTCCCATCAGGTAAGGTTAGGAAAATGCAAGCCCATAGAATGAAGAAAACATTTAAAAAAAAATATTTTTAAGTAGACATATATTTTTACAAACTATATTATTAAAAAAAACTAAGAAATGAAGTTAAGGTGGATATAGAATAAAAACAAAACTTAGTAAATACTATGCAAGCAGTGGGTGTTTTCAAAAAAATCACACAGTTTTTTCTTACCATTCATTTATTCAGAATTTAAGAGCGATGCTTTTGTTTGTGGAGTATGCGCCATTCTCCTCGATTTTTGACCAATTCCTTGACCTCCTTACATAACATGACATGACGCTTGCCTTCTCTTTGATTTGACAGCCTTCCTCAAAGAATACTATTACCCTTTTAAAAAAGGGGCCTTCCTCTTCTTACGAAACTACGAAATTGTCGAACGAAAATAAAAATTGATGAAAAAATATGTATAATGCTCTGGGTCCGTCCATGATTCGAACATTGATTACAAAGCAAGAGTTCGATGAAAGCTCCTTTTGAAAAGTACCTGTCACGGATTATTATGGGAAAACTTGAAGCCCGGCTAAGTGGCGGCTTGCGAAAATTGTTTGCATAACTTTGAGCTTTTTTGCAATGATTGAAGATGTTATCTTTGTGGTATGAGAATTCTTATCCTACAACAAGATTATGTTCTACAGGTTGTAATAGTGGTATCACGGAATATTGTTCATTTAGTCGCCAATTTAATAAAAAACGACGTGAAAGTTATTTATTGCAGGCATTACAGAATTCACATAGCACGAAACTAAAACTAGTAAAGACCCCATTTTTTGCATAAAAAGTAAAATAAAATCTAAGAATAAAAGTAGTAGTAAAAGACTACAATTCTATAAAAAAGATGATAGCATGACACAGACAGTGATAATCTAACGCCATTTACACACAAAAAAACATGAAAACGTTAAACGAAAGAAGCTCGTATAAGTAAACAAAGTGCATACATATGTATGTACGTCCCTACCTTTATAAGTAAGTACATGTATATAATATGTATATCGCCAGGCTCTCTTGTTACCGGTATTTTGTTTAAAACACGTTGGAGAGGCTCCTGCCTCTCGAGTTTAACAGAAACGGACGGACGTGTCCATGAATAATCATCGGTTTGGATGCAATAATGGTGTTTTTAGACAGGTTCCTTGTTTGTTATCATTTTTTGATTTAAAAAAGAAATATTTACATTTAACGTTTAGTCAGATTTTTAATAGAATTGGGTTTTGAACAGAAATACAAGCGGAAAACAGACTTTTTGTATGTATTTCTAAATCGGTTCTAGGTAATTCAGGTAAAATAAAATTATTTAATATTTTAGTCGTAATGCTCGTGTTTGTATTTTTACTAGAGATGTGAGTAGCTGCCTTTCTCAAACGTAAAAACTAGCCGTTCCGACGGTATGTTCTGACAGCTTCGATTGAGAAATAGTTATTTTCTGTAAAGGCACGAACTTGGTGTGATCATAAATTTGCTTTGCTTTAATTACGACGTGTCTGATTGGCTGACTGTTGTTCAAAACAATAAAAAGTTTAATTTTATAAGTTTCATCTACAATATAAACTATCTGCGTCTCTCTCCAATTAAAAATTGCAGAGTGGCTTTTGGTAACACTTGTTTCAAAAATATTCTTATTTACTGAAGAGTCAAATATTTATTTGACGCTAGAAATGATAAAGGTTGCTCTGAAAATATTTTTAGTTTAATAAATGTTGCGGTATTGTTTACTTGAAGAATAATAAAATAAATTTAAATTTAATTGGTAACTTGAAGTACTTATTCATCGGTTCAATATTTAAAGGTAGAGAAATAGATGGACTTGCATTTTTAATACTTGAAGTTACCGTTTAAATTCACTGTAGATTAATGTGTATAATGTATTTTGTTTAAAAGTTTTATCTAAACTGAATCCGTCTTATTACAAAACGCGATTTAAATATTAGTCCAAGACTTTACAAATAAGAAGTCGGTAGGTACTTGTTGTTCAGATATCACACACAAACAATCAAATGTCAATTTCAAATTGGGACGTTGATTTATCATTTGTAACATTTTGACAGTTTGATTATTATGACAGTAGACAAATTTCCATCAACAAAAACCGACTGCATACTTTAAAATTTCTGGATTAATAGTTAAATTACGTTTTGTTATAAGACCCAATAGTTATACTATGAATTGTTTCCATATATATGTTACGGCTAATACCCGAAGTGCGGCTACACCTAGTTTTAGCCGGTTAGAACTAGGTGTAGCCACTTACTCTTGGTTAAACCTAGTACGAGCCGATTGTTTTCGGGTAAAACTAGGTCTCAAGTCCTGTTGTAGTGCAAGTGCACTTCGGGTATAAGCCGTAACATATATACAAAATACGACTAACAAAAATACAATACATATTTTGTAAATAAACCCAGTCAAAATATATATTGTTATAAATCCAAAGTGGCTAAAATATATTCAATAACTACAAAGTTGGGGATATTTAATCCTGTGTAGCACTTATACAAGTTTTTTGGCTTTAAACATTAAATTTTATCCCATTTTCGTAAGCCACTAGATGACAAGCAAACTTTGTACTGGGCTATTTATAAGAAAAACTTGTAAATCAACTATTTACAGGAATATTTTACAATATTATTTTGTTTGTTCATTTGACATAATTTTGACAAATGTCTTAATTTAATGTTCGAGATTAAGGTACAATTGAAAAAAATGGGTATGTTGAGTTCAAAAAATCACCGAGATTTAAATTTGTGTAAATGGTGACGGTAACCACATTTCATCAAACGACCAGCTATCAAAATCTGGATTGTGCAAATCTGTAAAAACAAAAAACATTATATGGTTCAAAGTCAGTAAGTCTGCAATTTGTTTAGGTATATTTACCTAAATATGAGTATATGTATATAGCACATCTGACTCCTCGTGGGGCGCGTGGCCTGACACCTATCAGGGGCTGTACTCCGGGGGTGACGTCACTTCCATAGAGAAACTACATTGTACTCAGTTGACCATATATTCACAGGAGCTACAATGTATACGATTCGTCTGCTTCACTCAGCAGAGGCGAAGGGAAGACTGTGTGTGCGGTGTATGCTACTGCTGACCGCGCGTAACTATACACCGCCACATATACATACTTAACTTACGGTTTCATGTTATTTGTTTATTCCTAAAATTACAGTATGTGGTATAAAAAGGCATGCATAGACAATCGATATAGGTACTTTCGATCAGTTGACTGGAAAACAGGTGTTATTCGTCATTGTAAGATAAGTACACATTTTACAAGTAACTCTGTACTTCAAAAATCGTTCTCTCAGATAAACACAAATCGCTCGGAATCATAAAGTTTATTCATACTTAAAGCCACATCTGAATGTCCACACTGTTCGAGATTTTATTGCGAATATTTCTTCAGTAAAAAAACTAGTAAAGAAAACATTGTCGCGGTTTACGGCTAGCCGCTAGACTGGTACTAAATGGAAGAGTCAGATGCAAAATAGCAGAGTATTTTATCAGTAAATATTGATCAAAACTAAAAAATATAGTGGCAAAATTAGCCAAAAAGGTGCTTGCTTGCAAGTTGAAAAGCGTACTTGTGGAGATCGTTATACCTAAACATTCCTCACTGTTACCATCTGAATGTTGTAAACAAGTGCAAGAATAAATAAATTGAATTAAAACCTTACATTGCGTTTTGTCATTTTAATCACACTGAAACTGAGCCACTTTTGTTTTTATTTTTAGTATGGTCTACATTATCCATGTATATTCTAATAACTCAGCAATATTGAACTCATTGTCATGTTACAACGTAAGTGAAACGGCGGGTAACCATCCACTGGTATTTTAAGTTTTAAGTGATTATTCAGTTTTCTAGTTGAATATTGGAAACATAATTTCGATCATAGAATACTTTATGTGCATATAGTTAGTAGGCAGTGTAGGAGCAAAATGATAGGAAATAAAATGTTCATGAAAAATTCTTCGTATTCTGCAACCGAAGTTACGAAGTAATTTTATATTAGCGCATAGACATGATTGCTAGAAATCAGTTTAAAAATATTCTAGTCATCATCATCATCGGATGCCATCTTCATATTAAAGTGCGGAGGTCAGTTGGCGAAACTTCTTGCGATCTCATGCTGCTTCTTTTAGTGGGTGTACCCACACCCACCACTTCGTGATTCGTTAGCCATTTCATTCTTTGATACCCAGGGCTTCTTTTTGCATTCGAGGATCAACCGTGGGAATTCATACGTGGGAATGGGGATGCATTCTAGTAAAGGGTTAAATAAAGGTTCATTTGAGGACATTTTTCAAACTTTGTAGCCTTTGATCGCTCAGTATTATTATAATAACAACATATACTAAACACTTCAAAGCTTCTGCCAAATATATACAATTTACTGAAGTTGTAAGTGAATTGAAACAAACCGCACTCTATGCATGTAGAATTGTATACTAACACTTTATCTGCAAGATACTCAGTAAGTACATTCCGTCTTTAACTTAGCTTTATTTATACACGACGAAGAATAAAAATGCTCAACAAACGTTTTATATCATTCTGCGATTCATAAATTGTGCAAGTTAATAAAACTAAACAACATAAGCACTTTAAAAGAACAGCGTTTAATATATTTTCCCACTTAAATTAATAACAATGTAAATAAAACCCCTATTGTGTAAGATTTTAGTAACTCATGTTTGGTTCTTTTGCCTATCTTTAGATGACGTCTGAGTACTTATGTTTACGGTCGATCTCACCTCTGACGCATTTATCAGAATACTTTACAAAATTATCGTATCGTACAATCTAAAATATCCAAAAGGTCTCTCTCGAACCCAGTCGTAAAACAGATTGAAATAGTCTGCAGGAAAAGAAATCGAATAGCAACGTAATTCTTAGCAACTTCCGATATAAAATTTGAATTGTATTTTGTACATAAATAAGCTTTAAATTTTGATACGTCTTAAACTTTTACTGCTAAAAGTTTCACAGTGACAAAACGTTGAACGCGTGCGCTCTTCAATTGTTTTCAAAGAAGGAATCTTCTAGTACATTTTTATTTGGCACGTGTACACAATAGTACTTTGTTATACCCTAGGGGTGAAAGTAACTTAACTAGTCCCGAGACGGGGTTTACGCCCTCACTTCGTTCGGGCGCCAATAGTTCGAGGGACTCAATAAGTCTTTAACCCGAGGTAAACACTGTGCTTTTCATTACAAATACAAGGAAAGTTAAAATAAAAAACATGAATTAGCTAAAGAAAATATGAGTAAATTTTATTTTACCACCGAAATCAAAACTAATATACCTAAAATCGTATGACGATTTTCCACTGCCGCTTTAGCCTCTTCTATTATAAAATCAAGCGTTAAATTTATATCAGAATCAGATGAACTCATTTTATAGGTACAAATCTCTGCTATACGTATAAACAAAAGTCTTCAAATCGAAAAAATAAATGAAGATCGAATTACCTTTTCATCCCACCATCTCGGAAAGAGTATTTTTGCTCTTCAATATCTGAGTGCAAAAGCCGTTTTTATTCTCTAGAGGATAAAGTAAATTGAATTTAGAACATTGTGTGCACTAAGTTTTTGAATTTAAAAAATCATTAAACCTATTTACTACCTCTATGGTGCCGAATATATCATACAACTTATTTTAAATTTGTTAAAAACTCAGACTCGGAACCTTCTAGGTGTTGTTTTTTTTCAATTTGCTTTGTACACGGTTCTTTACGCGGCATATTTTCACGTCATTGTTAAACCTTATATTAAAAAAAACAAGAAACTTGAAAACCAGTGAAAAAACTAAAATGAGTGATTCTAGCGACGAGGAAGTTTGTTTGACGCCAACAGAATTGACTGAAACTGTTAATAATGCGCAAATGAGCTTTCTCCCTCAACAATTAGTAATTTCCTCGCTGAGGTGGAATGAAAAGTTACGTGTTGCACTCGAGTGCAAAGATTTTTCACCTCGTGCTCTTTTGATTCCCTCGCTAACGCTCAGGATTCTAATTTTGAATCACTCGCTGCGCTCGTGAATCAATTTTAGAATCCTTCGCTTGCTCGGTCATCAAAATTGAACACGCGGTTAAAAAGCAACTTTGCACTCTTGTATAACATATAACTATTTTACTTGAGAACTGGCACAATACAAAACAATACATCATTGAAAAAATGGCAAATATTTTACCGAAATCTAAGTTATTTTAAAGAAATTGTCGAATCTAAATTATAATAAAGTTATTTAAAAAATATATATTCTGTAATCAATACTTAACTTTAAGTTATTTCAATTTTACATCGTGGCTGTATAGAAAGTTGGAACATGGTTCAATAGATAATGTGAAAATGAACTATTTTTTTTATAATTTGACAGCTGTCAGTTGAAAGCGATTCTCCCTAGGGATGAAAAGTATTACTTTCAATCCGCTCCTCAGGCAAGTTCAGACCTACTTTCAGAGTATGAGTAATGAGAAGTTTGTTTTGTTTCATCTTTTGTAGATAATATCATAATATTATGTAGTATTTTCGGAAGTATATGCTTCTCTTTTAAGTGGTAATTTTCATTACTGATTGTGGTGACTCCCATGCTGACACATTAGAGGAGTTTCATTGGGCAGGAAAAAGGTAGCTTAGATCATGTTAATAGAGAAAAGGTGGTTTCCTTTCATATTTTCTGATAATTATTTATAATATGAAGTAATCTAAAATGCAAAGAAAATATGGTCGATACGTTGGTCTGTTTTGTTATCTTTACGCAGCTAAGTTACACCGGCTTGGCATGAGAAACATAAAATCATCGAATCTGAAATTTCGATTTTCTTTTCATTTTTAGAATTCAGTAAAAAAGAAATACAGTGATAATCTAAGATTTCAAATCCGATCCAAAACAAACACCCCGCACCGGTATCGTCACGATCCAGTTATGAAAAATGCTTCAATACTGCAGCTACGCGCCTGCAGCTATCTCAGACGAGACCTGCATTAATTACTAGCTTTTACCGCAACCTGTCACTGGTGAGTTATAGACCGCTGTGAGCCGGGGGCGAGGGAATTAGGAGCTTACAGAAGGACCTTTTGGCATATAATAAACAATGTCAATCAATTAATACATCTTTGTCGTTTACCAAATATAAACATAATGATTAAAAAATAACATTATGTTTACACAAAATCAATGTCCTCTGGTCGGCTTGATTGTTATCTGAACAAATATCACCTCGATTTGGCGTTACGAAATTGATAAGAATATAAAAATAATGAAACAAAAAGAGTTCGGTCTGAACTGTCAGTGGCAGAGGCAGGCTTTTAGTGCTTACTAACGCATAACATATATAAGGAGGCTTTAGTACTTTAAAAGTTACATCTTTTTATAATATAACTTTTGTAAACGTTTACGCGTTCATTTTCTTTTGACTTTTCTGTCTGTCTTTTAATTTGTCGTTTTTTGTCATAAATAATTTTATCTATCTATGTAATCAGCTAATCAGCTGGTCGTATTGTTATAAACATAATTATTAGAAATGTAATGTCTGGGCTCAACTCGACAGATTATAAATATATGTACATCTGTTCTTACTTATTTTGCGTGTCAGTATGAACTGGTTATTAACCAGGTGGTTCCCGTGATATATAGGTGGCTCTGATTCCGTGCCCTTCAGAGAAAGGCCGAAGGTTGCGGCTGTATGCTAATTAAAGCAGCTACTCTTTGTTATGTGCTAATTGTTTTATACTTAAAGCCGATGTTGTTCTTTGTGTGTCTTGAGCTGGGTTTGGTATTCAAATACATAGTTTATTTTTTCTTTAAGGGACTTATAAAAACGTCCCTTAAATTCTCATGTGCGTATTCCTAAGATCCTTTCAGGCTTTTTCAAATATACTTAAAACAATGACATGATAATCTGTTACTTGATTGCATCAGCTTTAAGGAACCTTAGGAAAAAAGTAAAAAGTAAACCTTATTTTTCACAGACGGAATACATAAAAAGTGTCAACTATGAAATGAACCCTTATGATCGGCGCTAATGGATTAAAATCTGAATTCCAAAAGCGCAAAATAAAATTATGCTAAATCCACTTGGAGCCGATAAGATAACTAGAACCTCGCGACCCGCAAGGCGGAGCAAAATGGACGTGTCCAGAATTCACTGATATTTTATTCGCAAAGTTGGAGTACTTCAGTAGGTATCCAAAGTTGGAGGTGGTCTCGAGTCAGTTAAGGATTTTGCTCAATCTGTTAAAAGATATCTATTAGAGGGTTGGGCCGCGGATGGTCTTTGTTATAGGTTTTTTATTTCGCAAAAATAATTAATAATAATAAATTAATAATTAATTGATAATATATGAAAACAACGTGTTATATACCTATCATGCGATTTTTTTGCAGACGTAAACTATTTCCAAATATAGCTTTAAGAGGGCGTTGGTATCGACTCGGAGATTCAACAATCAGCGACGTTTTGATGAAAAAAAAAAAATGTTCAACAAATTGTATCTTCTCTTTTACTAGTAAGTACGTATTGAATGGATGACAACGTAATAAATCTGCAATGTTGTCGTTTGCATCAAAGAAATTAAAAAGCCGTGTATAATGTAATTAAAAAATCACATTATACTACAAAACCCAAAGCTGGATCCAGCAAGTTGTAAATGCTCCCCGCAGGTCCATATTTCGCGAGTTTGCCGGCAAACCATAAAATTCAATTCTCAACTTCCCACGCACCCCTGGGGCTCACTCAAACAAAGCTCCCAAATATGAATATAGTTAAAAAAATTGGATTCCAGTCTTTTGTGTCGACAATTTTCCGCGGAATTGTTGAGATAACGCTGACTGCTTTCTTGTTGGTGCTTCATAATTGTAAATTGTTCTCCTGGTGTAGGAAGGTAGGCCTGTTTTCGGGTTTTGTATCGTTGTACACGAACATAGTAATGCTACTTGTGTTCAAGCCTACATTTTATTAGTTAGAAGGTAGGCGAATTCGTTTGTTTCGTGGTAGTAGGCGTCTGTAATGGTTAGAGTGTACTTTACGGGACGCCAAAAATATGTTTTTTTTTTGATAGGTCATTGACCTTTGACCCCGGGAATCATGTTACGAGTCAAGGTCAATGACCCGAGGTCAAATATCAATGACCTTTAAAAAAATCTCGAACCACACGGAACTACGGGGTCATTGACCCTGACTCGCAATAATGATTCATACATTTCATCACTCTCTAACCTTCCTTTATCCATATCAGTTATAAAAAAGTGGTGTTATGTGAACATCACACATGCCCGAAAAAAATCAAAGTCCTGCGTCCCGTCAAGTATACTTCATAGAAAAATTCAACTTTGATTTTTTTCTGACATGTGCGGTATTAACATGAGCCCCTTGTTTTATTCTCAATATAGATAGATGATGTATAGCTGATCAACATTCCTAGAGACCATTTTTGTCATAACTGCTTAGTTCGCTTTCTATGATATTCTAAATATTTCGTAATAGCTTCAAAACTCCTTAAAATATGGAAGGAATAATTTAAGAAAAAAGTTGTCCATACATTTCGTCATTCTCTAACCTTCCTTTATCCATATCAGTTATAAAAAAGTGGTGTTATGTGAACATCACACATGCCCGAAAAAAATCAAGGTCCTGCGTCCCGTCAAGTACACTCCAACCTCTGTAATACCTAATCTTAGTTTTTGAAGCAAATGAGGATGTTCTTAATACGATTCCATATATGTTAGGAATCATACATACCTGGGAAATTAATTCAATGTTTGAAATGAATATCTTACAGTTGGATTAAATTAATTTTAATCAAATCACTATTCATTTATTAATTAAGCATGCTATATACATACCTAACCATAACAAATCTAACAGACACCATTGTACCAAACACATAAAAGTTCTCCAAAATCCTGTTCCGACGTCACATTTTTACTATAATGTCAGTGAGAGTAGAGCATAAAACATTTTATTTGTTTCAAGCCATATGTACTGGGGAAGGCGTAAAATTTTAACACCTTGGCGGTAAAACGTTGTCACTCAGTGAGGCGGGGATATTGCATAAATTTTCATAAACAGGGAATGTAGGCATAGAACGTGGTTAATATGACGGTATAAGGTGGTAATTTTGGCATATTTCCTTTTAATTATGTTTTAATTTGGTTCTTTTACTCTGAGGTTTTTTACTGTATCATAGTATTGTGTTATGTTTTTTTCAAGAAACTAGATTAAAAAGACAACCACCTGAAATTCTGATTTATCACTTAAACTGAATATAACAGTTCGCGTTACCAAATTTCACTCAAACGCTCTTGAGCATTATGAAGTTCTAAACAAGTATACAAATACATAGATGCACGCTCAGAGCGATAATTTAGACAATCTCCTTCAGATATCAGTAAGTAGGTACATCATCTATAAGACCCATCCGGTCCATTGGCAAGAATAACTCTGCGACGTCCGCATACCAAGATGGGTCCCAGATACCACGCCTCGCTTACAATACGTCACACAGAAAGGAACAAAGAAAAGAATCAATTTGCCGTAATTGCATCACTTTTCACAGCTCCGCCATTAACGTAGCCTTTTTTAATCCAGTTTTATCCGGTTTCATCCACTTTTTTCCGGCTAAAACCGGATATTGGTGTGGAAATAACGGGCTACTTACTAGAATCTATTGAATGCCCTCCGGACAGTAACTACTACTTCCGAAGTTCGTAACCCGTTTAAACCCGGTTAATAGATCGAAGATGCGATATTTAACGTGTTGTGTCCCGGGCGTGATTGCATACAAACTGTTTTATAGTAAGACTGAAAAAGTAGGAGAAATCAATTGGCAAATAATAGATAAATCTCAAATTTAGGTAGGTAGGTACTTAAATCAAAGATCTCAATCCTCGAAAATTAATTACCACAAAATTTGAGTCGTGTTATTAAAACTATAGTTTCATTTAAAAAAGCTATCTGACTTATACTTGTATTATGTATTCTGTGCTTATACCAAATCTCTCGTTTTTGGATACCTATAAATTAAGTATAATATATATATGTAATAAAAAAAATGAGGCACAAACCTTTTTCTTATCCCACCGTGAGATAAAAAATTACATGCGAAAGCCACAATAAGGTCTAAGGTGGATCTTAGTTTTTAATACTTTCTACACAACAGTTTGTATGAAAACATGTTCGGGCTGTTCCACCTTAATAGATCGAAAATGCGATATTTAAGGCCAATTTATTTTGTGTTTTCGATTGCTGTAATCGGAGATAGTGGTTCGTGACTTTAAGTGGTCGGTACTTGCAGTTGGGCTGTTAGGGGTTAGTTATCGTTAGTGTTGATTGGGGAGCTTTTGGACCTGTGCTATTAAAGTACTTGAGGTAATTGAAAAATGTTGTTCACTAAAATGACTATCTAATTATTTATATCTTGACTGGCTTGTTAGCTTAGTTGGTAGTGATTTTGCCTTCTAACCTAGGGTATACGGAATCGATTACCGCATAAGATAAAGGACATATGAATTTAAAAAAAATATAGGTACCTACTTGTGTTGAGTCTGGTCGTTGCTATGCATAATAAGTATGTATTACCAAAGAAGTATATAAGTATTATATCCGTCATCAAGAACCCACGACACACACGTTTGCTTAGTGTGGGGCTAGATGGCGTTGTGTACAATGTCCCGGAATATTTATTTATTGCCTATTATAATCAATTATTAGAGTTTATTTTAGGGTAATTCATTACAATCTAGACTTGTATAAAGCGATAGAGAATATATTTTTATGCGTCACCAATAGCGAATGACATGCATCGTTTACCGTAATGTAAAACCAAATAAAATTTTCAGTTCAGACTTTCGACCCTCTTCAGCTTTATTATATGTATAGAAAATAGGAAAGTAATATTTATATGACGTAACACGTCACAATAGGAAAACGTTCGTAATAATAAAGTTATATCACTATCGCACCATCGTTATGGGAAACATGTACGAAATGATCAACAAACCTTGATATTTGTTTATTAAAACTGTTTTTCCGGTTTAAGTAGGTTTGAATGTATAACATCTTGTTTATCTCACTAAAAGCGGGTATTTTTTGGCTAAAGTAATGATATAAGTATTTTTATTCCTTAGGAAAGTTATTTTTTAATTTGCCTTATATGTGTGTGTAATAAAGTTTAAATTGACCCTTTTGTGTGACTAAGAGTAAATACATATGTATATTATATGTTATGTATATTACAATTCTTTTAAATTAAAATAGGACTAGAATATAGTATTAAAATGTATATACTTATTTATTGATAAGTACCTAACCTTTCTTATTGTTTTCTTTATTCTCAATAAAACCATGTATTCTAACTGAATGAATAGAACTGGAATAGCACGATATTGCGGACACAATACTACTTACCACTCGAAGGAAGACAAAATATCTACGATAACGCTTCTCAAGCTATCTCTTCCATTTTAAATTCATTGGTTTCCATAACCGTTTGCTGCGCCTAAACGTCTGATATGCTAGGGGTCAGACCTCGGTTGAGTTGCTTCACAGATGTTTAGTTATATTGATTACTTTCTATTGTCTTTTTTTCTAATGTAAATCACACCTATGGGCCTATTCCAGCATTGTCATTTATTTCCGTTTTCTTTCACTATTCCAGAATTGTCATTTGTTTTTGTTTTCTTTTTCGTCAGTAATTTTTTTTTTTTTATTAATGGACTTCGTCAGTAATTTTGGTCTGAAAATGTATGGAGAAGACATTTTCTTTAGACTGTCAAACTCAAATGACATGTCACTTTCATATTATTTTTGACAAAAACTATTGACAAAGAAGAAAAAGAAAACGTAATGCTGGAAAACACTTACTCGTGTTTTGGTTGGTATCTAGATTTTAAATGAAACTGTGGTCGTTATTAGTGTTTTATAGAAAAACACATAAATTTTAAATTTTAAATTTTTACTGTATGTTGTAAGCAAACCTTCAATTTCTACTAGTTATTTATTCAATAACAGCTTCAATGAGATAGCGATAAACTGAATGAAAAATAATGTAATTCAATTAAATCGAGCATAATTATAATCCAATCTAATCAAAGATTCTATTCACTTCCACAATGGTGTCTCTAAATTTCTGCCGCTTCAATTACAAGTCAAATGCATCCGCATCAGCTACTAAGATCTATCTATATCTACGGTTTGCTTAGTAACAACAGCGGTCCCTCGGGCGCCCTAAAGGGGTAAACTGTTTAAAGAAATGAAGGAAGTTTTCGTAAACAAATAGAACTGCTTACTGAGCACCAAAATACGGGTATTGTACGAAATTTTTATAGGCACACTGACCGTAAAAACACTTGGCAAAACGGCCGAGTGTAAATAAATGGAAAATTGTTTCCATTATTTTATTGTTTAAAATGGAATTTTAATTGTTTACTGCTATTTTGAAGCGCCCGTAGCACAGCTGGCAGAGGCAATCGAATGAGATCACCAATGTTAAGCAAAGGTCGTCGTGGTCAGTCCTTGGATGGGTGACCAAAAAGTGGCATTCCATTTTGGGCGCTTCCGTGGGTCGGATGACACGTTAAATTGTAGGATCCGGCTGTTGTCATAGTACGGCAGTCGTTAAGCCATGTCTGAGGTCCTTAGGGCGGCTTGATAAACTCTCGACACTAGAGTTGGTCACTCTCATTCAATAAGAAGAAGACTGCTATTTTTAATAATGTTGTTTGATTAAAATAAAATGATGCAATCTTTGATAGAAAAACGAAAATAGCTTAGTTCTGTGTATTTACGAAGTATTTGCACGCACCTGAATATCTAACGGCGTCGAGCAGTCAATTAACTGTTAGAAATTAGTCTAGCTTGTGGTTTTTGCGACGCTAAATATAACCGTTCCCAAATCCAGTAAACCTTACTATTTTGCCTTTAGAATCGTTAGTAGAAAGAGTTGAATATGATCAACCGTAAACATATCCGCTTAAAAAAGTTTTCTCCACCAATAAACAGAAGCCATACCGAACCGCTCAGTAAATTATAAATATTCGAAACCAAAAACACGGCAACTTGAACAAAACCGAGCGAGACTTACTTAATGAAATAAATCCGGTGGAAATTATGATCAAAAATTAATTAGAGAAACAACTGCCGCACGTTTGCTTGAGGGGTTCCTAATTAAGATTTACTAAGGGCTAAAATCAGTGGTCCATGATCGTTTCCGTGGCTTAGGGCTTACAATCCGCTTTGGTAGTAAAAGGGGATTTATTTTCCGACAAACTGCTAACTTCGGTACGGACCATTAGGAATGGGCTCCTAATGGCGCCTTCACAGTGACTAAACGGATTGTGCTTTAGATGTTTAAACTGTCATGTGTTTATATTTATAGCTGACCTAGAGAAAGGAGGTTATCGTTTTATTTTCTTCAACAATATTGCATTCTATGATAGTTTGAACAAGTTACAGATTACTTAGGTTTCACAATAACTTCAGAGAAATAATATGACTACCAAATCCAGTCAAATATCATAGTTAGAACGGCACGTTATGCACCACACCGTTCAATTAATTTATATGCTAAATTCATAGTTCAATTAAAACTTTTATGCAGTGGGCCTTGGGCCTAGCAGGAATATTACCATCGCAGGATCCGATAATTTGTCGATCCGCATTTCATACAAATTCACACCGTTTTTTAAACGCAATTCAGAAAAGTATGATTTACTAATCACCCAATAACCACCCCATGGGAACAGAGCACGGTGACAGATCGGAATATTTCTAAATATAAAGATTTTTGATGTAAATACTGCATTGAACAGTGAGACCACCGCTTCGGACATGAAACAATCACATACGAACAGTATTTTAACAGAAAGACACGACAATAATTATGCCTTTTGAAGAAATTTACAATATCGAATAGCAAACGACTGCACTGACTGACGCTACTCAGCAGAAACTAGTATAAGGGATATAATCGACTGATATTATCGACAAGTCTTTAATAGATCAGATGAAAATACTCATATCAGATGAATTATTGTTACAATTAGTCTGATTCGAATGCAGACTTTAAACAAAATCTGTCAAAACGTTCACTTGGGATATCAAGTTCTGAATAATTGTATCGGACTCACCTGATCGCTTCCTCTTAGCCTCAAAACGTGATCCATCTGAGGTTGATGATGATGAATCCGACTGTCCATGGATAGACGACCGCCGCCGCTTGGCGCCGCGCCGCAGATCCGCCATGGATCTGGGCGAAGCAGTGTGCTCACTGCCCTGTTCCTTAGCTGATAAGGCCCGATTATCGGTCGAGCAACCGGGCACCGCGTAATCACTCATGGTCCGTAAGCTATTTTCGAATATTTCACTCAATCACTCACTAAGACAGTCCATATGGTTCTCCGAGAACACTGTTGTATTTAAATTTAAAAATTCTCCAAAATAACACTTGACCGCGCACTAAAACAGTTCATACGGCACTTCAAAAACGCCGTTATATTCAAATTTAAAAATGTTCGAAAAAGCACTAAATCGCGCACTCAAACA
Source organism: Macaria liturata (assembly GCA_964023185.1). Lineage (NCBI taxonomy): Eukaryota > Metazoa > Arthropoda > Insecta > Lepidoptera > Geometridae > Macaria > Macaria liturata. The sequence continues at coordinate 248,867 of OZ026810.1, forward strand.
GTCCATGCGGTTTTTAGAAAACACAGTTATATTTAAAATTCAAAAATATTGCAGAATAACACTTCATCGCGCACTAAAAATCACCATGCTAGGTCTTTCCGAAAGACCTCTAGAAAGATTGTACGGATAACAACCGATAAAGATTCTTTAAAACTTGAAAATTAAATAGAAATGGCTCGAAACACGTTAATTCGAAAAACGTGCTTTCAGTTTGAGAAGTAACGACGCTATGACGGAAAGTGATCCACCGGGTTCTCTGGCGACCAAAGAGAAAAGTTGGTGACAGGTGCTCTGATTGGACGACAAGGTAACCTGTGATTGGCGGAGACCTAGGAAGGCGCTGATTGGACGAAAGTAACGGGAAGTATACTACGCATCTCTCATTGTTTATGCTGGGCATCGTCTCTGCTAATAATACAAATTTTATTTTTGTGTAAAATTTGCATATTACTACAAATAATCGGCATAGATAGATAGATGGCGCTATCAGACATAAACAATGGCAACACTGGGAGCAGTAAAGTAAACATTGATTTTGAGACGTTCTGTAAAGAATAATAATTAAGTGTTTTCAGCAAAATAAAAAAAAACAAGTGCAGATAACATAATCTTGGTGGAAAAGTGGGAATTTACTCAAAAATTAAGACGAAACCGCAGAGATTAAAAGCGTATTTTTGAATTAAATAACACACAAATCTAGTGAAAGGGTTTTTAATCAGAGATTTAGAGGCTAAAAGATTAAGCATTTATAAAGGTTCAATATATTAACTAAACGGTTTTCACTCACGTGTAAATCGTGTAAGTTGTTTACGCGTTTCGGATGTTATGACATCCATCTTCAGAACGTATGTTCTGGGACCGCGGCACCACGCAGACCACCAGAAAAACCGTTTAGTTAATATATTAATAAAATGTCTCACGAAATATTAAAATGTATAAAGGTTTGTGGAGAAATCCAGAGAATTGGAAATTCAGTGACTAAAAATAACATCTAAAATACATAATCATTCTCTGACTGCCACAACAACATTCGTAAAAGCGCCATCTAGTTTAAAAGCCGAAAAACACTTCAATAAAACACAATAACAAGACTGTGAGACTAGTACAGCTACCCACCAACAGAGGGCGCTAATATGAAGAACATGGAACAATAGCGTTTGTAACGCTAAGAATTAATATCAGCAAGAACCAGGAAAAATCTCTTACTGGCCTGGAAGCTAGAATTACAAGTAAAATTAATGAACATACTGATCAAAAACTTGGTATAATATGCGAAGAGTTAGAAAAAATAAAATATACGGCGTTAGACCATAATGGAAGAATTTTAATAATTAATTAAGTAAAAATTTAGAAAAACAAGCTTGTATGAGAAATATTATTTTTTTCGCTATACAAGAAAGTGAAAAATCATGTGAAGAACAGTGGGCCTAGCAGGAATATTACCATCGCAGGATCCGATAATTTGTCGATCCGCATTTCATACAAAATCGTACAGCGCACCTGGTGGCGAGTAGCGAAACTATTTTACTCGCGACCTCGCTTACTCCGCAGGATTCGATAAAATTACGGGACTAATGTATGGAGATTTACATAGCTAGCGAGCTGTAGGAGTCTTAATTTGACAGGTGATCCATAAATACCAGACCCACCCAGCCTTCGACAAAATGTCACAAATAAATATTTTCATCGCCATTTTTTCAGTGATTAAACTATCGACATCTTTTGAGATCGATTTTCATGTGTTAAATTTAATTTCTATAAAATTAGTTTAGGCTATATAAACATTATTACGTTACATTATTTTCTAAATCTATTTTTAACTAAAAAACATTGTCATTAATTGTCTATGACTATTATATTGTCAAAAGTTTGAACGTCAAATTTGTATTAATTTATTAAACCGACCGCGGTTTGGAAATAAGCTCGCGAGGTTTTTGTACTTTTTGTGATTTTTCCTTGTTACTGTGAACAAATTCAAGTGGAACTAAAACGGATTAAACATAAAACATCTCTCGTAGTGAGCCAATGAAGAAAATGACACCGAACCAGATTGAATGTAAAGTATGAAAAGTTAGTAAGTTTGGAAATTTTGTTTACGCTAGTTCAATCTCTATTGTACCTACCTACGTGCCTATAGTAAAATCGACTCCATGCACGACCCAAAGTTAGTGTTTATGCCTCCCCAATAAATATTTATAGTGATTTCTCAAAGATATTGACGCAACAGATGCGTTGAGCGGACTAAAGGTCATAGCACACTTAAACAACTCTGCTCCAACACCGCTCCCACCCAACACTGCCCTAACTGCTCGCAGTCCACGCAGCGACAGCTAGCAGGCACCCAGCAGTCCACGCGGCGAAAGCTTGCAGACGGCCAGCTGTCGACCCGCCGATCTCTCTTGTTTTTCTCGATAGACACAGTTCGCGATCGGTCTCCGTTAAAGCAACTCGAATTTTTACTATGTCTCGATTCAGCTCAAGTCAGCTAGCGCCTAGCACTGCTAGCAGTGAGCGCGCGGACACCGCGCCGACCGCTCGCCTACATCGTGCGGCCAGCGAGGCATCAACTACCGAGCAGTCTGACGGCGGTAAGCTCGCTGACAGCGGGCTGTCTGCTAATTCATGATGCCAATGTAAAATATATCTTAAGAGCAATACTTAAAGACTATATTTTAATTATATTATTTTTGCCGGGTGGGAGCAGAGTCGTTTAAGTGTGCTATGACCTCTAAGATCCGCCGTAAGTAGAAAGCTATCTCTCCGTCCGTCTGGAACTAGCAGCTTTGTTAGATTGTAGATGCCTTCATTAATCTATATATTGTACTCATCAAGTGCTGTTGTTTTAGACAATTAATGTTATAATACTCAAAATATACATTGTAACACTCTAAATTAAAAATACCAAAGTAACTTACACAAATGAATAGCATAACTTATTGATGGTTTTGCAGAGAGCTGTGATAGTAACCATTGCACTACCATGAATTCTAAGTATGGGGGTGTCACTCTGATGCCTTGTTTTTGAGAGCCACCTTGAATGATGAGAGCCAACAGTAACCATATAAAAACCTCCACAAGCAATGTTAGGAGCATACTTGGCATGTAATGTTTATCCTGGCTAGTCTAGTGGAAAACTTAAAATCCAATAAGTACATACTTAATTATTTATTTACAGGACATTGTTTCAGGCTAGCCTAGAGAAATTAGCACTTGATGCCATCCCTGTTGAAGCTAGTCCGGAAGCAGTATACAAAATCCATCAATCTGTTCCACAGCCGGTGTCATGATTTGGTCGGACTACTACTTACAGAATAAATGAAGAGAGACTATGTAGGTGCTTCATACACTAAACTTGAGATGTTATGCACAAAAAATACTGCACATCGTTTGCATTTTAGATTTAAAGATAGTTATTTACAAGAAATTACTGATGAAAAGCTGTTTTATGGTGTTTTTGATATTATTTTATGTGAATTAAACCATATGCTACAGGTAAATACCTAAATTTTAAAACCATACACAACCTAATTTTAATCTCCAAAGTTTGCAATTGTTTTGTAAAGTTTTATACCAATCCTATTTTAGGCTTGTATTTTAGTAATCTTTGCATTAGGTAGTTCTTGATTCATGTCAGTAAATTATATAACTCTTATTTATTGTACTTGCACCATTGTATCCAACAATATCAGTACCAATGTACATAAATATATAGTTAGACTGTGTACAATAAAGAAGTAAAATACACTTCTTCGAACTTCCAGTATACTTAGAACTATTAAATAAACTCTCACCCATTTTAGTATGACTAATAAAGTTTTAAAGCAGTCTTAAGATATAGGTTTCATAGTCTAATCTGTAAATGTACCTAGGTATATACTTACTTAGTGTTTTTCAAATAATGAACTAACATTAATGTCACACAATAACTTCATTGCCGTTTGTTACAACAACTACAAAATTAGTGTGATATTGTTATTTGTTGAGCATATTTATTTTGCAACTTTACGGTTTAGGTACATACCTACCTAGTTTAATTATAATAAGTATTAGTTATACTAGTGATGTAACTGGTAAGGTTGGATAAACTTTTTAAATGAAACTCATTGAAATTAAAATTATGTGGTTTGTAATAAGATAAAATAAATAATCTTAGACATAAAATACCACTAATAATGTCTTCTCTCTCTGGCAGATTCAGCCCCAGCAAAATAAAATAACTATAATTGGACAATTGTGTTTTATTTGGTCACATAAAATAAGTAGGTACCTGTGTAGCCAGCAAATTTTTGGAATTTAATGGAAATTGTTTAATGGAATTTTTATGTATTTAATTTCAGGTAATTTGTGTCTTAATTTATCGATTAAGTTTTAATGGAAAGTATTTATGTATTTAATTTCAGGTAATTTGTGTCTTAATTTATCGATTAAGTCCATTTAGCTATATGATCATGAAGAAGTAACAGTTTATACACTCAGAAACTAAAGTAAGTTAAGGAAAGTATTGTAACTATATATGTAGTAGTGACCCAGCTGTTAAGCCCTTATCAGAGGTTCTAAGGATAGTTTGAAAACTCATCATAGAGTATAGTCCATAGAGTAATATAATATGTATAGTCACTGTCATACATACCTAAGTATAGAGAAGTATCATGAATGTGACCATAGTATGCCACTGCAGCTTCTTCTGGTACCTACTTATGCTCTCCACGCCTTTTGCTGTTTGTTCATTGGCTAGAGATTCGGCCGGTTTACTTCCAGTCTTGATGCAGATATATTCAATAAAATACTCTTTATCTAGTAACTTTTAACCTGTAAAATTGAATTTGTAGCACTTTATTGAGTATTTCTAAAACACTGAAACTATTCATGTTAACTAATTGAATTATGGGTCTAAATTTTTATGATGAAATTAGATATAGAATGGATTTTTTTTTCAATCTACTTACAAATATTGCAAAGACTGCTCCATGGTTTGATTTTATTTCCGGATTTAATATATGAAAACTTTGTTTACTTTACTTTGGCTGGCGCTGTGACCCAGCCGGTTTCTGCCCTTCAATACTAGAAGATGCCACTCAGCGCGGTCTTGAGCAAGGTCCTATTATCACTGGGATCATGAATCCTGTGGAGATACTCTTCGACCCGATCCTTCCAGCGATATTTATAGCGCGCCACCGGTCTCTTGCACCACGGTCGCCCTGAATATACGCGCTTTGCTCATCTTTTGCACATGGCCATGCCAGCCAAGTCTTTCTGCTTTTATCTCGTCTATAATCGGGCAGATTGGTGTACCTCGGCGTTATTTTCTTCCAAACTCTCAAATAACCGTCAATCGTCATCTCTTCGAACTGGCCCAAGATTCGATATCCGCTGTCACAAGCAACTTCTTTTCTTCCTTTTTTTTACAATAAAAGTATTGATACTGTAAAAACACTCCTAAAAGTTACGTATTTTGAACTTATTTTTTATTTTGTTTGGTTTTATTTATTTCGCGCCATGTTGTTTTGGCAGGATCATAGGAATCGCAGATAAAAAATTTCGTAGAAAAGAATGAACGTAGTTTTTCAACCGGGATTGTTACTCTCGTTTATTTACCATCGCGACCTAAACCTAACTCCAGCTACCAATGCATGAAAGTCGGAGAAGTAATACTTACGACTAACTTTTACTTTACGCACTCAAACTTGAGCTAGGGGTACAGGTTTCTGTCATTGATGTAATGTCAATTGATTAAATTATAGTTGCAAATCAGTATTCAGCAGGCGCGTTTGCAAACAGTATAAGACCATTTACCTATTCTGTTTGCGTACGCGCCTCACTCCGACTATACAAAGTATTAAACTTTCACCGGTCTTCATCGTGAAAAGATTCAGTACAAAAATGCGATACGCACAACTATTTACCATCGACTGTCCTTCCAGTATTACCAGAACAAAATCATTTTCAATCTCTCCACAGTCCAAAAAAGGCGAGTCGAATCAAACAGTACATGGACAGTCTACATTTTGGCTCCGAAATAGTGGTCCCATCCCAATCGAAGTTATGGGACATGGGGTATGGACTACGGGGACCATAACTTCGGTCGATTTATCGCTCCCAACGAACGAGTCGGTAAGTGTGATCTCTAGAGTATGGCTAGTGTATTGGCTCCCTGTTTATAATAATACAACGTGTTAGGAACTAGGAAGTATGGTTAACATAAATACGAGGTACATCAGGCAAGTTGTAGTCAAGCGTGAGCCTATCTCATGTATTACTGAAATGGGAATATTAAGGTTATTTAATTCACACAAAAATGCATTCATCACAAATATTCATTAGCGAATTTGATTGTAAGATTATGCATACATATAACAATCACAAGAATTGGCAATAATTTGATCTCTAATAATTTTGCTGTTGATTTACTGTTTTATTCATACAAATAATCATTCATAAATTTATTTTTTAGCTTGTTTCTAACTCTGTTACTGTAATCAAGATCACTGGAAGGGACTAGCTAACATAGCACGGGCATAGACTGCACGGGTGTGCCCTCACCCAGTATGTTAGGTAGTAATTAAGAAATATTGTAAAACTTTCTCTGAACAAATGTTTTATTTTTGAAATATTTTGAATTTTGAAACTGTCAAGTTGCATAAACAATAAATGAAACACATAAGGTTTGTTGGTATATATTTGTTTTTGATATACGTTTTTTTATAATGAGAAAATATGTTTACAAAGATTTTACCCTACTAATTACTGTCAGAATTGATCTATAAAATACGTTATATAGTTTGCCATTCTATCGTCTTTACTACCTTGAAGCATACAACACATTTACTCACATGAAGGGTAAATAGAGTATATAAATACATACATAAATGTATATAAATCCAGTTTGTATTTACTGTACGAGTTTTTCTGACGAATGAGTTGGGAAGTTTGTTCGCAAGTTGTAGCAGGTGGGAGTGGAGTAAACATCTGGACAACTGTGTGGTTTACTTTCAATTTAGTTTCGTGTGTTTTCTACTGAGAGTACTAAGATATAGTAGGTACTTAATGTACTGTTACATATATAGCATTAGTACGTATATAGTACTGTTGTTATGTTTGTATTTGATTATCTGCTGTCCCGTACTCGCTGCGTCCATTTTTTTTATTAAATAGTCAGACATTTGATCACAATGTCGCACATGAATGCCTGTGTTGAAAAATGTTTAATTCTGTCAGTTATAGAGATTTAAGTGATATTCAAAGACCAATAAAAACTAAGACTGAACGGAGTAAAAAAAAATGTGCTGCTAGTAAACTACATGTACCTAAGTAGTATTGGAATGTAGTCCTTAAAAAACATACATAACAACAAAGGTAAAATAAGGTAAACCATCTATAAGGCGCCTTTTACATCCCAATATGAACTGATCTTAACGCCCAACCCCCAAAAATAACAGCTCGAGGTAAGTTATTGAAAACCGATGTCCCAGGTAGCTCGTTGTAGGCACTCCTTGGCTTATCACCGCCATTTTAAAGTCAAATTCACAATCACTGAGTTGCTCTGTTTAACCAGTTTTTGGAATTTGTTGTACCTACCTGGTTGTGGAAACAACGGACAAAGTATTTTGTTGTACCTACCTGGTTGTGGAAACAACGGACAAAGTATTTTGTTCTAGAGCTGACTGAAAGATTGCTTGGAAATCGTCCGTATGATCAATTGATCAATGTTGGCATCTGAGTAACACCATTGAGTTATTATTGTAGTTATATAACCGAGTGCTGCTGAAAAGAAGAGTACCTATCAGCCTTAAATATTATATGAGTAATGGTCCCTGTTTCAATTCTAGCATCCTAGCGTACAATCATTTGTTATTCGAATTTCGTTCTATGCATTATCTTAGTGGCGAAGGAACACATCATTAGGAAATGATCATACGGCTTGGTCGACGAATAGAATAAATTTTCAGAAACTTAGATAAAAAAATCTGTAGAAAAACTTCGTGACCTGCAGTCGGACCTTAGTAATTATGAACGAATTCTCTTAAAACAATACACTGATTTATATTTCAATCCGTAGTAACTCACAGTAAACCTAAAAAGCTACCAGAAATATAAAGTCCAGTTGTTTTTCCATGCTAATGTTTCGCCGTAAGGCTTCCAACCAGTATGAAGTTTCACAAATGTTTACATTTTCTTTTAAAATGTTTATCGGAAATAAGGTAGGCATTCACAACCAAGATTAGAATAGAAGGTAGGCATTTACTAATGGATTATTATTGGCTGTTCCACGTGACTTTGCTCGCTGTCTGTAAAGTTTGTTTTGAATAAAATGTTATGGAATTAAAAGTGTTTTTGTTGGTAGCTAGGTGAGTTTTCCAGGTTAAAATATGCTCAAAGACGAAATATTTTTTCATTTATGTAAAAAAATATTGTTTGTTTGTAAACACATTTTGTTAAATTTCATACTAAATTGATACACACACATTATGTACAGACTTCAGTACATATACCTAAAACATTAATTTATGTTTGTGCCACCCTCGAGTATTCAAAAGTAAACCCCTATTTATAAACTGCTTCAAAAGAGTTTTTTAGAATTATTTACTTAACATTCTGAAGCAGAATAAATCAAAGTACGAAGACAGCGTGGCCAACTCGTTTGTACATAATGTACTACGTCAGCTTTGCTGCGGTTTTAAAGTCTGATTTAGCGAATTTCAAAGCTATTCGTCGAGGTAAAAGCAAGGTAAGACCTTACTCTTATCTCTAATGCTGTGGCACAAAAGTATGAAGTTTTATGTGTACGTAAGTAGGTACCTACTATTGTTTTAGTCTGTGGTTTCGGGAAGGTCTTGATACGCTTTCTTTGTGGGGGAATTTTACGAAAGTAACTTTACATTATATCATTATTGACTCACTGTGGCCAAACTGTATTTGTACTTGTGTATTCTGTGACTATATGAAAAATAAGTCCTCGTGTTGTTAGGGTTTAGTACGGCATACATTGTGAATTGCAATATTGAGCATGATTTTCCCTCTTTTAGTAAGATGACAGTTTGTCACATAAGCTATTGCAATGTTTATTATGATTTTGTATTTTTTTTGTAAGACAACAAGTTTTTTCCGCATAAATGTATGAAGTTGAATATCACAGAACAGAGAAAACAAATATGAATCATGATAGAACCATGAATTATTATTACCGATTAACCAATAATATGGTTTTTATTTTTATAACTAATTTAAAACAGCACTTCATACGTGCAAGCGTAATTCAGCCTCAGAATTGCTGTCATAAACATGCTAAAGACTCTTATGACCTGCTTTCTTCGTGACAGAAATTTCATTGCTTTGCTTGGAGTAGGCGTAATATGCGTCGTGCTAAAAGGTAAATCCAGGCTTTATACTCTTATGTCTACAAACACTGTTCTTTTGAACTATATTCTTCCAAAATGGATAATTTTACTTTCTAGCTTTGCTGTGTGTGTGTTTATTGCGAAGACGATATTATAGTTATAGAAAAAATGGTTATAATGTTTACTTTTTAAAATTTATGTTCTAAAATTCCCAAGTAAATAAATAATCTTACACTGGAATTTTAAATGTCAACTCCATAGTCTTGAACATCTGGTTTCCAGCCAGAAAAAGGCGTACAAAAAGAATCGCGAAACGTAATACAATGGCGTTGAAGATACGGAAACAGAGTCCATAACGACACGAAAAATTACTCTGGAATATTCCTCACAGATTTTTATTTTTAGAAAAACATTCTTTGCTAATTTAAACCTTATATCCTTAGCAATAAAGCGAAAAGACAAACATACACGATAATAATAACCTTTATTTGATAGAATGAAACGCTCACGAGAAAAAATAAATGGTTTTTATGATATCATTAACTTCCATTTATTGTCGCTTGCTTAAACACATTTTACGGTTTGTTGGGGAAAATAATGAGATTTTTTTGTAGTTATTTTGTACGAATTTTTGTTTGTTATGTTTATGGTAGATTAACAAGTTGAAGAATTAGGACAAACATAATAATAATTTTAAAACAACCTGCGTATGCAACTTACATTTATAGCAATACTAGTCCTCACCTTACGGCTTCACTCACGTTATAGCCTATGACGCTTTACTACACCGTTCCTAAAATCACGATGAACCATAGTTATCATTTGGTAATAAAGATCAAACAAACCAACAAACTTTCACATTCATATAACGACATAATAGCAAGTCTGTTGGAGGTATCAGAATATCTCGATCATAAATTAAAATACAGAAACATTAACAAGTTCCTTAACATTAGTTTATCTTAACTAATGATGTATTAAATTAATTTAATTTCAGTTATGGTAAATTAAGATCTAAGTATATTTTGGCATCCTAATCCTCTCTTAGACTTTTCGCGTGGAGTTGAAGATTTACTTATATTGACATTAATTTTATTGACATATAATAATATATTGATTTCAATCAAATGAGTCACAAACGCTTCGTATCCAAAATCAATCATCATCATTTCATAGAAGACGTATAGGGCACTAAACTTGCCACGCATGAGTAGACAGTTTCACCCGAACAGTATAAGATTATGACAATGGGTCCGGAGCCCACGGAGCCTATAGCCACTAGCCAAGGGGAAATTGAATGCCATCCAACGCCATAACCGATTTGAGCGAATGTCATAAAATATATCCGAATGTCGGTGCTGAGTACAGGGTGACATTTTGTGTTTAGGGTGATTCACAGTTTCTCTCTCTTTGAGGGAGGGACCCTCATGACTGAGGGTCGTGACTCCCCCGCAGAACTAATTCGTTAGGGGAGTTCTCTTGGGGAGATAACTCGTGGTGGGTGCCCAGGTCCTTCCACGGAAGACACATATCCTCGGATTTTGTGGTCCTCAAACATGTCGGTTTCCTCACGATGTTTTCCTTCACCGTTAAGCGAGTGCAAATCCACACATAACTTGGAAATACAAGTCATTGGTGTAGGGCCGGATTCGAACCAGGGTGCGTCTGGTTGAAAAGCAGACACTGGAACCGCTGAGCCACACTCGATTCACGGTAGAAGTAGCAAAATCCCGCACCCATAAAAAAACAAATTGTGGGTATGAATAATAATGTGTAATGAGATTTTTCAAATGTATTAAAAAAAACAGGTGTTCTGGCAGTCTATTTCTATTTAGGCATGCTGCAGCTTGGTCTACTGTATATTAGGTATGTGGTATTCATTTTATGGCGAAAAGCTCGAATATAAAGTGTCAAAAAACTTTTCTATTCTTTTCTGTAATTAGAATTAATTCAATTTATTGATATTAATTCTTATATATACGTTTGTTTACCCAAAATCACGCTATGTAGGTACTTTAGTCAAAATATCACCCTGTACGAGTACATTTTGAATGTCGGTGCTAAATATATTTGGGCGTGAAGCGGATATACCGAATGGATTTGCCGATTTATTTGTAAACACAAAGCATTGTATTGTCCAGTCTAATTTAAGACGAGCTCTTCGCAGGACCTCTATGAATTATTTCGCATTGTTATACACAATGGAGATTAAGGCTATTGTGATGGGTACTAAACTCTACGTGGCTTAGGCAATATACATTTTATTTTTACTAATTTTATAGGCTTGTTCATGTTCTATTAATTACTGCTTACAAAAACAAAACAAAGCCAAACAAATAATAAGAACGACAAAGAATTATCTAAATATTTCCACATATTTAGTTAGTGGTCGGTTTCGTTCGAAGTCCGTCTGATATTAAGCAATGTTGTAGCCTAAAGAGGAGCATGGTTACGTTTTAAATATACAATACTTACATACGACACGTTTGACTACAGTCCGCCTGATTTTAAAGCAATGCTGTAGCCAATGGTACGAGTATAACAAGCTTATTCCTTTTTTATTTTACTTTATATAGGCTTGCGTTTGAATGCACCACGCCTGATGAGAAGCGACGTTGAAGTCGAAGATGTAGCACGCATGCCCAGAAGAAACCTATTCACTCTTGCTTTGCTTTCTACCTATTGTATAAACTGAACAAATAAAAACAAAACTACGTTTAATTCACATCAAATCCGACCTACAAATGTCAGAGTGGAGGCAACAAAATAAAGCACTCCACAATCGGATGGGAGCTCACAGAGCGCTCGAAACCACTCGAAACAAAAACTGTAAAGCCTAAAACTGAGTTCGCAACACGAACTCTGCCAGTACAGCGCATCGTTTTCAAACTTTGGAAATTTTAACGTTTTGGGAGAGAGTAAATATGCTCACTACTCCTAGAGAGTACGTCGATGATATTTTTTTTTTCATTTCTAGTGTTCACCTGTAGTGTTCATCTGGTAATTTTTGTATACTGCACGTTACAAAAACAATAAAGTTTTTCTCTTATAAAATAAACTTTTGTCACTCTTAGTTTACTATAAACAATGAACGAAAGAGGAAAATACATTGTTTCTGAGCTTATTGACTGCTCGGTTAGCTTAGTTGGTAGTGGCTCTGCCTTCTAATCTAGGGGTGCGGGTTCGATTCCCGCATAACACAAGTAATTATGAATATTAAAATTTGTAATTACTTGTCTGGTCGTTTCTATGTATCATAAGTATGTATTTACAAAAGGAAAGGATATATGTATTATATCCGTTATCTAGTACCCATGATACAAGCGTAAGCTTAGTATGGGGTTAGATGGCGCTGTGATAATGTCCAGATTTTTTTTTAATATATATTCTAAATTTTAGCTGAATCCGTCCAATGGTTTGGGCTGTGCGTTGATAGATCACTATATCAGTCATTCAGTGAGTCAGTCAGTCAGTCAGTCACCTTTGAGTTTTATATATTTAGATTACCTTTACCTTTGGTAATACCTTTCTATATATATTTTCTTCACTGGTTAACAGAAAGTATGGTACTCCAATAATGCCTGCGGTATAGTTCGGCAGCGGTTCGTAAAACATACGTCTAATTTCAGATGGAATGCTTTTGGTCTAAACTATATCTTGTATAAGTGCTTTTGTTTGTTAAATTGTAAAGTTTCCAAAACTTTTGCGGGTTTTGTATCATTGTATTTGAAAGTTGAAATATATGTAGTCGAAGTTTCGTAAGTATTTAATTGATCAGTTACCGAGATCGGTTTGTTATTTGAATCATATTATCTATATGTTTGTTAAAGAATAGTTGCCATTAATTGATTAATTTCCGTATATATATATCATTCGAGATAATTTGTTATTTTACATTAGGTAGGTGAGCATTAACTTACCTTCATGTAAATTAACAAATTTTATCGATTTTCAGTTAAAATTATAAAATTAGGTTAAACATATTATAAACGAACAAAATGAATAAGCTTTGAAAAAAGAAACATAGTAACAAGTAGTTACCTATTACACAAAACAGATTGACTATTTTTTTACTTAAATGTTAGCAATTTTGACACAACTTTGCGATTAAATAAAGAACGGTGTTAAATCCGATTTAAAAGTTTTCACTTGCAACCGTGAGAGATTAGAGAGTGGCGCCACCAAGGAACATCGGGACTTCCTGGAACAAACCATTGTGGAATCAATTTTCAAATTCGAACCATTTGAATTTGAATAATTGAACATTTCCGAAAAATATTTGAAATATGAACGTTGTTATAATTCGTGAATTTGTTATTTCTGTATACTTTAGTTGGAATTTTAATAGGCATGATGGTTAGTATGTGTTTTCATTGAAAGGAGCTTCAATATTTTTACACAATTTCAAGGTAAGTTAGATTCCATTTTTATTTTAATTTGTATTCATTTTTATAAACCATTGTAGTAGTGTTTCTTTAGGCGAAAATATTACGAGTAATACAGTTTAAAGTAATATTGGCTCTTAAGTTTTGTTTATTTCGTTTTTACTGCTTCTTATCCGGCATATTATATAATTTTAATACTTTTTTTGCTTACGTTAAATAAAACATTTTTTCAAACAAATTCTAACGCTTATTGATATTCCATGGCCGCCATCTTTGAGTTTTAAGTGAGTGAACGAAGAACAAACTGAGGGAAGTGTTCGACTAAGTACGAGTGTGTCCTGTCGATACAGATGTTGTTTGCAACTTGGGAATAATATGAACATATTGTGTGTGAAGTAAGTTATTGTTTTTGGAGGAGGGTATTAAAGGAAATATAAAAGTCATGCTTTGGGAGTAAGAATCATATATTCTAAAAAACTTCTTCAATCGCGAAATAAAAAACGAGGATTGCTAATTAAATTTGGTAATATTACGAAAACCTACGAAGCAAAACGAATTACATGTCATTCAACTGAGTAATAAAAAATATATAATATAAATGTGTTTATCAACAATTTGTTTTGTTATATGTGTGCTATAGCTATATAGCTGGTAGCTGTATAAATAAAGTTAACATTTAAATTTAATATTAATTTGAATTCTTATAATTGAATAGTACTCTCGGTCACCCATCCATTCAGACAATAGCGTAGCTTGGGTAAGGTAATATTTTTTTTTTTTATGGATGCTTCAAGTCTAAATTATATCTAATAATAATTTATTTGACTTACCCATCAATCAATAGTATAATACTTTACTGTAACTATAAAATAAATAAGTATAACAAATGCCATGAAAAGAGGCAAATTCGGTTGAGTTATTGGACGACCTTATGTGCTTGGGGTGATCTTTTCCAAGCTAATTTGTGAGGTAAGTAACTTAACTATAGTAATAAGAACCAATCCTAAACTTAACTTTGCTCAAAGATACTGCGAAGAATGCTTAATTTTCTAGAAAATATTTACCTACTTCAGTGAGCAGACTTTGAAAGAGTATTGTTCAAACGAGGTTTTATTCGAGTGTTCTTCTAACTTTTGAAGTCTATTCTCTTAAGAATGAATAAGTACCAACTTGTCTGCCTGGAATTCAAGAAACTGTAGCTGTTTGACGGTAGTTTTGAATTTTAGTCGTCATCTTTTAAGTTAACGAGAGTCAGTTTACTTTTTTATAGGTATTTTTATAATTATTATTCATTGGAGACACGTTGAGGTCTAAAAAGGCCAAAGACTAATTAATATACCTCTATCAATCAATACTTAGATTCTGTAACAAATTTTATTTCTATTGCATACTTGCAATAGTGATACTTGATTTATTTAATATTAACCATAAAGTCGTCAGTTGTTTCCAAAAATATATGAATGCACTCATAATAATTGTAATTAAGTTATGTGATTGGGCAAGCATGTTCCAAGCTAGAATAAAAAGTGTTTAATATTTCTACATATACAATATAGCATGTTCCTGACATAAATATTCGTCAATTCACTAGCGTTTGACGCTTTTGTTAAGGTTTACTGAAAAAGGAGTTGGCGTAAGATAGGAACCAGAGCGATGAATGCTGTCTAATTTTGATACTATAATAAGAAAACACCTTATTTCCAAAACTGTGATAATATATACTACTAACTTACAATTTGTTTCTAGCTTAATAAACTAAACCACTTATTCGGTAGTTTAAGCCGTTCAGTTGATCAATCTAACGATTTTTATCTTCAAAATAAGCATATTTTTATTTATTTTGTACATTTTAAGTACAATTATTATAAATATAAACCATCACTACAACCCTAGCCATGTATAAAAAGCGTATTTACGTAAATTACAGTAGAGAATTTAAATAATTTGTGTCATAAAACCAGCACATACAAGCACATACATACTGCAAAGGAATACGTAAGTAATCAATGTGCAAATATGTATTGACATTTACCTGCTCGTCAGCAGCGATCACCATTCGTAAGCCGGAAATTAAATACCCGACCTCAATCCAGCAAATAAAATCCTCATTTATATTTAAAAAGTGCATTTCAATTGGTTGCAAATGCAGAATGAAACTGCGTTTTCATTCCTTTTATGTGTATTTTTCTGATTATGATAATGTTTAACTAGATAATGTTTAAAAGTACAGTAATTTAGTTAGTTTAGTTTATTTTTAGTTAACTGCTTGCTATATTTTTGTTTGAGTAAACACTTTATGAAGATAACATTTTGGGTTCATACACTGAACACAACCTAAACACTGTTTGATACCTAGGCTTATTTTTGGTGACTTACAAAACAATTTGCCGTTGCACTGTCCCTTATATTTAAATGTACAATCACATACACATGTATTCTATATATATAACAAAGCTGAAGAGGAACGAAAAACGTAATTTACACTTTTTTTTGGGAATACTTCGAATTGAAAGAAGTTTATCTGTTTCTCGGTTTTTCGGTGTCTCTGTTTGCCTGTTCATTTAAACGCTCATCTCAGTGTCATAGTCTACTTTTTATCCTGAAATAATGCGTGCGAAGCCGCGAACATCCACTAGTACAATATATGTCTAAATAGTGAGTAATACCTCTCCGCTGATCACCTAATATCTACTCCCTTCCCAAAACGACGCCCTCCCGCGACATTTCCTACAATGGCGGTCCTGCTTCGGGAAATATTTTATCTTTCTTCATAAAGGGAACCAACAATGGTCGGGTGATGTATTTAGGAAATAAATGTCAACCCATCACTCAATGGTAGTACCGACTCGGTTAATAGGCGAGCTCTGGTTTGTTCGATGTAGGGACCTTGTAAAAACCTTCGGTTTCCGCGCTTTCTAGATCATTGTTCATGTTTGCCTTTGTATCAATTTAGCTGGAAAAAATTGTAAGTTTTTGTGCGTACTAAAAAGCCCGAAAAAATGTTAGTATAGAACGAAACATCCGATATGAGCATAGTTCTACGAATAACAGAGGTTTCAAGTGATACGAAAGTACAACAAATTTTAATTTGCTTTCCTGATATATTATAATGTTATCTTTTTCTAACATGCACGCAGCTGGAAAAAACATGCTTTGTATGGTATTATTCGTACAAAATACACAATTTTTCTTTAAGTTTTAAATGAACAAAGCTTGATACACGAGGAAGACACTCTATTTAACTCCTATCATCAAAATTAACTAATTTGTATACAGTACTTTAACTACTTAAAAATAATTACATTAAGCTCTGCTCCGAGGTGAAACTTGTCATAAATTTCAGAGTAGCCAGAAAATATACTCACTTCAACTTATTTTAAGAGTAATTTGGAAAAGCAATTTGGGAAATGTAGCTGCCATCTTGGAACCTCGTAATGACGGGTTTGTTTTTTTGTAAAAGTAAACCAGAAAGGTACTAAATAAATACTGGAGGACAAACCTCGTGAAAGTATGCGACACCAGTATTTCATGTCGGACTTTCTTTTCGCATGCTCTGAGAGTTTTTGTTTTGAAATGTTATTGAAATATGTTTTATTGTTACAAAATATAAACATATATAACAATAAAATGATAATTAATCAAAAATAGATTAAGTATTAAAAGAAGGTTTTGTGTGGAACAAGGTAAGATACAAAGTTACAAATCGGTTCTTATCGGGTAAGCACGCTACATCTTAGGCCATAGCTTTTGCTTACTATAAGGCAAACTATGGCCAAGTGTAAACAGTTTTTATTTATAAAAAAGTAAGTTCCTTTACAAAAGTGGTGCACTCCGGTATGATTTTACATTTTCTATGAAGTACGAACTACGACATGCTCGTATTCTACGCCGTAGAGGTTCTACGCCATTTTGGCACGGTTACGCAATTCCATATGCAGTACATGAAAACAAAACATATACATATATATATTTAAATAAACTGCTAAAATTTTTGAGCACGATACTAAGGACATTGATTTTATCATTGCTTTGACCTACATTACTTAGAACCACTATTTGCTCATTACCACCAGAATTGCTTAAAATATTGACCTGTAAAATTGTACATTGAGTTCTGTATATTCCCTAAATAGCCTTTTGCTGAAAGTTACCCGGCATTAGACAAACAAACAATCTGCGACCTGCACACCCGGCTGGCTTAGTAAATAAAATCTCTTTGAGCTAACAAAAGAAGAATTTCTCTGTACAAGGAAAATCTCACGATGTTATAGTGATTTGATACAGCTTCTCAAACTGGAATTGTGAATTTTTTGTCGTAATCCCATTAGTAGAAAACTACCTGATCATTTTACTCGTTTATATCTTCCAAATCCATTTTAAAAATTTGTAAATTTAGTTAATTTTGTATTTTACATACATGTATAGCTTTACCAGTGAATGGCCCTGTCCTGCCACTTTAAAATAAAAGGAGAAGCACTCAATGGAGAGCTCACTTACATGACAGAATCACTCAACAGATCTGCTTATAGTGAAAACACTGATTGTAGATAAAAATCAAATGAGAAAAAAAATAAAAAAACGTATAGCTTTTATTTATGAGATATATCAGTAAATTTAACTGAGCTGATAACAATGAATTTATATTGCCATATCTGAGCCATTTTATTAAACCGAAAAATACATGATATAAATGTACATGGAACTTGTGTTAGAAGTTGTAATGAAGTAAATAAATAGAAAAGTCAAACAGATTCCATACAAAGCAAGCAAAGACATTGGGTTTCTTATACAATCTATCTGCGACCACGGTAACATATCAAACAACCAGGAATGTAATTAACGACCTGTATTTGATCGCCACCACATTCTTCCAATACATTAACGCTCAGACAAAAACTAAGGAAAATAAAAAAAAATACTTACAGCAACAACTAGTAAAAATGAAACAACAAATATCCACTTAATAAATTTAATTCCGCAGCAGACAAAATTAAGAAATGTAAATGTGGTCTTAAATGCTTGTGTCACCTTGAAACATTATAAATAACTACGCTATTGTCTATAGTTTTGTTAATTATGAATCAAGCCAGCTGCCAAATAGTATACATATTTTCAGTCAGTATTTAGTATTAATTTTTTTACGTCATAAGAACATAACTATTAATCATTATCATGCTGAAATAACAGAGATATACTTCAGAAAATATAGGATTTAAACTAAGAATACATAACTAAGAATGCAGTACAAATACAATTTATTCAACATGCGTAACAAATTAATAATAAACAAATCACTTATCAGTCCTGAAATTGAATGAAAACACATTTCTTTGCGCACAAATAGGCATTCCCTTTCAAAGGTTGTCATAATACTCGCCCACGCTGCCCAATCTTATAAAACCCTCGGGTTTGTACGTACCGATCGCTACCGTATTACCACAGTTATAATATTACGCACAGAATTCTAACTCAGCTCTAATTTTGAAACACAATCAATCAACAACAGCATTCCTATTGCAGCATGATGAATAAATAGATATATATACAGTATGTATGTATAGCTTCCGATAAAATGTAGTATTCTTTCAATCGCAATTCCCGCTGTGATCTTTTATTTGTGATACATTCCCGTCATAAATTAGTACTAGCTTAGAACTAGTGGCTTCTCTCCCGTTTTACAAATGTTACTATGAAGATAAAATACTGTATAGATTACCCTTGTAATGCTACAACTCCTATATATTGAACTAAGGCATCTCTGTTGATTATCAAGGGCGAAAACAAACAACAAAAGCCACCGGTTTCGGTATTTCGTATCTAAATTGGACAATTAAAGACCTTTTGTCATTTAATTGTTTGTCTGTCTCGAACAATGCTCCTTCGTAATCATAAATAACTGGTGGCTTAATGAAGTAAATGAGTTTTTGGCGGAGTAAAAATTATGGCACAAATTTGTCTTGGCTATTCGTTTTTATAAGTGTAAAGCGTTCTGACCTCTGGAAAAAGCAATAATTTTTAAAATTACTTTTTATGGTTATGGCTTTCAAGCTGGTTAGCGCCTAGATCGTAACATTTACTATTTTTTTTATAACTATTTTTTGTAATTATCTGTAACTAGCTTTCTGTCGGAGTATTTTCACTTGGTCACAATTATTTTTTCCGTCAATTCAAGGCATATGTAATTGGTTTTGTTTAATAAATCCTTTATTTTATTTTTTTCCTTATTTAGGCACCCATTAAAGTAAATTTATGTTTTATTACACTAGGTAGAATATTATACGTCTTATTTTATTGTTGTTGTTCACCAGTTCATTCGATAAATTAGTTTGGATACGTAAAAATAAACAGTTTCTTCGTTTGAAGCTTCACGGTTTATTCATCAAAAATACCAAACAATCTAAAATAGAATAAAAAAAAATCGTCTCAAGACCAAAATCTTGATCACAATCGCTTCGAACGGTTTTCTCGTCAGCATAAGAAGCCAAAAAAAGAAAATATTGACAAAACACCTATTTTATTCCAAAACCGTGAGGAATACTTTTACTGATTATTCACCCCCAAGAAGATTCTGAAGATTTATTACTTCGCCTTTGACATCTAAATATAAAAGGAGGTAAAACGTTATAGAAATAATAAAGTCGTCTGTATTATAGATTTGAAGGCAGTGCAGTACATACGGTATAGACACTGCCATATTTTACGATTGGTACCTTCTCCGTCGAATTATTGATTCTGTGGGTGATTATTTACACTTCTTAGCCAAAATAAGACTCGAAGAGAAAGATGTCGCCACATTAGGTACTATTTTGATTGGAACCTGAAATGAAAGTGTAAATCTGTTGAATCTTCTTTGGCGTACAATTCTGAGAAAGATATAGTCTACTTATATTATCAAAACAATGTAAATGAATCTATGAGTTTCATCTGGCATTATTTTACATTTTTAAACAAAGATTAGTCACTGTTCTAATCTTCACTTACACCCGAGACCTTTACAGTGAAAGGAGACATGACAGCCTTAAAATTATGATAACGAGAAAAGTAAGCAACACGAACGTGACTAAAGTTTTGCCATAAATGATTAATATTCTGCAAGTCAACTTCATTCCACACGGCATGGGGTTTGAGCCAAGTATTCTATTAATCTAGCGGGCTATGGAATGCTGGCCACGAAGTCTAAGTTTTTGGATAGAACCTAGGAGCACGAATAAGCGTTTGCCTAAACGAATGAAGGGAAAGTGAAGAGGCCAATAAGACACCGACTAATCTTTATGAACGAGTCTGTATTTCGTTGTGTTCTCTGTGATAAACCTTATTTAAAATAAATATAATGGTTGTTTATATCAACACCAATAAAGTTTAATATCAAAAAACAATAATAGATATATGGTGGCACGGTTGGAGTCCAAGTCTGT
Source organism: Macaria liturata (assembly GCA_964023185.1). Lineage (NCBI taxonomy): Eukaryota > Metazoa > Arthropoda > Insecta > Lepidoptera > Geometridae > Macaria > Macaria liturata. The sequence continues at coordinate 270,002 of OZ026810.1, forward strand.
TTAAAATACCATAAATGTATGCAGGACCATTTTGTTTTTTACAGATAAAATTATAAACCTTAAATCCAGCAACGAATGTCACACAATGTTACGAATGTCACACAAATAATGAGACAATACCTTGCCCGTGTTTAGCATTTCATCACTTAAATTTTTTAAGTCATTTATTTTCGGCTAATATTATAAGCATTTTTTTTATAATAGCGTTTTTCATACTTTACATCAAGTTGAGAGATTCAAATCGCCCAGCAAGGGCATCTAACATGGCTTGACTCGTCTTCTTCGTGCATTTAGTTTATAATCGAGTAACATACAATATACTACTTAAATAAACACCTGTAAAAAGTGAGTGTGGCTCAGCGGTTTCAGTGTCTGTGTTTCATCTAAACGCACCCTGGTTCAAATCCGCCCTACACCACACCACCAACACCGCCCTACACCAATTACTTTTTTGTACTAATGAAGTTATGTGTGGATTTAAACTCGCTTAACTTTGAAGGAAAATGACGTGAGGAAACCGACATGTTTAAGGACCCGAGGACATGTGTCTTCCGTGGAAGGACCTGGGCGACCCAAGAGAACTCTCCTCGAATTAATTCTGCGGGGGAGTCACGACCCACAGTCATGAGGAAATACGACTTAAGAGAGAAATAAACACCTACTTACCACTATACCTACATAAAATAGGTTGGTTCTTTATATCATTTCTGGGCCTTGTCTATGAAAAGTTATCCCTTCCGGTTCTGCGCTTGGCGGCACCTTTGTTCTGCCTATTTTGGACCCTTTGCCGTCTACGAATCAAATAAATAGCTATACGTAGATGGAGCTATATTATACTCGGAATTCAGGGTTTCGGGAAACAGAAATTAAATAGTACATTACTGTATTTATTAACCTTCTGAGTAGGTGGTGTATGGCGTGTATTTTGTAATGATAATTAGCTTGTAATTAAATTAAATTCGCAATTGGCTCTCATTTGTTCATACATCGTATGAATGTAAATTAAACGTACGTAAATTAAGTATGTTGCTTTATTTTTAAAAGTAGTTATCTAATAATGATATTTTTTTAACACGAAATAGGCTTACGTTTGACTATTACCTGCCTGATGTTAAGCACCACTGTAGTCTAAGATGTAGCACTCTTGCCTAGAAGAAACCTATTTACTCTAGATTTAAAAACCCCTGCCTTGTTTCATTATATATAATTTAGTTTGTTTTTAATAAAAAGAATTGAAATTTTAACAAATTTGGTTCAGCACTTATTGAGGTAAAGATACATGTGCCAAATTAACAAAAACTGATTGATTTATTCAAATTATCTTTCGTTTTGCTACTTGGCTGCCTATTTGACTAGTAACTTGGTACAAAATAAATATATTTTAGTTTTACACACAAAGAGACGTTACATCGAAATGATATTTATGTCAGATTTGGGTGTTAATTGTTTAGGATTAACACATTGTTATTTAGCATCATTATTTAGTTTATTTCCCATATAAATATCGATGCTTGTTTATTGTGTCACAGTTACATTTAAATACAAAACGTTTTTCTTCACCTCTGACTTAAAAAAAGACCAAATCAAATTCTGCCACTACAAAAAACTAGTAACCTCACACACTTGTTTTCAAGCATTAAATAGAGTTTACCTACTCAAGTTTATCGTGATTTCTGGGAAAGGTATATTTTACTACAATAAAAAGAGTCCATTTGGTCGTACGACGCCTCTAATCTCGAGGGTAGTTCGGGCACGGACAATGTTACTTAGAGACAGTCATAATACTGTCAATCTTCACTAGGTTTATCCTACTAGAGGATGCTAGGATGCTAGCGGACCATAACAGAGCGTCGCGCTGACGCGGCGTGACGTCATCGACGCCAGGTCACGAGATAATGTGACCGGGTAGTAGAAATACCCTATTGAGTACATGTCATATCTGAGTTTTCTTTATATTGATTGGGCTTCTAAATGACCATAATTAGCTTGATGGTAAGCTATCATTACGGATTAAGTTGAAGCCATGGAGTTTAGCAATCAAGCTAAGTTATTATGTTTGATTCTGGTTAATCGAGAACTATTCAATAATGATATGTGTAACCGAAGTATTTTACGGACAGTGGGGTGTCTATTAAGTATCGTTGGAATCAGTACACAAAAACTAAGATCCCCTCTAAGAGGATTACAAAAGAGAATGGCCATAATAGTCCGTACAATATAATACGGTTGAACCTGGATAAGTACGTAAGTAAATATGAGATTTCATTTATTTCTATCTCATATTAATACTTATTGCTTCTAAAACTTACGCACCAAAATAACTGGCGTAAGTTTTGGATAAGTAAAAAAACCGTGTAAAATTTAATTGATATCATTACAAAGTTTATGTTTTCCGTACCTACTTAATTGCATTCTTGAACAAATATGACTATATATTATTTTTATGGTAAATGTTGACACCAGAATATTATGACTATGAGGTACGACTTTATAGTTATTAAATGGGCAAACACATTATGGGAAATCAGTTATAAATACATTTTATACAAAAATCCTTAAAGATTTATTTTGTTTTTTCATCATTATCAGCCTGCTATCACCCACTGCTGAGCATAGGCCTCTCTTTTTGTACGCCACTCGTCCCGGTCCTGCGCAGATTGAATCCAGGTTTACCTTCTTTGAAATTAATGAAACAAAGTCATGGACAAATAAGTTACGCGCTACTTAAAAACAAATTTTGGTATACAAGACTCTCTCAGTTTGAAAACTCACAACACCAGAGTTGGTCACTGTCAATCGAACATTTCACACTCAAGGTAAAAATGCTTTAATGTTAATGGTCATACTATATCCCTTATTAAAATAAGGGTAGAATGCATAACACTTGTTTTTTGTTTTTAACAAAGTGGTATTTTTTCAACCGAATTTAATCGAATTGAATAGCAAGTAAAACGTTGTGTTTTTTTTTATCCAACTACTGGCAACATTTCACTAATAAACGTCACCCGTCCTTATAAGTCAATGTCAAAGAGGGCAAGTCGGCAGTTTGGAGAAAAAAAATTTGAAATTTGTTCGTCGCTCCCACAAAAATTTGAGTTTTGTTCTACGAAAAATCTGGTAAGTGGTTTTTGCGTCCAGATTTATAAACAAGGCTATATTGTTGTTGTTTTGCATCCATTTGGTTGAAAATTCTAGTAATCTATGCATGGTTTTCGATCATGTGAAGTTATGGGTGATTGTGGTAAATTATCTACCATTGTTCATTCGTGCCTGCCGCGTGCGTGGAGGAATCGGAGGGTGAAACAGTTTAAAACATGACTCGTGATCGCACTTTATCCACTAAGTCTAAAAATAAGTGTCCACTTTTATATGAGTATAATTAATAAAAGTCTTACATAGAAAACGACTATTTTTATTTACCTACTAAGATAGACCATAAAACCATTAGACTCCTTCTATGTCGAATGCTTTAGAAGAAATATAATGTATTGAACAAAAGAAATGTGAATATGTATATGTTTTTTAAATTACCTAAATTAGACAAGCAAACCCAGAGAAAACAGCTAGTATAGCTCGTATTTTACCACAATCGTAAAATTTTACAAGTCGGTAATGGATAATGGTAGGTTATTTACCACACAAAAAACACCCCTTCCCTCCCCCTTTTTTATATTTTTTTCATCAAAAATGAAATCAGCGGCCCCTAATTACCCAGAAAACACCCTCGCTTTTTCTTAAACAGCCACAGGGGCTCTTGTTTGTTTAAGGGATATACAAGGTTTATTTACTTGCGTGTTTGTCTGTATTAGACCAACCAGCAGAGTATCGGAGGTTCTATTCTTAGTTCTATTAGATAGATAGAATATTCTTTATTTAACACACGAAATAAAAATAAAATACAAAGAAATAGATTAAACATAACTTATACTAGTGCCACAAGTGGCAGCCTTATCGCTAAAAGCGATCTCTTCCAGGCAACCATTGGATGGAGAGAAATGAATAAAGGATAACGGAGGACGTGGTTTACAATAGAAATAGAAGAGATAAAATAAATAACACAAACAATCATAGTTATAATGTACATAAACATAAAAACAAACATCCTAATACATATCATACTGAATAGGTACAAAAATAAACTAATACATAGTGATAAAATATATATATATATATATATATATATATATATATATATATCTATATACTAACAATATATAGTTACAGTAGAAAAATAATAGCATATATATCAGAGTAATGACGACAGATTCCAATTTTTAACCTGAGTCTTGAAGCGTTCAACAGACTGAGCTTTCTTGATGTCAAGTGGCAGGGCATTCCAGAGTAGAACAGCCTGCGCGGTAAACGACTTGCCATAAACTGCTTTCTTACATACTGGATGCTGTAAAGTAAGCCTAGACCGAAGAGTAAGGGAGTGGGAAGAATGGATGTATTTGAACCGGGAAACTAAGTAGCGAGGAGAAAATGGGTTGAAAAGGATATTGTATATAAGAGAGAGGATATGAGTATTCCGGCGAAGGCGAATGGGCAGCCACTTGAGCTTCGAACGAAAATGAGATTTATGATCAAATTTACGAAGTCCAAAAATGAATCTGATACAATAATTTTGTAGCCGCTCAAGCTTGATAGTGATCTCTTTGTTGATTCGAGTGTTAATGATCTCTTATCACGTATAGGGAACTGGGGATTTTAGCACGTTGTGCGGGTTAGAAGGATTTTGAGGGTTTCTGTTGTATTTAACAGGGTGTACAAACGTTCGAGTAAGGTATTATCTCGTTGAACTTGTTTATATGCTCTTTAAAAAAGAAAGTTAAAAAAAATATTTCCTAATTCTAAATTCTAAATCGGTTTAAACCAAAGTTAAATGAGGATGAGGTAGGGTAGCAAGTACACAAAGAAACGCGTTCACCGACCTAGTCACAACTAAATATTTTTTAGCTTTAGAAATTAGTAAAATAAATAATTCCTAAATAAACTGCATTAAGCTACAATAAAATGTAATAAGTAAACGAAACAAATAGGTTAAAAGCTTTAATTAATTGAAGCTTTGAGTCTGCGGAATTTCGCTTTACCTAGTGTCGAGTCGAACGGTGCAGTCCTTTGTGTTATTCAATTAGCTTTATTAAAGTTTGGCGAGAGGAGAAAGGATTCTTCTTTCTGTTAGGGTGGGGACAGATTGACTGACGTGAGAAAGTACTAGTTATCATTATTTTAGTGTCAAAAGAATAAATATATATGGTGGTATTATATCCGTTATCTAGTACACACAAAACAAACTTTTGCTTAGTATGGGACTAGAAGAAGCTGTGTGAAATGTGCAGGAATATAAAATATTATCATAATATCAGGCCTTTATCATTATTTATCTACTAGGTGTCAATTAGAATGTTCAGTGTATGGTAACAGGTAGGTTTACTGTTAGCTTAAGTATATAATTATCTAACTTCTTGATATCTTTTTAAAACTTATCGATGATCCATTTTAGTGTTAAAAATAATGAAACACGACGATTATTATGACTATGTTAAAGTGTGATATTATGTGTGTGTGTGTGTGTGGTTTTGGTTTGATGTCCTTTAATACTATTTTGTTGTTATTTAAGCAATTTAGTGCATTTACTCCTTTATGTACTCATACAGAGTCTGGGATGTCTTTCAAAAGTATGAGAGCGAAAGTTGAAATACAAACTTAGTCTGGCGGTTTTAAAACCACAATTTTCTACTTTCGTTATAATGTTAATTGTTTAGTACGTTATTTAAATTACTTGAAATTAAGTTGCTACGTGTTTAATAAATAGAAACTCCTTTCATTCGGCATACAATTATGCTTATATACAAGATGTAGGTACATAGTTGACGGTTCATTCGATTTGTGTTAAATATACATAAAATATTATTATCCTGTCATTATGTTATACTTTTCTTTTTCTATAGATTAAAAAAAGGACAGAAAAAAACACAAAATACACAATTTTTTTTTTTATTCATAGATGTTGTTTTTAGCATTATATCACTTCCGGGTGTCAACTATACCATACACACATACATAGACTTGAAAGTGTTCTCTTCGTCACTCTAAATGAAAAGAGGAATCACAATTTGACATCAGTGTTGCATGCAAAATAAATGTTTCCAAAATTGCAAGGCGAGTTTCATTGAAGGCTTGTATTATAAAGCAGGACAATGCTGCAGAGTTGCGTCCCGACACAAAGTGCGAGTCATGAGCTCAGAGGTGGATTGTATAGCTCAGCGGAAGAATTTGTTGTGAATTTTACTGGTACGATACAGGCGTGGTACAAAAAAGAAGTGTTATTTAACTGGACTTTAATAGCCTTGCTTATAGGTAAATCCGAATTTTCGAGCGAGTATACACGTGATCAATAATTTGTATGCATGACTTTGATAGTTTTCAAAACAAGAAAGCAATGAAACATTGATTGCTCTTATCAATGCTTACATCGAGATTTTAAGTTATAGATTTAAAAACTTGCGCATATTGATCTAAGACTCATTTTCTTAAAAAAATATTTTATTGTATAATTTTTTTTATGCCTGTAGCAAGGGTTGTAGGAAAGCGCAACAAAGATAGCAATAATCTATGAATACAGATGTATACATTGTGCCTGACCTTCCGTAATAATACGACCCAGGAAATGCATGAGATTGTTAACTAATAATTATATTCATCCTTAGCGGCGTCCCTGCATAATATCACCGATTATTTCCGGCTGCGACCAGTTACGTAAAATTAGATCAATGACCCGGAAACTTTTCACCCATTTGTGTGTAATTTCCGCTGAGTTAATAACTTTGCCTTGTCAAAACGCTTTGTTGTTCGCTCCAACGCTTTTAAATGTTGCAATTTTTAGATAATAGCGGATGGGAGTTGTGGGGGTTGGTGGTGGTGAAAAATAATACAGTGTTGTGATGGTAAGCAGTTCTAAATTCTTTTAGCACATTGTAATGTAAAATATATATGTAAGTAGGTAAGGCAATGTTACCCAACATTACATATTTCTCTTATTAAATCAGATTTGACTTTTTTGTCAATTTTACCATTGCCATATATGTATGTCGTGGAATGTGCAGTCATATTGTCATCAAACTTGTGAGACGTATAAACGTATTGTTACTAAAAGTTGTCAAAACATTTGAACATGTATGTATGGTATGTACAATGTGGTAAACAATTAATACTCTAAATATACTTTCAAGAACTTGCTAAGAAAATAAATAGTTAAGAGAAATTATTAAAGGTACTTTAAATGGTAATTTTTATAGTACAATATATTTTGATTGAATACTCTGCTGACATTTAACGGTCTTATAAGTCTCACTTCAGTAAATACGAAGGCTCTCGTTACGTTTCGTCGAGCCTTGTAATATGTTTCCGCTGAATGTACAACAGGCTTTGACAATTAACAGTTGAACAAGTATCTACAAGATACGAAACAAAGACATTTGATATAATTGACTGGTCTTAAAAAAACTGTTACCCCCCGAAGATAATTCTGTGACGATTCTTAATGAATAGACAGTTTTTAAAGAAGGCCTTGGAAGTGGTTTTCAAACAATCTTATTATATGCTGTTGTCGGTATTTTGTTAATTAATTTACATAACCAGAATTAGTCACAAGTTTTGGCAAGCCAGATGATTCTGTGAATAAGCGTTTGCTTAGTATGAGGCTAGATGGCGATGTGTGCAATGTCCCGGAATATTTATTTATTTATTATTTATTTATAATATATTTCACTACAAGATATAAAGTCGTAATAAACATGTTCGTATCACTTGTGAAGAAAATGCATAATTCTACCGTCTGCGTTTCATACTATACTTACTAAATAGTAATATAACTAGTTACAAACGTGATGACAAACGCAACATTTTACATCGTATTTCATTTCTGTTTGTGTACTTCTTATGAAAAATTGGTTATACCTATGCTATCAATAAAGTACAAAACTCTGTGCAACAGAACGATAAATATGGCTGCCTCGTGAATCCCGCAACTACGTAGATAGAGACAGCAGCCGGGAATCTGTGGTTTGTAAGGCTACATTTGTTAGTACGTAGCATTTTAATTTATCTTTGTACAGAGGTGTTTTGCTTGTGAAACTGAAGTGAAATTATTTTAGGTCAAATTATGTGTATATTTTCTTTTTTTCTTCAATAAAGTCATTTACTTTATAATAACATTTGGTTAGTAGGTACTCAAACCATTTTTTCTTGAAACTATACCAGTTCAGGTCTTTGATTTCATTTGCAATTTGGTTATATTATATAGTGATGGCTGGCTTGTAAATGCTAGTTGTAATGAACCTTTTGAAGTTTCGCCATTATTTGGCCGAGGGAAACAAACTAGCACCAATTTTGGACAGCAGACACCTAAAACTCTCCCAAGACCAGTTTGTGAAGATATAGTGGATACTAACTGTGTCACATAATCTGTGGTCGGTGGTAACTTGGCAAGAGACCAGACCCTTTACATTGTAAAATGACACTACTATGATTGACACACTTTTAATTTGAATCCTTCCCCTCTTTGTCCCGTTTTTCTTGAGTTATTTGCACAAATAATATAATATAGTTCCGTTTATTGCAATGCTAATCAATATTGTGATGCAAATATTGAGCTGAAAATATATTATTATCATTATAAATATTCATTTTGCGTAGTTTTCTTTCTAAATGTATCATCTACTGATTTCAAATATCATAATCGTTAGCAAAGTATATCCAGTGTGGAAGTCCAAAATAGCTTTACAGCAGAAGATACATACATAGGCGAAAGCTCTTGTGATGTTTAATATCTTGTAACGCTTTAAAAGTATGGATCTAGATAAAATGCGTTATCCGTGAGGTTTGGCTACCTAATTCTAACTAGCAGGTATTAGGTAGTCGATAAATAAAAGGTTAAAAGGTTATTATAAATAATTTATATTTAACTCTTCAAAAAGGTGGTAGTCTAAATTTACAATTTTAATTAGGTTTCTTCTTTACTTTAAATTTACATGTAGTTTAAAAAATGATTATATCTATATATGGGCGCCAGCCTTATCTCAAGGCGATAGAGAATGAGTACTTTTTTAATTATACAGTTATCCTTAGGGTCGAGAGAAAAAGCCTACACCAGGGTATCTAGTTGCAACCAGTATGTGTATTAGTATTCAACAATCACAGAAAAAATATAAATGCACCAGACATTATAGATGTCTGGTGTTACCGGCTTAGTGATGGGGACGGAGTCCGAGTGGAGTCATAGAGGGCTGGGAGAAGCAGCGAGTTCTCCCAACACGGTTGGTGACCTCCGGCGCCCCGCGCCCAAAGCACGATGTAGAAAAGTGAGGTAGGGTGTGATGTGAAGTAGGTAGAATGGTGGGCAGCCTAGGCCAGCAGCCTTAGACCGTGAAGATGAGTTGTAGAAGGAGTGAGTTTGCGAGAAACTTAAAAACCCTGTTAACAAACAGTTACTTTTATTATATGTTCCGCATTAGAGGGTAGATGGTATCTGCGCGCACCGCACTTATGTCGTAAAACTTACCCAGAATCTGGGGTTTTTCTCCTTACAGACCAGCGGCTGCGTGCTAGGATGAGGTTCGCAGGCCTCATCGACCAGCACTACCTCCAGCAGACAGCAATTATCAAACAGCCTACGACAAGAAACGTGGAAGATTATTCCCGGTGAACAGATTCTTTCACTGATCTCTTTTTCTCGAACACTCACCAACAACGAGGGAGTTCTTATATACGGAGCGTGGCGAATTGAACGAACTGCTTGTTCCGGGGTCTGGGAGTGGAATCTCCATCTCCCAGACCCGGCCTACATTTTTCTTGCCGTGCGCGTTTCTTTCTGTTGAGTCACCTTTCACGTATCTCTGACAGATTCAAAAAAATGTCAATTCGACACTGACATTGACAGTCGCAACCCAAAGACGCATAGGTATATTTGTTTTGCGACTGCGCAGCGTATCGACATTTAGCCATTTTGGACTAAATGAACGAAATGAAATGAGGGGTTACAATCTTCATCATTCACCAAATTTTCAGTCACTTTGTGGCTCAACAGGTAGTGTCAAACAGTACACAACTATCTCTTTTGAGCGTACCGTTTAAAGTTTGGCTCGGGTCCATTTGCGGTGCGAACAATACGCACGCCAACTAACCGCGTGTTAATGACATCATGTAACAACTACGAATTATGTGGAGTATACAGATAGAAGTTATCAATTAGGTAATTAAATTTAATCTTCATTTGCTTGGTGGTGAAAGTTCTGGACTGAATAACTCATGCTGGACTGTAAAGTGTTTGTACGATTAGCAATGTAAATATTACGGTCTCAAGCCCATCTCGGTGTCCCGAGTGGCCGTCGTCCCGTTGGTCGGCCGAGGTACCGCTGGAGGGACGTTGTGGAGTCAGATCTACGCGTGCTTCAAGTAGCTGACTGGCGGGGAGCGGCGCAACACCGGGACCGGTGGCGATCTCTTGTATCGGAGGCCAATACTCACTTTGGGTCGCTGCACCAGCGGAGTAAGTAAGTAATCAAATATTACGGTGATTTCGAAAGTTTGGAAATTAATATTATCGTTTGTATGCACATATTTGAATGCACGGAAATGTGTTTGTTCGTGTATTTGTTTCTCGTTGACTCTGCTACGGAGCGAAAATTCATTGTGATTTCGATCGTGATGAAAGAAAAAGGGTAAGTAAGAGGTAATTATTGAGAATTTAACATTTTTATATTTACTAAAAATAAACTTAATGAGGTAGATTTAAACAAAAGCCTTAAAAGGCGCGATGCGAGGTAGTTAAAGCTTTCAGGTATATTATTTCACGTTCAATTCTGTATAGCATGTGTTGTTATATATCTTTGTGCGAGGCAATGAGACGGGAAGTACGCAGTGAATTACCTTTTAACGATCTTCGTAACGCGTTATACACGGTTATATTTAACAGAGTATGTGATATACAAGCGAATAGAATAATAATTTGTATACTTTGGCCAACATGTACATACATTATTATATATATGTATGTACTTGGATTAGATTCCCAGACGTATACTACAGCCTACATGTACAGACTTGAATTATATTTTGACATAAGCAATATCACTATAATTAATACGTTTATATGTTAGCACAAATGATTGTAAACGTAAATTATGTTAGTTTATATCTATTTATAGTGGTCTTCTGTAATGGCCAATTAAAGATATTATTTATAAACGTAAATCAGTCATTATTTCCTTTTCGAAAAATATTGCTGTCCGTTTAGTGCTGAAAGATAAAAATGTTTATGACTGCCATTTATTGAAACTGTCTTTATTTAATAGATATTAAAGTTTCCAAAAAAGTTTACTAAATGGTAACCTTTATTTCTCAGTAACCCTATATAAAGCTTGTGACTCAACTAAAATGGAGACATAATAGCCAACATTACATTTTCACAAAAAAATGAAACGAGCTCCGAAGTGAAGGCACATAAAAATGAGATAATGGGAAATGTGGAAAACAATACTTTCAAGTCGCACTTTTAACGGCAAATTACATAATTCTGTTTTATCCGATTTTTAAGAAGGAAATTATTATTTTGACATAAATGTGACGATTATGTTATTTATTAATTGAATCCTAGGCTGCAGCTATGCTTACCATCAGGCAGGCTGTAGTCAAACGTAAACCTATCCCACGTAAAAAAAATGAATTGATTTGTTATGTGTAAACACATAACTTGCGTTATAATGAAAAAAAAAATTTTACCACGGATTTTTACCATAACCAGTAATAAATTTCAAGTCTGGTAGTGAAAAGATGACTCATTAAGATTATATACATATATTATATTGTTATTGACTTTATTATCGATTCTTAGAAACAAATTCAAAATTCAAACTTCATTATTCATTTAGAAAAAGTGTTACATTTTTTTTTAATTACTACTTCACATACTTACTGATAAATAAATTTCATCTTTAAATCCAGCGCATTAATATACAAAACAAACGTCATTAAGAAAAAACTTTTATCCCATGGGGGATTCACAACCCTCAGTAAGAAGGACTACACAGCAAATAGAAGTAATAGGTATACAAAAAACTTACGCATGTCCACTCACAAAGATTCGCTTTAATACATTCATTTGTACATATAAGTCAACACAATCCCTAATAACGCTATAAACCTATAAGACTAGCAGCCACAATATTGTACCGGCGGAGCTGAATTGCTCATGATTCATGAATGTAGTTTGCTATTGCTTGTTATTAGTTACTGAATACTGAATGGAGAAGTCAGCAAGTGTTTGGTGCAAAGTGCACTTGTGTTACTCAGAATTGCCTAGGTCTAGAGGGAATTGTTAATATTACTAACACCAGATGCAATAAGTGAGGTGTAATAAGTTTGGCGCGTCAGGTTATCTATTTTTTTGTCTGTGCATGTGTAACTCAATAAAAATATGATGTTCCATCGTTGCGAAAAGAGGCGTTATAATTCAGATGAATTGGTATATCTGCTTATTTGTCTATGTCAGACATGAGTAGTATTATAGACAAGCTTGGTATTGGATTCGAAAGCGATTAATTATCACCAATGCTATACAACTACCCATGTGGTCGGTACTTAAATTTGTGACTAAAATGTAGCAATTTGGGCCCTTACCGTGGTTCGGATGACATGTTAAATTGATATTATATCCCGACTTTTTGTTGCACAAGTTTTGGCACAATGGCCACTCTAAAACGAAGAAGAAAATGATACATTAATGAAATCTTACCATTTCACACATTCAAAAACAAATTTTACACCAATTTTAGTGAAAATTCCAAGCTACAGTACACAAAAAAACTACTAAAAACTAAAAACTCAGTTTCGGAAAAGCGCTGTCTCTTACCTACTACGGTAAATTGGATTCCTAAACGTAGAATGGACATAATCTGGTGACTAGAAAGCGGCTATTATTCAGTACTAGTGGATGCTCGCGGCTTTGCTTGCATTATTTCGAAATAAAAAGTTGCGTATATCACTTCCAAAAGATTATACTACCTACATACCAAAAATTATGATAACCAGTTCAGCCGTTTTTGAGTAATGCGCATATAAATTGTCCGAGAAACGGACAAAGATTCTAAAACCACTGAAACATTTTCGAATCTGGGGGCACGGCAGTGCCCCCGCCAAGTCGAGCGCGAAGCAAACACTGCCGTAACATCCTTTTCTCGAACCGTTTCGCCGCATTTTCAGCCCCCTATTTGAGAACCTCTGGATAGGATTAAAACGCTAAAATTTTCGTCATCTAGAAATTCGTAATAACACACATGAAATCCAGAATTTCAAGTTGGTAGATCAATTAGTTCCATTTCATTACTTTTTAGAGATAAACAAGCAGCTCTATCGAGACTTGGCAAATTTTTTACAGAATGTTTTAGGTGGGATACCTTTTATGTAAACATTTTGAACCCCTTTTGTTTTATTATATGTATGTATAGATTCATACTAGTTTCAGATCGTGGGGTTTTCTACGGTATATTTTTGTTGTGTTGTTGTATATACTTTCTAGGAAAGCGTAATACACTCTAGGCTGCAGCAATTCTGGGTATCACGGTATTGCCAATATTTTTAAAGCAAAACACGTGTAAAACTACTTTTAAACCAGATTTTCAGCTTACTCTTGCAAAAACGCGAACGTTTCACCCTCACCTCCCGATACTTTATTTTAAAATTCATTAATACAGTGTTTGCAGGCACAGGCTGCGCGTAAAATGCTACAAAATGAACATGAAACCTGCGGACATTTTTGCAAATAAACTGAAGGTTTAATCCCCGTGTAGGCCGGCTCAACCGACGTAAGCTACAATCGATACAGTAATGCAAGTTAGTGTGTAGAATTTCTTGGAAAAGGATAAAATTTAAAACAGTATTTTATTTATAGACTAGTGGACGCCCGCGGTTTCGTTCGCATTATTTCGGGATAAAATGTAGCTTATGACACTTTTAAAACCTAGTTCTAACCTAAAAGTAGATCCGTTTAACCGTTTAAGCGTAATGGGTGTTTACATAAACCGATAATAAATCTTAAAACTAGTAAAACGTGTTCTGTTATCAATTTAATGTGTACCTACGCAAACTTTTTTTCATATATTTTCTATGTACAGATTCTTGACCCTCTACAACTTAATTATATGTATTTTTTTGCAATGAATGGCACTTGACCGTAATTCGCTTGATGGTAAGCAATCGTGTATAGATTAAATTGACTATTTTATCTCACTTATGTATCCTCGTCCTTGAGTCGTATTTTTGATTACTGACTTCTCTGCAGTATTGATTTGCCAGAAAATATAATAATAAATAAATAAATATTTCAGGACATATCACACAGCGCCATCTAGCCCCATACTAAGCTTACGCTTGTATCATGGGTACTAGATAACGGATATAATACATATATACTTTTTCTTTTGTAAATACATACTTATTATACATAGAAACGACCAGACTTAACACAAGTAATTACAAATTTTAATATTCATAATTACTTGTGTTATGCGGGAATCGAACCCGCACCCCTAGATTAGAAGGCAGAGCCACTACCAACTAAGCTAACGGAGCAGTCATTGGTAAAAATGGTAGTTATGTATAAATAAATCAAAATTACTGAACTCATTTTGATAAAAGTTTAAACTATTCCTGAAGTGAAAGCTTACATAACGTAAGTAAAAAAATAAACAGCATTAAAACAATTTTAGTTGCCGAGTAATTTGTGTACAAACAATACACGTGCACTTTATTTATTGTAAAGAAAATGATTAATTAACATTTGAATCTCTATTTGAAAACACATAAATTAAAATTGCATATGCAATTTGCTCCAATTATGTTTGGTAATTACGTCTAACTTTACCACTCAGTCAATCATAGTTTTGGTTAACTATGTAGAGAATAAATTGCAATCAACTCTAGTGGTCTACAAATTTAACCGAAAATAATATATTGATCAAATATTAATCAAATCATAATCTTAGCGAGAAATGTCACACACACATTAGACTGGCAAAAAAATACGTGGTACAGAATATTTTGTTTGTGGCTTTGGAATAGAAAACGTGGAAAAGTTTACGCATGTTTGTGGTCGACTTAATTAGTAAGGACAGTCATGAAAATGTACTGAATTTCACTATAATCTTTGTACAAAAGAATTCTAAAGAATTTAGTTTCTAGTTTCACGAATTCACAGTAAAACCTTTAAAACACTAAACAAATGAAATCCGATCCATTAATATTGCCAACCGCTTTGTGCGCCTATTTTCGGAACCTTTTCAGCCAACTTCCTTGAAATACCGGAGTTGATTGACCGATTTCAAGACCACTTTGAACTATGCTGCATAGAATAGACTTAGGTACTATTTAGAAATGTACATAAACTGAGCGGAGGGTTGAGATAGGGTGGGTAGAGTGGGGTTAAAGAGGGTAGAAGGGGGTAACGTGTTAATGTGGTGGGATTAAAATGAGCCATCGGAAATGTAGAGAGAATCCGAAATCCGTATATAGCCTCAAGGCCTCGCATATTTGTAGTTGTCGAATGGGAATTTGTGAAGTAGCACGGTGAAGCTTAATGTTGAATTTTGATGCAAATCCATGTGTAGACTGATTATTTGACCTGGCGTACTGGTGGACCAACAAGTGCTGTTGATTTAAATAGTTGCTGCCTCGTTTGACAGTCTGCTATATTCCATATGTACCTATGATCTTTTGTCTAGGTCCCTTCAAGTGACTTGGTGATCAAATACCAGATTTTCCACATTAAATAAGTGTCTAGTAGCTAGTAGCTTCAATGTTGATGAAGTTAACATTAGTTTAGTCTGCTAGTAGCTTCAATGTTGGTGAAGTTAACATTAGTTTAGTCTGCTAGTAGCTTCAATGTTGATGAAGTTAACATTAGTTTAGTCTGCTAGTAGCTTCAATGTTGATGAAGTTAACATTAGTTTAGTCTGCTAGTAGCTTCAATGTTGATGAAGTTAACATTAGTTTAGTCTGCTAGTAGCTTCAATGTTGATGAAGTTAACATTAGTTTAGTCTGCTAGTAGCTTCAATGTTGATGAAGTTAACATTAGTTTAGTCTGCTAGTAGCTTCAATGTTGATGAAGTTAACTACGGAATTTGTTTCGTGATTTTGAAGTAGCCAATTTGAATGGAATTTGATTGAACACAAAAATATGTTTTTTTCTTTGCAATTGGTATGGAATGGGGACACCGTTTGGGGATTAGCTTTCGTAAATATAACTTTAATTTCTAAAACACAGCGAACTTCTCTTACGTGCAAATTAGCGTGCTGTAGCTGACGGAGATTTGATTCAGGAAAGTAATACTGAAGTAACTTGAATAGCAAACTTTACCTAACGTGAACTTTGTGTTCACTATCGGTATAGACTGTGTTTTAGTTCGTTCGATACTATACTTGTTTACCAACCTTTCAGAGGTATATACATATGGAACTACATTTGTGCCTGTAACACAAACAGTTGTACAATAAGAGTGAAAAAATAATAAAATTGGATGCAGAAAAGTATCTGAAATTAAATCAAATCAATCTGAGATCAAGTAAATTTTTTGTATATGCTTCTGTCTGCCATTCATTATTCCATACCATGAAACCTAGGTAGGTATGTATTATCAGGTAGGGTTATCTTTAGAAGAAGAATAAACACTAAGTTTCTGTGTTCCTACAGAAATAAAAAAATCAAGAATATCAATGAATTTTGCTTACATACTTCAAATTCTCTACGGTAAATCAGCTCTACTAAGTATAAGTATATTTGTACCGCCTACAACGTACAGTCACTAGACTGTACGTTTTAGTAGACTACTACTAAAACTAATTAGCTCTACGAGAATAATCTTAGTTAGCTCAAGTAAAGTTTGGAGTAAAAGAAACAAATTAATTTCTGCTAACTTAAACCGACTCCTTGTTTGTAGAAACAAGTGTGGTTTCGGTGAAGTGATCGCTACTAGGATTCACGATGCGGTTACAGAAGTATATACTGAACCTAAATATTGTGTAACAAACAATTCTGTGAATGGGAACAAACATTTTGTACAACACTATTTTAAATTAAACTTTTATTGGAAAATGAGCGAAAATAATCACGACCGGCAGGATTCGAACCTGCGTATTTCCGAAATACGCAGGTTCGAATCCTGCCGGTCGTGATTATTTTCGCTCATTTTCCAATAAAAGTTTAATTTAAAACAACCATAGTGCAGGTTTAGCACTTAATAAATTAACTCACAACACTATTTTGTTGAAAGCTGGGATTGCATAACATTATATTCTGCGAGCGGTTTGTAAATACAATGAGTCTTATTACAAAAAGTGGTTCAATTCTATCAGTCCAGAACTTAAAATACCAAGCCCATTTTCGTTGTTTGAAATTTGTCTGTCTACTGTCATAATAATCAAGCCGACAAAAATCATTGTTCTAATTTGAAGATGACATTTAGATTGTTTGTAAGTCTTGTTTGAACAACAAGAATCGACTTTTTATTTTCAATGTTCAAAACTATTATTTAAACCACGTTTTGCAATAAAACGGAATAAGACTTAAAATAAAGATACATAGATACTCATTTATTGATATATTGTAATTCCAACTTAAGGATTATATATTCTGCCATATTAAAAAATCTAAAGTAGGTACTGCCAAGAACCTATCAAAGTGATCCATAAACCTCTTCAAAGAGCCAGTTTCATTTCAAATTCTACCACAGCATCACTTGTGCGGGTGTCTTCATGTGACCTAATCAAAAGTACATAAGATTCTTTATATTTTATTCATTAAACAAAAAAATTAATAATAAATAACACTTACGAATATATAATATAATACATATATATATAATTTTCAAAAGGCAGCGTACCAAAAATGCTAAAAAGATTCTTTTAGATAAGCATGCTACATTTTATAATGGGCATGCAGGGCATAGTAGTGCTTACATCAGGCTTGCGGCAGTCATATTATTCATATTTTAATTTACCCGTCGCATAAAAATCTCTTCTTGCCAGTTGAAAGCTTCGTTATTAAACTACAAGCACTCTTCCACTCTTTACCATTCCCGTCTAATTCTAGCTCAATTGGTCGCCAAATTGTGTGCCTTATTTGCCCCTCCCTGACAGCTGTCAAACGGAAGTGTCAAAGAATCGGTGTCGGGTGTGTGGACTCTTACCCTTGTCAAGTGGCGTGTTTATTTACCGTTATTCCTCGATTTGGGCAAAAGATTTCTAGAGGGTTCGATGCGTACTCGTAGAATGGACTTTTCATGAAGTATTTCAATCCAGAACAGATGTGCTCAATAGTATTTAGCTTATGCACTGTTGTGTATCGTAAGTAAGTTACCTATTAGTCAAATACATACTAGACTTTAAAGTGAAAAAAGTGTTAACCCACACAGGGTAAAAAAGAACATAAAGCATATTGTATTTTTTTTTTTAGAAGGAGTGTCTTATAATATTGTATAATGTTTATCGTTCTATGATGCTTGTTAACATGAAATGCAACGTGAGTTGTTTGAAAATTCACAACACCAAAGATCACCTCTATTTCTAAGTATAGCTGCAGTATTTCCGTTCTCCTGTATTACAAATCCACGCATTTATTCGATAGTATGGAAATATTATTGTCTTTTTACTGACGTCAATTTGTGGTTGGCTTTCATATTGTCGGATTAAGGTTATCGCTGATATTAATTAATGATCTCGGCGCTGGCGCGTGGTGGCTGGCGCGTGGTGGCTGGCGCGTGGTGGCTGGCGCGTGGTGGCTGGCGCGTGGTGGCTGGCGCGTGGTGGCTGGCGCGTGGTGGCTGGCGGACATTTTCAACTGACTACATAAAAATACGGTATATGATATGTGTGTTATAAAAATACTTAAATTTTACTTCAACGAATATACTTCCATGAATTGTATTAAAACCCAATTCAGACTTTGTAGTAAAAATGAAACTGGAGATATTTTTGCTCTTTTAACTAAATCTTACGATACCTTGACAGCTTATTTACCAATAGCAATGGAATCACTTTTGACAGACAGAGCTTCTATCCATTTTATAATGTACAGATATCTCTTTGTAGTAGGCATTGAAAGAGTGTAATTACAAACCACGTCGTCAATATAACCAAGAAGAACTTTGCTCAGCAGTGGGAGAGTGTACAGTCTTCAATATAACCAAGAAGAACTTTGTTCAGCAGTGGGAGAGTGTAGAATCAATAAAAAATACACATACCATGTAGACGTGTAGTAGGTAAGCCTAAACATGTGACGTACACATTACATAAGACGTATACATTTAAAAATTAGAGATTAAATGCTCTAATCTAATTAAAATCAATTATAAATAAATTAAAATTAAATTTGATTAGATTAGAGAATTTAATCTCTAATTTTTCAATGTATATAAGTAATTAATTACCCCATGCTTAATCGACTCCATTGTCTTTCATCTCAAAACACTGTCATAAAACAAAGTCATTTATTCAGTAAAAACTAATTTACTTGTTCTTTATATTGTAAGTTGTAACTAAGAAGGCAAAGAATGTTATTGTTAAGTAAAATTCCCTTTTTTATGTTTAAAACAGTTGCAAGTTTTGTACGAAGTTAATAAAAACTGCAGGTTTGTCTGGTGTTGGAAATGGTTGGGGATGCGCTAACAGTTTTAACAAGTTGCGGTGTGAAAGTTTCTTCTTAAGTTTATACCTCCTTCAAAGAATTTAGTAAAACTGCTGCTTTAAATAGGTCTTTGACACCGGTTGTTTAATTGAATAAGTAATTTGAAATATTTGTTTCGTTGCCAATAAAATTCAATCTAAATATATAAAACTCAAAGGTGACTGACTGATTCACTGACTGACTGACTGATATAGTGATCTATCAACGCACAGCCCAAACCACTGGAAAGATCGGGCAAAATTTGGCATGCAGGTAGATGTTATGAATGTGAAATAGGGGTATAATATGCAAGTTTTACTTCTCAATGCGAGCGAAGAACTTATAAAAACAAATGAATCGATTCAAATTTATGTTATTTTAGTTAAATCAAACATCTGGAAGGTCATGAAAACAAAATGAAACACCAAAACATCAACAGAACCGAGCCGAAAATAAATCCGACCTTGAAAAATCCGTACACAAAAAAGACCCTTACGGGCAATCTCCAAACTCACTTAACCACTCAATAAATTGGCCGAATCCAATAGTAACTTACTGAAAAACGGATGAATAAAAAATCTGGACGGTGGAGCTAGACGTGAATTGACCAGAAGAACTAACGAGCCACTTACTAAGATTTATAGAGATGGGAGGGGTGAGCAAAAAACGTAGCGCCCGTCTGCCCGCACCGGCGAAATTGAGGGTTATACTGTAGAGCTGAGATACGCACTGGCTCGTACTGGAAAGATATATAAATGAATGGTCCAACATAGTTAAGTTTTTAACCGATAGGTGTGTCTTCACATTGTTAAATTACCGAAACACTTATCAATGCGAGTTGTAAGACTAAATCACTTGTCTGGCATTTGTTTATAATTTGCCCGCACATTTCCTAATGTGCGGGCAAGTTATAAACAAATGCCAGACATTTTCGTAACGGATATTTTGGAAGTTATTGAATAGGATAGAAGGGATCTTGAAGAAAAGTTTGATAACAAGATGAGGCTAACTAACAAAATATCATTAAAATAAAGTATGTATAATACGCAGTGAATACTCGTTGTGGACTCAAAAAATTAGAAAATATATATTTTTAGTACTTCTTCATCATCATCATCGTGTCAGCCCGTGTTCACCCACTGCTGAGTATAAGGCCTCGTCTCCAACGTGCCACATAGTACGGTCTCCAGCCTGTCTGATCCATCTCCTACCTACTTGCTTAGAAATGTCATCCGACCATCGGGCTGGTGGTCTGTCTTACTTAATAAATGAAAAAATAAATCTTTCATTTCATTCCATATCTTCCTTACCTCCGTGTCTCGTACCGGCGTAATGGAGGGTTCCATAATACGGCCTGAAAAACATGAGTGTTTAGATTGCATGCAGTTTGGTGTAGTTTCGTTAATAGGCGGGATAAAGGCCGAGGCGGGAATTGGGCCCAAGGGCTGGCATACTGTCAAGTTGATGTCGAGTTATTAGTCGTGTCGTGTGAGGTCCTGAGAATTGTAGTACTTGGTAATAATACTGTTGTACAACAAACTGGTACCCAGATGAGCGAGAAGTGTATGAATTTCAATTCTCTCTCAGCTTTTAATATAATAATGCACACTATAATAATATCTATTTAAAAATGACACGAAAAGATCTACGCATCTTCCACGATGTATATGTGCAAGAAAATTGTGTATGTATCCAATTCGATTCTGTGAATTGACACAACACTGACTGTATTGACAATTACGAGTAACGAGAGAAGGATATGCCTGTTCTTACATATGGTCAATCAGTTGACATGTTGACAATTATTAAAAATGTAAAAAAAATCGCTTTCGTAGAGATTTTGAAACGGTTTACACCTTATCATTGTTTTCTTTAGAAAGAAGCTGCAACAAACATAGCATTTATGTAGTTATTTTTCTTAACCTTAGATGCAGTTTTTTGCATTGTTCTAAATAAAATACAAAACAAAAAGGTATACTCATGAAATTGTAGCTTTCAGTTTGAATAGCTGCTGTTATCGAGTCAGCAAAAGGTGTAATAAGTAAAGGTGCAAATCAAATAAATAACCATAACACTTAAAACTTACAACCGTCTGACCGAAAACAATTAAGTGGGCATATTTCAACAATTATTTGGCATCCTAATTGCATGTTAATTGTATTCGTGTAATGCAAATTAGTTTTCTCTCGAGGGCAATAATTTATTTCGTGACGTTCACTGCAGTAGTGGCCGTCATTTTGTGCATCTTGTAGGTCTAATTAAAATTTTACCAGCGCTGTATTTAATTAAGAGGGTACATGACTTCTGCGTTGTACTTTTGAAAAACTTATAATTTTGACGGTGAAATTCTGTATTAAAATTTTGCATAGCGTTATAATTATGTTTTTAAGTTTGACTTTACTTCGTGCATTTTACATAGTTTTTTGTTAGCTTTGACAATGGATATCTTGATATTCTTGATATATGTACTCGTGCTGAATAGGTAGTCGATGGATGTGTTTTTGTGCGTTATCGTGGTCTCAAAATCTAACCAAAAGTGATGATTCATTGTTATCTGGTAATAAAGGCATAAGCATATTGCTTAAGATTGAGTGTATCAATGCATAATTTATTCGGGAGCGAATATAAATTACACGAATTCGTATTCATAAAAAACCAAAGATGTTTTCTTCTTTAAGTTTCAGTAGCTTTACCAATTTGTAAAATTATAATATATCGAAAACCCAAAAATAAATAGATTTCGAATGTATTACATATTAATAACATAGGTAACACCGCCGGGCTCACTAGTAGTTTGATAATTTCTATTTATGCAAGTCATCCATCAATAAGCAACAGATGAAGCAGCAGTTAGTGCTCATTTGATGAAACTCGTCATTAGGGTAAAATAGAGTTTCATACAAACGGTTAGATGTATTATTTTTAAGTATTTGTGTATGAATTGAATGTGTATTGTATTTTGAATTACTTTAAGTACTTATATTTATCTGTTTTTTAACTACTATGTCTTATGGTGTACATAACATATCTGTTCTGTTGTATTTGACACAAAAATTTTATAAGTAAAGGTGAATGGATAGATTACCAATACCTACTCTGTCTCTGATATTGTTATCAACTTGGAGTCTACCACTATTCAATCAAACTGTTTGGTTTATATAGAAGAAGGATTTAAAAACTTAAAAAGATTAAGAGATAAATACTAGATATATAAACAAAATCTAAACGGTTCAAATACGAAGACATACTTTGTATTTGAACAAAAGTTTGGCATCTGATGATAACCATCCGTTTATGTATAGACATTTATAGCTCTTTCCAATAAGATTTTTGCTAAAATATATAAATTTTGTGGTGTTGATTGTCAGGATCGAACTTTTATTTATATACACATTTTCGGACATACTCCTTCTAATCCAATCGTATTTATATTTTTTGTCTTATTATACAACACTTTGTATAAAAATACACTCGGGAAAAATCATGTTAAGCCCACTATTTACATGAGAGCGCCCACTCAGCTCTTCAACTAATGAAGGAGATTCTGTTTTTATACAACTAAGTGCCGCGAGCTATTCAAGCTTCTTTTATAAATACTTGTGTTAAATGTTCTGGACTAGGTGTGGCTGTTAGTTTTATCTGTAAACATCTCCTTTTTTGACCTAAATGGTTTTACTGATAATAAGGTACTAATCATTTGTGATGACGTTCGTAGCAATTGTTCGTCGTTGGCAAAGAATACTAAAAATATCTAACCATTCATAAAGAAAAAACCAAAGTTCTAATTACTCGTGATATAGAATTTCGTAACTTTATTGACACCAAGTAACACGCATGGATTCGGAAGTGGATATTTTACGCTGTATCTGTATGTATGTTGTATATGGGTGCTATTTTATGTAAACTGTTTGTCAGAAATGAAATCAAAATCAATTTTATGGTAACATGAGTTTAAAAACGTTCTAAATTACAATACAATTGTACTCGTAAGCAACAAAAAAAAATCAATACTCAACTTTTACAAAATTAGTCCCAAACCGATCTGTTACCAAACAATTCCCGAAACTTCCCGACATTGACCCATCATTCCATCGTTACCGCTCCTTACTTCATTTACCGAATTCCCGAAACTGTGAAAGCCGAGAATTGGCATAATCATCACATTGATTACAGCGCGAATCTCGCAATCCCGGCTGTAAAACGGACATTCCCGGATCATTCGTTAAATCCTCCGCGTTGAGAATGCCAGGAAAGCAATAAAATCCGCGTAATCCATACAAAGCTTTATGGCGAGGCGCACTTTTTGTTGGTCGACAAATAGAGACAGCACGATACCAGCGCCGGACCTGTGTCGATACTTTTGCTCGATACACTATTGAAAAATATCGATATTTCTAGCGTACAGACTATTGAAAAACATCGATGGCTTTGATCTATAGCCTATGAAAAAATATCGATACTTTTGATCGATAGTATATTGAAAAACGTCGATACAATGGTATCGACGTTTTTCAATATACCTATACTATCGTTTTTCAATATACGATCGTTTCATACCTAGTCTATTGAAACATATCGATACTTTTTGGTCAATAGACTATTGAAGGCTTTAAACACTGCCGGTTCGTATTACTATTCATAAAATGTTGCCGTTTTATACATACGAGTATAACATTTTGAATAACGAATTTTTGATTGCACTTTTGTAACATAGATCAGGGTGGAAATTATAAATAAATGTGAAAAACGTTTCATCCTGATAATAACCAACGCAAACTGATTTATTCAGTTGTGAGAAATATAATGAATTTCTACTGAATGTTATGAAAATATTATTTCAGTGTAGTTTATTTTAGTAAGTAATGGTTTGGTTCAATATGCAACGAAAAAATGAGGTTAGATCACAAATTGTACATTTTACGGCAATAGAATTCACCATGGCGTATTTTGTATGCCCTGAACCGTTCCAAGCATTAGCAAGAATAAAATTGCAAGTATAAAATATATAACTTCATTTCTATCGATCATAGCACCTTCTATAACATACAATATTGGTAAATCCCAAGGAAAGTGGTTTACTGACAAACCACGTACATCACGAGCAACATTCGCGGTTGAGTTCGCGAGCTATCGTAAGAAATATATCGCGTTTTTATCCCTATTGGCAAGTCCGCCAATGTAGCATCTCGCAAAAAATACAATATTGATGTTGATGGAACACATGTGGGTCGAGTTTATCGAGTTGTGACGTCAGACCTGACGTCGGTTGTCATTGTTCCATACAGGAAACTGGATAGTACAAGACAAGTGCCTAGATCTTAGACTGAAGCTTAGTGTCGATTGAATTGTCAAGTGTGAGCCTATGTTGCATCTGCTTCTTCTTCTAATCGAATGAGAGTGGCACACTCTGGTGTCGAGAGTTTTATCAAGCCGCTCTAAGGGCCTCGGACATGGCTTAACGACTGCCGTACTAGACAAACAGCTGTGTCCTACAATTTAACATGTCATCCGACCCACGGAAGCGCACGAAATGGAATGCAACTTTTCGGTCACCCATCCAAGGACTGACCACGTCGACCTTTGCTTAATATTGGTAATCGCATGCGATTGCCTCCGCTAGCTGAGCTACGGGTGCTTCTATTATGTAGCATTATGAATGTGAAATTATTTTAGAATAGGCTCCGTTAGCACTATTCCAACATCATAGCGCCTTACATGCTCAATTCTGTGTTACATTATATTTTGATTATTAATATTGAAGTCGCCTTTTTTACATTACCTATCTGTTTAGTACAGGTATGACCATAAATATTACACATAACTATATTATATCATGAATCATATTTATATATTTACCGTATATCTATTCCAAAGATTCATAGAAGAAACAAACACACTAACACAGTCACACTCCCCTGTCACTTTCAATTAGTGTAATAGTGGTCCTCACAACGGAGTAGTGCGTAGCGTCTAAAGCATAATAAATAGCTATAGGTACGACTATATCTTATATATATAAAAATGAATCGCAAAATGTGTTGGTAAGCGCATAACTCAACAACGCCTGGACCGATTTGGCCAACTCTTTTTTTTAAATGTTCGTTGAAGTTCAAGGATGGGTTTTACGGCGCAAAAAATCGAATATTTTGGGTTTTGATGTGTTTTTTTTTAACAAATGGTGTTTTAAGAGAACGTTTTTTAAGTACATATATGTACATACATATATCATGCATATGTGACCGTGCGAAGCCGGGCAGAGCCGCTAGTACTATATATATTGTATTAATGAGTTGATATCAGGCATGGAGTTCGACTTGCGAAGCATGACGTCAACTACTAATAATGATTAATTAATTAATCAATAACAATGCTTTACTAGTGGATGGCAGTGGATTTGCTTGCTTCATTTCATGTTTCTGTATGACTACACCTTCTATACCAAAAACTATATAAATATGACGCATTGTAGTAACTTTAAAAAGGGAATTATAAACCAACTAATATGTCATAATATGCTTTTAGTTTTACCCAGGATATTTTACCGCATTAAAATTTGCAAAGAAAAACCCATTTTTATATAAATTTGGTAGTATTTGGTAGTGACTCGCCAAAAATGTAATAGATGAATCAGCAATTTATTCGACTTAAATTTCGATATTTTGTTGAGATTTCATTGTATTAAACGATCAACAAAACACAAGTCAATGAACTTATTTATACGAGTCAGCATATAAGTGTAGAATAGATAATACTATCCAACAATATTCTTTCTGCGTCATAGATCCACTAATAGCTCAGCCTATTGTACCTAAATAATACAAAGCCCGATATCGTAAATCTATTCGATTATAGCCGTCTCGACTCGAATATTAATCGAATCCTTTGGACGCCAGACTCATCTGAAGAATCCAAACTGACCCGAGGTTTTAACGAGATTAAAGGACCTGAGTAATATGTCTGCTGCAGTTGAAAGAGGATTTACTTATCGAGCAGTTTTATGTCGTGAATGTTTTCAGTATGTGTCCGCAAGTGAATTATAAAGTGTAAGATTTTGAAATTTATATGTGTTTATTATTCATAATTTTCCAATTTATATAATTTAATTAAATTTTCTGAGAACCATGCATGTGTTATTAACAGTTTAAGATAAAGTGTACTGTGTTTGTACTTATGTTTTTGGGCGCAATGAATTTTGTCGATTTATTTTCATACGTTCAAATAATAGTAATAAGTAACACATGTTCCTATTTATATCGTCAAATGCATTGTTTATAACAGGAAAAAAACGCAAGGCATCCTAAATGAAATGGTCTTCCTTATTCTGTTAACTTGCTCATGTAAGACTACATTATAACATATTTATGTCTTTTTTATATTAAGACTGACACATCGAAATGTTGATATATATTTATGGAAAGTTTATTAATTTACAACAATTAAATATTACACAAGTAAAACCGCAAAGCATCACCAGTACATTCCATGATAGATAATAAGATTAATTCTGCACGACGTCGCTTAATCACCGAAGTATGAAATGCCGATAAAGATTCCTTTTGGCTGGAGTGTAATTAATATTTCTTCGAACTTCCTGTTTATACCTGGTCATAAAACGTTGGTAATAATCCTATTGATAATGGGTACTCTAGAGCCTAGAAACGTAATTGAATAAGAATAAAATAAATTTATAATAACATGAAACATAAAAATAGACACAATATAATAAAAAACAAGACTACATATAAGAAGTTACATGTCACAACCCGGCCCCAACTCAGCATATGCTGTATGCAAGCATCCAGCGCTGGTCTTCCGTCGGGACCGACGGGTGACGTCACAATTGAGGTAAAAAAATATCAAATAACATGAAATTATTAACCTCCGCCGCCGCGGTTGTGTTGGTGGGTGAGGCTACCTTTTGGCGATAAACTGCGTCCAAGCATTTGGCAGCGTTCTGCTATTTCCGGCACCAAAACCAATCACGAGCAAGCTTTGTGTGCGAGTGCTATGTGAGAAAAGGATGACATGTAAAAGCTTATCAACGTGAAATTTTTAAGGAGTTATATTTCTATTTTGTATTTTATTTTATTCGTAATTTTATAAAACGTTGCTAATAATCTGATTCCAAGTTGCTTCAAACCCAAGGCCGCATTATCCTGATGTTTGTGACACATTCATTAAATTTTGAAGGATCGCTTTACAATGAAGAAACTTGCGAGTCCTTGAAACTAAAATCACGCAAACTTGGACTGAAGTTTGGCACAAATTAAATTGTCATTACTTATCGTGACGGTAATGTTGAGATGACAGGCGCTGTGTGTAGGTATAGGTTTTGAAAGTTCAAACATATTTTGGTAATATTTACTTTGTGTTTAAGACTTTAGACTTGACTACATAGTCATGTTGTTTTCAAAACGACTACATTATTATGTTAAGATGTTTCATTATACTAGTATTTAAATAAAATACAGAAATCTGTAAGGTTTAATATGATAAGCCGCACTAAAGTTATATAAACTCAATCGCAGCTTATACCAGAAAGATGCCTGATCCTGCCGTTTCAGTCACGTTCAGTTCCAAATAATATTTTAAAAATCTATGAAAATAACTCAAAATTTCCAAATACTTATCCTCAATCTCACATGTCACATGCTAGAGCTCAGCGACACCCGACCGTCTACGCGCCTTATTTAACCTCAATACGGAACAATCCCGAGAACTCCATCCGTAAATAATTAATGAAGATTCAATTGAAAATTCAACCCTATTCTCGACATATTTGTCTCGGAAGTATCCTTGGTACGGGCGACGCGAAAGGAATCTATGATGGAAACCCTACCACAAGGGAATGAGAGAATGACTAATGAAATTCTCCGCAAACGACGCCCATTCTCCTAATGCGTTCTGTAGAGCTGCGAACACACTATAGAGGAGAAAAAAACAAAAACAACAAATGACGGGCGCTTCACTGACGGTCACGGAATGCCGACATATCTTCGTGATGTGACCTAAGCCCTCATACCCACCACTAACAACCGTACAAATCTTCTAGATAAGTGCGAAACAAAAATTCGTTGAGTAAGCGGAGAGATTTGAAGAATTTCATATCCGGCTTGTATGAAGTATTTTATTTAATCTTAGCAGTCGCAGCGAGACGGTGCAATACGTCGAATAAACGTGACCTACATTCGTTTATTCCTTGTAATGAGTTTGAAGTTTGTTATAAGAATAAAGTATTTCTATGTTATTATATACATATATTAGGAAAATATTTAGTATGTGTAGGAACACTAAGTGCACAAAAAGCAATCGCTTATTTACTCTGATAAAATTTAAGTAGTTTCCAAAGATTTAGTTTACTCTGAGATGGTGAAACTCGACCCATATTATGTAGTAATATCTCGTTCTTGTGGTTCTCTCGACAGATGTGACCTAACCAAATATTTGCCGGTCCTTGCTTTTTAGCGTGCAAAGTGAATTCTTTGTCTGACAAGCGTGTTCTGTTGTCGCCCTTGTTTGCTGAAAAAATATTATTATAATACGGGAGGAGGAAACACTATTAGGCGCAAATCAGGAAGAACACACGACAAGAATTGCGAAATGTATTGCAGAATTATGTAATATATAGCTGGGTCTCATCTCGCTTTGTGATGCCTTGAGACTGTTGTTTGTATGTTTGTTTTGTGATTGTTCTGTTTAAACAAAGAGTCATGTATTACACAGTTTTTGAATAAAATTTGAAACTGATTTCGTTATATGCAATAAGGCACCTGTACCTAGGTTAAGTATTACTGTTAACTGTTTTGCATTATTTTTTCTGGAGTACAATTAAGTTGTGTTGTTATTTAAAGTCCTATAGAAATTTCTGAATTAGCTCATGGTGACCGAAAAAATGGCAAAAACGAGATCCAGTGCTCGAAGTCCTACAAGATGGTCCGATCAGGTGGCTGAACACATCGGCGCCAAAGCAAGTGCTGCCATACACGAAGCTACCGATCGTGATAAATGGCGGCTAATGGTCCACAATTATGGTCGGGGTCATCACTATGCTCAGCATTGAGCTATCGCCTAGAGGAGGAGGAGGAGGAGGAGGAGGAGGAGACATTTATGAAGATAGCCGGACTCAATAGTTTAGTACGGGTTAGCTTTATTTACGATCTGCATCGCTACACAGCCAATTCTATTCCACAACAAGCATCCAGTTTGGACCACAGAGATGCTATTCTATGGATTCTTAAATTAATCCTAACTAAAATTCCCAATGTTACAAGTATACATAATCATAATTCTCAGTATAAAAATACACATTCCTTACAATATACAAATTATCTGGAAATACATGCATACGTATAAACATAATATGTACGGCGTACGTAGTATATATAGATAACAATTTCATCCCTTATTTATAACAAGTTACATGTTCTACATACAAAGGGCAGCTCTCAAAAGGAAATTAGGGAATACCTTTCACATACAAGCCTATGCTTACTACGGCCTAACAATGTCTAATTAAATATACACAAAATAATCCATGTAAATCTTCCTGTACCTGGCTTTGTCAGTCCCTATTGTAAGGTTGTTTATATCAGTCGGTATTTTATAGTAATTCAACAAATGTCTGTAATAGTTAATTAATTAGTAATCCGGGACATTGCATGAAGCTCCATCTAGTTCCATACTAAGCAAACGCTTGAGTAAATAGGTTATTAATTTGATAAGTTTGGTAAGATCTCGGGTAAGCAATTGTGTGTACATTATGATGCGCGTGACACAAGTACTTATGAATTTAAAAAATGTATAATTACTTGTGTTGAGTCTGGTCGTTTGTATGTATAATAAATATGTATTTACAAAAGAAAAGTATATTAGTATTATCTGTGGTATTATATCCGTTATCTAGTACCCACGACACAAGCGCTTGCTTAGTGCGGGACTAGATGGCGCGATGTCCTGGAATATTCATTCATTTATTTATTCATTATCTGTTTCACATTAAACAAGACGGGGAACAAAATTGTATTTATGATTGTGTCCATTTCCCGCCCTTTAGAGGTTATCCGATAATTCGAAGGACACGTGTAATCGAGGCTACAGCTATTCAAAGGTCGTTAATATCTGAATATTTTAATAAATTATCAATAATTTCGAAGCATGAAATTGTTTGTTTCCAAATATTTATGTACTTATTGAATTATTTTATTTACTCGTTTAATTGTCTCTATTAAATTTTTAGCCGTTAAGCTCAAATAACTAATTATTAAATTGCTTATATTTTGTACAGAATACTCGACCTAGTGTAAAATCGATACGTGCATTGTTATACTAAAACAATATCGGATGCAATGTTGTATTTTTGTAAAATAATGAATTATAGCGATATTTAATATTTACTATATATGTTGGTCTTCTTCATCTTATCAAATGAGAGTGGCCAACTCTGGTGTCGTGAGTACATAATATATCAAGCAGCACTTAGACAATGTCGTGGGTTTCAATTTTTTGTAAACAAAGGTCATTGAAATTTCTAGAACATGCCATAGAAAGGATGATAAGGAATCAAACAAACCTTCATTCAAGAATGTGATCTTGTATTTAACATCCAGCCTTGTCATATATGTACAATAACAAAATACACAGAACTTAAATTTATGGTACACATTAACTATGATACTTACTGTTTGTTTTCCTCTTACCCTCAATATACTCGTATTTTGATTTGTTAACAGCCATTACCAAGAAAGTACTATGAATTAAATCCTTACTTACTTGGTTCATTAATATAAAACTCAAAGGTGACTGACTGTCTGATATAGTGATCTATCAACGCACAGCCCAAACTACTGGACGGATTGTTTCGAAATCGAAATTAGGAATGAAGGTAGATGTTATGACGTAGGCATCCGCTAAGAAAGGATTATTGGAAATGCCACTTTTAAAGGAGTGAAATGGATGCAAGTTTTATTTCTAAATGCGAGCGAAGGCCCGAGCACCCACTAGTTTCGGTCTATGATTTTAATGAATTAAAAGAATAAACATAGTTAAATAAATACGTGTTAAATTAAACAATAATAGTTGTTATGTTAAATAGAACAATAGAAGTTTAATAATAAATCTGAAAAGTATATACTTACTACGTACATAAGACTTGTGAAGTAAAAATATATTTTATATTTAATACAGTCCCCTATAGCAACCATGCCTAGATACAAAAGTAAAAAAAGTTTCAAGTGATCAGAAAGCTGTCGGTACTAAAGTTAGTTTAGTATTCACATTTCACAGCCCTCAACGGGAGGTGCGGAAGCCACCAGCTACATTTAACTATCAGTTTTGTGAACCGAATGTACACCTCACTTCAATTAAGAAAATTAAGTAACATTTATTAATCGTTATAAGGAAAAAGATATCAATAATTATGAAATTAGTTTATACTGCCTGGAATACTTTGTTTTCAGAGATTTTAATGCCATAATTGGTACTTACTAGATTTTATTATCATTGTAACTTATTCATTTATTTTAAGTGCAGTTAAGCCGTTTAGGCGAGAAAAAAGACATACATACATACTACAAACTTACGTATTACTTATTAGTGGAATAATACTTAGTGGAATAAAAAATAGTTACTTACTATTATTTTTTAAAAGGACTAAGTATGCAGCTGGTCGCCAAATGCTACCATTACTGCGTCACCGGACGATGGCTGGGCACTGACGGTTCTCGGGCCTATCTACTACGATACTTAACCTATAAATAATATCTACCTACTAACTACAAGACACCCACGTCCCATATTATATATACCTATTAATAACTGTGTGCTTCGTTCACTTCCCTCCCTCGCTCCCTACAGGTGTAACAGTCCAAGACAGCCGTATCGTAAATTGTAAGTCTTAAAGGATTAACAGAAGTGGGCTCGTCTGATCTCTGCTAGATCGGATAACCTTTACGGTAGTTGGAGAATGCCTTTAGGCGTCCGTTCCACCATTGAAGATAAATGAAAAGCTAGGAACTTAGTTGCGGGGTAATGAGTTTGTTTTAATAGCTGACTGGCGACTTGCGATAATAATTATTTCCTTGTTAACGTTCGGTCAGGTGCCTAAATTAATGCTTTTAAAGTGTTTTTAAATAAAGTGTCCTATTTTTAAACATAATATGTGCTTCGGTAGCATCGGTTGAGAGGTAATAACATAACGTACAGACTAGGTAATGCACCTTTAACTACAGCGTTGCTGTCGTTTAAGTGGATGTTACAACTTACCTATACTTGTGTTATGAAGTCAAATGTTTATTTCAAAATATACGTAACCATTAGTATATCTGTTTTAAAAAACAGTTTAGAACTACTCGTATTTTACCGATTCAAGCCGAATAACTAGTATTAATATTAGTCGATATTTTTTTAACTTTTTCAATCTCTCTATAATAGTGGGCACCGCAGCTAGCGGAGGCAATCGCATTCGATTACCAATTTTAAGCAACGGTCGACGCGGTGGACCGCCAAGTCACTGAAGGCCTCTTTTCGGTCACGCATCCAAGGATTAATCCTTGCATGGGTGACCGAAAAATGGCATTCCATTTTGGCTGCTTCCGTGAGTCGAATAACAAGTGAAATTGTAGGTACCGGCCGTTTGACTAGTGGTGGCTTGATAAACTCTCGACATCAGAGTTGGCCACTCTAATTCGATACGAAGAAGTAGGCTGACGTGGTGGTCAATTCCCCGAACGATATATTCGTTTTTGGCCACCACTGAGACAAGTGCCTTATGGTAGTTAAGAGCCGTTTAGGAAGGCTCGGGTGCTATTTTCATGTGAAGTGGTCAGGCCCAAGTAGATATTTGATATTTCACCAAAATTACGGGACATTCCTTTGTAGCCAAAAGGTCTTTGCCAAGAGCTGGAGTTTTTGGATAACGTTCATGTCACTGATTGTTGCTATTTTTAACTATTCAACGTGAAGATGTCATCGCATTCTACTTACGCTGAATGGCAATAGCTAGCCGTTGCACCAGAAACGACCCAATTGTCTGTTACTCACCACATAGTCTACTCTAGGTAAGTTTTTCTTAAGGCGAGCCACCAGTGAAAAAGCGGAGAAAAACGTTTTACTATATCAAATTTTTTAGGTATTTACTCCTTACTATCGGTCTTGCAAAAAATATACAATATACTTAAGGATATTGTCTGAGGAATGTGCTAATTTGTTACACGATAGGGTATACTTTACTCGATCATAAAAAATTCCAAAGACAGCTTAATGTAAAAGTCTAAATCGAATATATTATTAATAAAATTTCTGACTTTACACATCATTTTTATATAGAAATGTTTCTCTTTAAATACTACAGAGAACCTGCTAAAATTTGGGTTTCAACTAAAGTCCTATAATTTTGAGTTAATTATTAATCCCAAAACTTGAATATTTCCCAGCAGTTTGACAAGACGCCGCGCCGCCCGCTACCCCGTCAGTCGCAATCGGGCGCTTGCCAACGTTAGACCTGTGCCAAATTTTCTCCGCCCGTTCTTACATTCTTGCCACAGTGTAATAATTGAAAATGGCTGATAAAAAAAATAAAGTTAGGAAGAAATCAGTGTTAATATCTAAAAGAAGGACAGGGAAAGAGAACTATAAGAAACGGTATGTAAATTACTCCCTTTTATAGTAAAATTATGAAGATTACTCTTTTTTTAAAGTAAAATTACTAAGCACGCAACAATATTTCTAAAAGTGGCCCAATTTTTTTATTCTTTATGTTTCTCCTCAGGTATATGAGAACTTTCTATAATTTTAGTTGATTTCGTAAATTTTTGTCATTACTTGCCACAGACTAAATTATATCAGTATGACCAAAAGTATGTACCTATGTACGAGAACCCTATAATTAATTAATTTAGGTCGAAAAAGCAGTCACGAGTATGTAATACTACCAGTCCATTAGTAGAATTGCAAGCTGTGAATTTCAATACTTCAACGACAGATGGGTAAGTGGATCATGTACTAAACAATAATACCATAAAATAGGCCGATCTATTTATTTTTTATATTATTTACTATTGACTATAAACTCTACAACTGATAAAGAATGACTTGCAGAATGTGATGATAAATTATCTCAAAATAATATCAATGATGAGTGAGTATATTATAACATCATTAGTTTGTCACATAATACACAAAACAGAACCAAGCTGAATTTATACAATCATAAACGTAATAATTATGGTAATTTATATTTGTTTTTATTTGTTGTTACGACTGTATGTGTTCGAAATAAATAAAATAATTGCGGCAACAGAAATATATCTTCTAAAAAAAACTGTCTAACTATCACGGTTTATAAGATACAGCCTGGTGACATACGGACGGACAGACAGACAGACAGCGAAGTCTCAATAATAGTGTCCCGTTTTTTACCCTTTGGGTACGGAACCCTAAATACAGATCCAAGCAGAATATCCAAACAGAATGTATACGATAATAAACGTAATAAATGTGGTGATATTTTTTTGCATGTTATCTAAGCAGCGAATATACAAAGTCACGGCAATTTTATTAATATAACCTATGTATTTTTTTTTTCAAACAACAAACACGACTTTGTTTTATATTTATAGATATAAAGTAATAAATTATTACTTAGCTTATTTAAAACTAACAAAAATAACATTTTACATTAATAGAAGTTGATCAGCTGAAATATTTATACTGTGGCGTAGTGCTAACGTTACGAGAAATGGACAGCGCGCGGAGTGAGACGCGCGGGCGGCCCCCCACACCTCACCTCCTAAAATCGTAGTTCGCGCGAAAATGCCTCGCCTTAAACAGAAAGTAAAGCGAAATTACGCGTTTTATCACTACAATCAAACTAACCTACAGAATAGGTTGAAGTGACTGGATAAATGTGTCTTCTATTGTGTTCCAAGCTATTCAGCTATTCATTTTAAGGTAACAATTTAGTGGTCAGCATTTTCTATACTATTTGCTTATCAACTCAAATATGCAATAATAGTATTATTCAATTAATAGAGTCAGCAATATCATCATCGTTTGTAATATACATTGCAATCATATAAATTTGTTTTATTTTTATTTGAATGGGGACTGAGGTGATGTTTTACTCCCTCTAACTTGAAGACAAACAAATTAATGCAAATTGATAGATAAATACATCATACATACTGTTTTTACCATATGTAACGAGATAAATTTGATGTGTTTACTTCATAAATAATTGGTAATTAAAAAAAATAAAATGAATATAAATTGATTAATGTCACAAGTTAAATTTAAATAAGATGTAAAAGAATGATATAAAATGTTAAGTTTGAACGACTAGAGTTTAGTACCGGAATTAGGCAAAAGCGGTACTAAGTACCGGTATATAAAATGTGATGGACGGTACTAAGTTAGCATGTAAGGGTTAAAGTGAATAAAATATTTCGTTACAAAATTCTAATAAAACTTACCGGGATATACTAAGCCGGAGCAACAAAGAACCTTTATTTCAAGGACCGTATTGTAGTACCTACTGGTCGTCACGAATTCCGATTTTTAATAATAAATTACGTTCCGCAATTTCCTAGTAACGCGTTTGAGCTGTGGATGAGTTGACTATCTTTTTTTGCCAAAACCGTACTTCAAATTGATCGATCTGTCAAAGTCAACGTCACCGGCTTCATTCTAGCAAATATCGGGAATTATCTTTTAGCAGACGAGTTTTGTTTATTTATTTGGAAATATTAGAATAATACGAATTATGTGCAGTGTAGTGAATAAAAATAAACACAAGTGTATTGACAAATGTGTCCTATAAACAATATAGTTGACAGAAACTATGTTACGCAACTGTGATGTGAAAAAAAGAATTGTGAATTAAACACAACTTTTTTCGCCAGAAATCAAGGTAATCTAGAATAAATATAGACCTAGGTGATAAGTAACGTACAACGTTACACATAACACCATTTTTTAAAGATTATTACAGGCTCATTTTCGAATAGATATAATTCAAACACAACATTCAAAGTGTATCGTTGCTTTATGTATTTTTTTTACCACTCAACGCATAAAATAGCTGACCAAACCAATCTTCCATTTCATTTCTTGTGCGCAGTTAGAGTTTGTTGTCTTGGAATGAATTGAGAATGTTTTGTTCCGAAATAGGAAGTTGGTTGAGACGTTTTGTTCACGACAGTTTGGAGTGTAAGTTTTAGTTTTATGAGCGACTATGAATAGTTATCAACTTGTGGAGTTGTGCTGAACAAGATTCATTTTCATTTCCTCACGTTATTTGCTAGTGAAGTTCTGTTTGAAATTTTTTATCCATCCTTATTTACTAAATTCGTTACTATATTTTGATTTCCAAATAGAAGAATTCATTATTCTATTACATAAATGTAGTAGTAATAGGTAGTTTATGTTTAACGGTTGTTTTAATACAGATTTCTTAATAAGAGGTTAACAGTTAGTCCAGGGATTTAAGCTTAAATTAGGTAAGAATCTCGGAATTCGAGATACCCAGCTGTAAGTCTGTAAATACTTGTATATTGACACCCTAAAAGTTGTCTCAAAACCTACATATTAGTAGGTAATTTTGATAATAAACATAAACAGCGAAAACCCATAGGGAATGAGATATTTACAAAAAACCGATTTTTCTGAGCTTTGACCTTGAAATTTAATAGTCGCGTACACCCTACCATATGTAGGTTTTGAGACAACTTTTAGGGTGTCGATATACAAGTATTTACAGACTTACAGCTGGGTATCTCGAATTACGAGGTAAACTTACTATAATGACTGGACTAAGTGTGAATAAGGCGTAAGGATTTAATTTGGAAGATATGTCTCTGTTTTTTTAATTTCGTCCAGATTTATATCTACATGAAACTTCTCCTTTACCTCACATGCAATCCTACATAACAAATGTTTCCAATGCAAATATTTCCTAATTAGACCCATACAAATGTGATCCCATACAAACACTGTCTCTTCCAGTAAAATATAGGAGAAAATATATCTTTACTTGATTTTCATACTTAGGTATGTAGTATTGAAATACCGTGGGTTGAGACCGGACAAAATAGCTCTGCGTCTGGCTAATATTTGAACTAAAAAAATCTAACTAAAATATTATGTTTCTAAAAGGATATGCATGAAGTAAGTGCTGACATCAGTTACGGGTAAGGTTATCTTGCGTGGTCTGTAGAAAGGAATGTCAAATGAGAACCAACCAGAGGGCTCGAGGCTCTTCCAAATATTAATGTTTGTTTTACTAAATAAACTTGCGCATCACGTCACCTACTGCTTATGGAAATGTAATGGGAATTGTGTTGTGTCTGCCTGATGAGTCAAAATCGCATTCATATGTTTGTAAGTAATGTTTTAAAACACTATAATTATTCATATGTTTGTAAGTAATGTTTTAAAACACTATAATTATTCATATGTTTGTAAGTAATGTTTTAAAACACTATAATTATTTTCTCTCTTTAGTCAGTATCGATACTATGAATGAAATCCGAGTTTGGCGCTCTCGTACTCTCGTACATAATTATCTTAAATGGATATTTAATGTTGTTTGTTTAGTTCGGCAGTCGTAAACCCATGTCAGAGGCCCTTAGGGCGGCTTGAATAACTCTCGACACCAGAGTTGCCACTCTCATTCGATAAAAAGAAGAACATTAATGTAGCATTTGTGATACTATAAAAAATCTCTGGTGGCTTAAATTCTTAGATGTTTTTTTAATTCAAACTACTGCTTTCCTTTACTTAACTAACCACTTAACTTACACCACCACACCAACCTTATACCAACTCACTTTAAATTTTAACTTACATAATAATGTTATAAGGCATCAAAAGAGTAAAAAAATAGCATACATTCAAAAGCGTTATTTACACAAATGATTGAGTTACATTCGGAACGAGTCATCTTTATAACCCATAATATATTGGATTCAATACAGAGTGTTTCATAAATGCTAAGTATCATTTTGAAGTTTAATAAACTCAAACTCAATTTATTCATAACAGAACAATAGTTACAAGACACATAAAATAAATTAAATAATTTTCATATTTCCAGTTAGACATACGTTATAATAAAAAGACAAAATACACAATAATTATAACATTAATAACATTACATTCGTAACTTTTTAAAATGTAGCATGTCTAGGTTTTTTTGACAAGCCAAAGTTAATAAGACGCGAAAAAAAAATTACACTTATATAAAAGCTGATGGAACTAGACTTCTCACGATGATGATTTAATACTTCTGAAATATATTATTAGTAAATAATTATATTTTTTTAGGAAATCAATAACTAATCTAATGACAATGCCTTATATACACAAGTGGGTACCACCTTAGGCACAAACTGCGTCATCAGCCATTTATTAAAAAAAAAACTCAAATTCTAACCTTTGTCTGCATTATACCTAACACTTACTCAGCAATATATTTATTTTATAATCTAACATCCCGTGTAAAGCCATCAGTACAAATTGAAATGAGCTTTTCAAACACACGCCCCAGCAAAAACCTGAAATGAAACGACTTATTGAATAATTTCCCTGAATTCTTGAAAATAACCTCCGATATGGTAAGTCAGGTAAAATATGAGCGGCTCAAAACGTACCATATTATTATATTGAACAGGCGCTATTTTTAATTCTGTAATCACCAGTTTTATTTTAATACCATAGTAAGTTTTGATTTTAAAAAATCAATTATATTAAGAGATTCTGTGTTTTATAATTTTTGTTGATTAATAATCTATTGTAATTTTAAAAAATAATAAAGCTAAATAGGGTCGAATATTAAACATATAAAAAAACATGTTTTGGGATACTTCGAGTTGGTAGCAGATCACGTTCCAACAATTTCTAGATTTTTTCTAGAAGTTTATCTGTGTCTCTATTTGTCTGTTTATATAAATGCTCATCACGCAAAAACGACTGAACGGATCATCCTGATGTTTGGTATGTAGGTAGTATGAGGTCTTAGGAGTGTCATAGGCTACTTTTTATCCTGAAATCATGCGAACCAAGCGGGCGACCACTAGTATGTATATACACATATTAAAAGCAAATAATAAAAATATGAATGATTTTGTCAAAGTCAAGCTCATATTTTTTTTAAGTATGAGTAACACATAAGGAATAGATAAGGTAAGTTGTTATGTTTAATATTGTGTACTCAACCTTTGTCATATTCCATCTGTAGTAAGTAAACAGATAGCCTTGAGAGATCATATTCCACGAAAATTATTGTACTCGAACATAGTACAAATATTGACTTGTGAATAATTGAACACACAGGGCAATCATGAAATATTGATCCGGTATTGTGTTTTCACCCTTCACACCTACATAGAATAACATATCAACTTTGTGAAATATTTGGATGCTAGGACATAGACACAAGGTAAGCCTAAATAAATAATGTAGTTTGTATAGAAGTCTAGGCTCAATGTTTGTACCTGCATGATAACATAACGGCACGAATAGATTAACACTTCACTGTGCTAGCCTGCTTATGAGTACTTTATGCTTTTAGTAATGTTATAACTTAAGTTTTACGATCATCAAACTATAGCGGCAAAATTATATCTCAGATGTCATTCGTTTACATAACACTACATTTACATTTTAGATTTAATTTATTAACGTCTTTTATTATAGAATATAGACCAAACAGGTCATAAATTACTTATAAGTGTATAAATATATGTTATGAAATATATTGACGCTTGACTACTATTTGCCTGGTAAACGATCATTGTGGTGTTTAATTAAATTTGATTAAAACATTTCAATATGTAACAATTCTATAAGCAAACATGAAGAATTTTATTACATTTTCTTCGTTTTTTGGTTCAGTATTATTTCACCTTAGCTTCTTGATCGATGGTTAGTATCTGATTTCTCAGAATAATCTAATACTTTATTTGGCGAGAAAACTTCCTCGGGATTACTGGCAGTGGGAGGGAGTATTTAATTTACTATTGCTATTCACTCCGCGTAGGAACAACTATTTATATATTTACTAGTAGGTGCTCCCAGTTTTACCCGTGTTGCATTGTTGGAATTAGAAGCAGCCCATGTTGTTTTCAAGATCTTAAACTGTGGCAAATCCAAACAGCCAAATAGCCACAATAAAGTCTTTTAGTAACGGAAATATTATCAAACAAACTAACATATTTATAACAAAACTTACACTGTTGTGTACTGCTATGTTGACTCCTTTATAAATATAATATGCGATATTTTTTTTACACTTACATACTTATAACCAATTTTAAAAGTTGCTACATATTTATATTATATATTACACATCTGAATATTATTAGTTCATAAATGTAACAATATTATTTTATTATTAAATTATTTTACTACTACTGTCAATAAAAGGTACAATTTTCAATAATACAAACTGAGAATTATTTAATACCGTATATTTGATTTGCCATATTTTAGTATCAACAGATGAATTATAAAACCGATGAAACAAATAGTGTATCAAAACTGCTTGCAATTTCGCTTTTTCCGTTATTTGTTTTTGTGATGTAGTTATATACTCTTAATGGATTATTTATTATTATATTATTTGAATGGTTATTCATCTGAAATAAAAGATCAACCGTCACAACTCAATATTTATGTAATTTTTGAATTTAATTGTCATACTAGATTTTGTAAACCATGCGTGTTATAAAAAAGCAATAGTTACATAAAAAAAATAGCATCAAAACAGCTCCACACATACAATAAAACCCTCCTAATACCGCATACAAAAATTCAATCAACCATTTTAAACAGGTTTATGTGTTCAAAAACCCTACATAAAGTCTTTGTATGTCAGTACGTACTACTACGTACTAACAAGACTCATACAAACCGTATGAATGTGATCATTTATCAATGTCTTCTCGATTCATACACAGTCTTCACACAAGCAATATCCCGTATATATAATTAATGGTCGCGCTGATT
Source organism: Macaria liturata (assembly GCA_964023185.1). Classification (NCBI taxonomy): domain Eukaryota; kingdom Metazoa; phylum Arthropoda; class Insecta; order Lepidoptera; family Geometridae; genus Macaria; species Macaria liturata. The sequence continues at coordinate 311,716 of OZ026810.1, forward strand.
TATTATGAAAATAAATGTATCGGGATAAACCATATTGGGTGATATGTGACGGAACAGAGACTGAGCTCTATATCAGGTTTTTTTTGATAAAACAACCCATCTGTTTGATTAATTAAATTAATTAATTAATTAAAAATCGTTGATCTATTTGGACTGCTACATAATCTTAGAAAGATGAAGATTTTATGAAAGATTTTATTCATAAAAGAGACCTTTTTGTAATGTGTCTACAAGCCTTCTTAGCAACTGGGCTAAAGATAATCGTGTAAATGTATGTATCAGATTATGACGATGGCTTCAAGATGGTAATAAATTGTAATTTTAATGTCAACTAATTCTTGAATTTTTTATATTTTGTTGTTTAAAAAAGTTTGTTTATTTTTGATCCTTTTTTTTTGTTTATTGTAAATATGTATAAAATGGCATCAGATTTTTTTTCTGTTATTGAAAGTATAGCAAGTTTAAGTACTGTCCCATTCGCCGTTGTATTAGAAACATGCTTCATTGTTGGCGTGTTATTTATTGTGATGCCCCGCATTGCCATCTGTTTGTGTTTCTGTGAAAATACTGATAGCACGCTGTGACTTGACACTCACTTTGAGTAGCTTGTGGTCGAGTAGGAATTCGTTGATTCTATTTTAATAGGATTTGTGAGAATATATATTATACATATTATATTATTTTTTTACGCTTGTGTGCTACTTATCTGATGTTAATTTAATGTCATTTCAATCGGTTGACTCCCGAGCAAGGATTTTTTGCTCCCGAGTCAACCGATTTTTTGGTTATTTCGTGACTTGACAGTTGACTTGATTAATAATGAAACGTAAAATTTAGCAATATTGGCCTTAGACCCTGCTGTTATACCAATAGTTTGTGGTATTATTTAGATCCTGTCTTCATTTCAGTGATTCAGAAGGCTGCCAACTTGAAGTTGGATTGGGTTGGACACGTCTGCCGCATGACCAATGACCTCTGGGCAAAGACAACAACGCAATAAACACCAAAAAAATAAAGGACCTCGCGGCCGACACAGAAAGCGATGGAGGGACGACCTGGATAAACACCTATTAGACTGGAATACAATAGCACTGGACAGAAATAAATGGAAATAGGGTAGGGAGGCATTTGCCCAACAACAGGCAAATGGGACAATACAGGCTCTTAATCATAATAATAAAAAAATCAGTTATTGAAATTCGATCGGACGTTGATGATGCTTACAATTAAGCTGCTCATAGTAACATCAATTAAAAAATAACATAACATTTGCTTTACCTATACATAAAACACACAATTTCTAACCCAATTTTAGTGAAAAATAAATTTATCTGTACTGCATACTAGGTTGTTGATGTTGCAGAGAATCTGCAATATAATAATATTTCATATCGTAGACATCTCGTAGCATGTTGCGTAGCACCGTAGACGCGTAGCACTGGCAATATCGTAGCATGTCGTAGCAATTTAATGTTGGGGAACGTTTGGAGATCTTTCCAATCAAACTTTATTGTGCTTTCATTTGCATTTTTAATAAAAAAAATTGCTTTTTTAATATCTGTGTTTATAGATTAAAACATTTATGTCGAAATATATAAAATATTATGTGCTGTAGTTGATTAAATTTGCATATTATGTCGATCGATCAATGATAGAGGTTCTTAATTTTATTGTAAGTATTTGTACCAGCGTTGTTATTGTATATTTGCATGGAAATGCAAAAAACAAGTTTTGATTCAAATCGGGTAGATTTTGGAATCTTAATTTATCAAAATCGGTTTACTAGTTTTTGACGGAAATCACAAAGACTGGGTACGAAAGTATTTGAGTCAGTTTTTTTAGTTAAAGTTTTATTTGTACCACCACTTTAAACCACCAAAACAGCATCGTAACCTTTTAGCTCGCTACTAAAATGGACACTTATTTAGCAACTGTGTCCCTCAAGCCACTATTATTTACGCTTTCATCCGGAGTACATTTGACCACTAAAGTTTACAGCTTTCAAACGACATCTTTACTGCCGTGTAGTGGCGACATAGTGCTATTCTCTCGGACGGTTACTGCATCAGTACTTTGGATATAGCTGACGTGGGATAAAGCCTGACATACATTCAGATAGATCTGGTGTCTTAGAAATGGTGGAAACGAAAATTATAATACTACGTGCGTGACGGCACAGGCATTTTCTTAGTGTGGGCTAGATGGCGTTGTGTCCAATGTCCTGGAATATATATTTATTTATTTTATTTTTACTTAGATATGTTTTTTAAATCAAGAGTGAACCGGTAAGCCCGATAACTGTAATATAGACCACAATAATTGTCACAACTTATCTGATTACATAAAGACTTGCGGACTGGCAACTGCTGCTGCAACTTATCAACGATGGCTAGCAATTGATACTTGAAATGTATCTTTCTTTATAATATTGATATTCTCTGTGTATGATGATGTGTGTTTGACTGGCCTGTTAGCTTAGTTGGTAGTGGCTCTGCCTTCTAATCTAGGGGTTGCGGGTTCGATTCCCGCCTGACACAAGTATTTATGCATTTTAAAAAAAATGTATAATTTCTTGTGTTGAGTCTGGTTGTTTGTATGTATAATAAGTATGTATTTACAAAAGAAAAGTATATAAGTATTATATCCGTTATCTAGTACCCACGACACAAGCGTTTGCTTAGTGTGGGGCTAGATGGCGCTGTGTGCAATGTCCCGGAATATTTATATTTATTTATATTTTTATATCTCAGTGTCTGAAATAAAAAGTTATTATTATTAAAGCACAACCAATTATTAATTTATTGTTTTACACTAATACTTAAACCCGTCTTATCAAAAGAAGAACAACTAACTTCGGTACCCCACTATACTGTTGACATATACCGGCCATTCTCCTGACAGTAACTGGTCACTGTGCTGTGAGCAGGCTTACGTGGAGTTACGGCGTACTTGCGACTGCAAGGCTGTTGACACACGGGGCACATGTAGGGTGTAGGGTATAAAGACTGATTTATTAATGTTTGTTAGCTTTGTAACGCATTTTTAACCGACTTCCAAAGAAAGGAGGTTATCAAATCTTCTGATAGTTTCTTTTTATAAGTAAACTTGTGTAGGCTCCAGTGTGTCTGGTTACATACAAACATGGTTACGCTTATATTAAAGGGCTAACATTATGAAAATTTTACTTTTGATAAAATAAACGGTTCGTTATTAAATAATGTGTTTGAAACGTATTTTTTGTTATGTTGAAGCTGACATGAAACAGTGTTAGTTATTGTGATTCCTACTTTCAATATCATAATCGGAAAGTAGAAATCAAAATTCGCACCGAGAGAAATAGTGTCATCATAGTCAACACAGCATTTCTAATTATATAGGATATTAGATATCCTATTCGATTATTTTATCTATCATAACAAATATAACATAAACAACAACATCATTAATTCTAAAACAAAGGCCAGATTCAAAACTCGCATCCCCAAAAAAGGGAGTCTAATTATATGATTGACTTTTCCTCCGTCGAGAGTAACAAGCTTATTTTCCGGGCCACTGTACCTTAACAAGCGACTCACTCGGAGCATACAGAGCCATTCCGCGAGTCAAAGGCAAACGACTTGACAAATCGACGGGCGACACTGCGACTGCCGTACGAAGTGCTGGGACGGACTGAAGGTGAGAATGAGGCTGTACCCCCTGTACTAGTAAATAATAATCCTAGAGAAATATCAAACACAAACAAAAATAATCAAATTTAGCTCCTACACGTACCTATATATTTTAATATGGTGTAATCATTTTGTTAAGTCAATCGTGCATGCAATGCAGTATTTTTTCTATTAAAAGGATAAAGTTCAATCAAACGCTGTTCATGAATAAATCTCCAAGGATAGGTTCTTTACAAGGTTGTGGTCTGGAGAAAGTATCAGTTTCTTCACTATTTGTTAATTCTCAGCAAATATTTATTACATCACCTACAATCAGACGTAATAATTAATTTTTACGTAAATTAAAGTGGGCTAGTACTGGACCACAATTTGGTTAAAAGTAAGCAAAAATATTACGGCGATATAAAACTGTACGTAACTAAAAACAGTCTGAATATGGATCTAGGCGCCCTTGTACGAATTAATATATTCTGCCCAAGAGTTCAACGAGTGAGAACTTCAATAATAAGGAATTCGAATATGAAGATACTTATAGTACACTTATTTATACCATACTACATAATAACACAATCTTTTTCTAATCACTTCCACCCTCACTTGGCCCCTGCCCCCGCGCCTGACGACAAACTATTTCATTTGTCCGGTTTATAGCTCGTAAAGTTGCGTAATAGCCGGTTACAAATGGTGTGTCTGTTCCGACGTTAATGTATGGTTTATTTTGCGCCGGTTATTAGGTATTGGCTTATTGATGGTGTTGCGGTGTCAGGGGAATAGCAAAGAGTTTTGTGCTGCTTGTCATTCCGTGACAGGGTAGCGGCTTGGACAGGGTAGGGGTTTTGGTGCTTATTTTATGAACTTCATTGATAGCTTCATAGGCTTACTTCTTCTTTAACCACAAATTGCTGCGTGTGACGATTTAAGTGACGTCAAAGTAAACTTATTAATAAAATTATTTTATCTACACTAATGTTGTAACATTCTCCAATACTTGACTTATAATTACTACTGTTATAGCGCAGACAACAAAACACTCAATTTAAGCAATTTCATATGATGGTATAATATCCACATCGATATCGTAATATATCATTATAACATCAATAAAACGCGACCAACCTGATTGCAGGGCCAATCAGGTTGATCGCGTTTTATTGATGCGCGCAGCTGCGCTCTCATTGGTTAGATTTTAATGGCGGCAAAATCACTGTGACAATACACGTACGCGTGAATTTAATTTAATAAATTAAGTTACAACATTAGTGTAGATAAAGAGTGTATGCAACTGCATATAACACGGGTATTAAAACACTCGGTACTATTATGAAACGAGCGCAGCGAGTTTCATAAACTCACACTCGTGTTTTAATACCCTTCATTATATGACAGTTGCATAAACTACTATTAACTAACAATATGATAATCAAACCAAGACTGTTGGTCGGACATTTCCATTTATATGTAGAACAGAAAGAGACATATTTACCCTTGTCATTTTAAACCTGTATTTTTCTCAACTTAACAACAAAGCTCATGTTTTCACCTTCCTAATAATATCATTACTAAAACCGACAGCAAAAAAACAAGCAAATAAATGTAATTGTGTCGTGATTCTGTCCCTCGATGTGCGATCAGTAGGCATATAAATAAAATGACGTCTTAATAATTGTAAACACCTACGATAAACTAACTCTTGCCACTAAAAATGTAACTACTTACTTATTTCTTATGTTAACTGCGAAGTTCGAAATTTATTCAGTTTATGAGGTCTAATCTAGACCGTAATGATTGCTTACCATCCGCCGAATCACAGTCAAGTGCAAACCCAAATAATGTATCTACATTTTATTATTATAAGTAGACATACTTATTCATAGCTAAACAAAGGCCTCTGCAGCGCTGAATGTATTTGGTAGAGGAGGACGACGAAAAAAAAGTGCAAACCCATTCCTTATTAAAAATATATAAAATTTCGAACACAGCGCTTTGCCTCATCGTTTATTGTACGGACGGCAAAGCTTTGGAACACTTTACCAGAAGCTGTGTTTCCTGCGAACTACAATCCAGGCGTTTTCAAATCTAGAGTTAATAGGTATCTTCTAGGTAAACGTGTTACACCCTAGGCTGCAGCAATGCTTAACATCAGGCAGGCTGTAGTCAAACGTAAACCTTACCCAGGTAAAAAAAAAAATGTATTCTCCCGTGTCTAATAATGTCATTAGCAAAAACCGCCAGCAAAAAAAAACAAGCATATAAAATGTAATTGTGTTGTGATTATGTCCCTTGATGTGCGGTCAGTACCCGTGTCCATCCCGCTTTACATACCGGAGGATTTTTGACCCACCTCGGTCGTGCGGTAACGCAAATACGGCTAGTACAAGTATACACAAAAATACTTACTTAAATTATAGAATGGTCGTCAAACTTGAGTTAACACAATGACTCGACACAAGAGTTTGCTACCTCGTGCGAGCATTTTTTTACTGCTAACATTTGTAACAGCTACAAGAGCTTTTTTATTTCTGGCCCGCACTGATTTTTACACGATTTTTAGAATTAGTAACTGCTATTGTGGTTAGTTTTGGTATGGCATGAGTGTATCACGCCTTATCACGTAATGAGAGCACGAAACTAGTATGAGAATGATTATAACATAGCAATCCTTCAATTGCTCTGCCAAAACCAAAACTGTTATATTATGTTATTTTCGTAAAAAAAAAACATTACTTAAACTTTGTCCCCGCCTGTACCTCTAAATTCAATGTGTGACACAGAGCGCAGGCATTCGAGCGTATTTTTTACAAGCTGCTATTTTTTGTCCCTTTTCATACATAAAGTGCGTACGTGGCAACCGCGGTGGCACTGGTGACTCGATTACAAACGAAAAAAAAAGAAAAATAGGTTCAACGGGAACAGATCGGCCGCTATTTGTCCGTATTTTGTATGTGCATGTATTTATATATTTATCTATGTGCGGTGAATGTATGAAATGAATATTTTTACATAGTTTTCGCTTTGTGAATAGCATTTTTGTAGATTTGGTAGCGGCAAAAAGTTCGGATAGACTAGCGCCTTTGAAAAGTACGTTTTGTTATTCGTGGAATTTATCAGACGTATAATAATATATCAATACAAGCAAATTTGTTTGATCAATGTACGCAGTTCTGGATAACTTCTGTAATCTCTCAGTTTAACAAAATTTATATCAGATAACAAGTATTTTTTTTAAATGATATAGGCTCAGGCTTAACTACGACTTGCCTGATGTCTTAACTACAAAGTCTTTAGTAACTCATTAGCCCTTACAAAGAAATTACCCAGAAGACTAGATTAGTTAAGCTAATGTGAGGATCTATAAATATGACTTCGAAAGCATTGACAAGAAACAATAAGAATGTATCATCTGAATTTTTCACTCACTCTCTTACTTTCTCATCGCAGAATCAATCTGAATGTAATTTAGTAGAAAAGCTACTCGATACATAACTAAAAACATAATTTAGTTTTCTTTATTACCAATAATTCTTTTTCCTTGGTTAATCTGAAAAACCCCCCAAACTCCACTTTTTATCCAATGTTTGTTACAAAATAAGAGACTTTGCTGACAATTTCTTGCAAATAAATAGGTCTTATTTGTTTCTGTCTCCACAGAAGTATTTCATTAACTCGAAAAATTCAAGGATATTGCCAACACGTGGAACTTTCACGAAAAGTTTTTTCCCATTTCTGGTGTTATTTGGTTCATGAATGCCCACAGGGAAAATAAATTTATGCTATAAAATCTATGTTTAGAATATACAGTTTAAGGAAAATATTTTGAGCTACTTCTTCTTTCGAATATAAAGTATGTTAATTCCTACCGAAAACCTGTCAAGAAATAAACTGTTAATATCTTCTGTGTTTTAATATTATACACGGTTTTCGCAAAATATGTTATAATGTGTAAATAAAATAAAGAAAAAAAAATAAGTATGTAAGTCGTAACAAGTAAGTACTTATTTTCGTGCAGCTCTAATTATTTCGGCAAAGATTTAACAAACAAAACTTAGTGAAGACAAAAGCAGATCATTATCCTAATAACAAATTGTTTGTTGCAGAACAAGCAACAAGATAAACAATTAAAAGTAAGTACTACAACATAGATAATAAACCTCAAAGACGTCTAACTGTTAATTCATTCCCTATGCAAACCAATCTGCCAACGCAAATAATATGTTATTTGCGGATCTATTATCAGACCGAGCTAAACCTACTCGTATTTTGATGAAGATTTTGTATTGAGACATAAATATGACACATAGACAATTTTTGTTAACCTTAGATTATTTTTTAACATGTTATAACTACTTATGGGGTGCAAATGCTGACAGTTGCACCTAATATAATATATATTTTGTTGTTTTTTTTTATTATAAATCTTAAAAATGTGATATCATTGCTCTACAGAGTCTCAATTTCGTTAAGTACAACCTACTTCGAGGAGACAACCAGCTTTGTTTCACTTAGTACGTGGAATAACAAAAACTTAACTTTGCACCATTATAACTTAAACTCAAAAGTTTGCGAGTCAAGAACTTTTGGAAATGCCATTAAAATTCCGCAGTTTAAACTACGTGTTTGCAAATGATTTAGTAAGTATGAGTGGGTTTATTTGAATTTTATTGTAGTGAAATATTGGCTTTAGATGTCAAAGCCATAGAAGTCTCAAGGTTCTATTTTGCTAATCGGATACAATCGAATCAGTCACAGTAGTTTATTATAATGAATCATAGTTAACAATTCAAGCTTTGTTTTTTAGCTACAATTTCACGATGAAAAAGATTCGAAAATAATTATGATCGAAAATATTTTTGTACTTATTTGGACACAAATCTTATCCAGCGATAATGTGAACATTGTTTTTTTACGTAGTATAAGTTAAATAGTAGGTCCCGGCTGTTTTTCTAGTATGGCAGTCGTTAAGCCATGTCAGTGGCTCTTAGGGAGGCTTGATAAACTCTCGACACCAGAGATGACCACTATCATTCGATAAGAAGAAGAGGATCGTATAAGCTCGCAATTTTCTATAACTATCTTAATGTAAAATGCTACACTCTTTACCATAGCAATACTCCGCCATTTCTTAGAAGCCAGTGTTATTTCGTCGGAGTTAAATCAACTATTCCGTATGTAGGGCAGTCAGCCTGCGGTCAGACCGGCCCTCTATCGACGCTCGCAACTCGCAACCCTTATATTATACTGAGTAAACTAGTTTGCGAGTGTATTGAAGTAAAGTTTTACTGATTTTGAATATGGAAGTATGGATATATGATCATTAGGATGCATTTGCATTAAGTAGATTTTTTAACAAGTTTCTACACAAAAAACACAAGTTTATGAAACCTAACTTATGTAGAATCATTCTGTAAAGACAGTAATATTTGGTCTCGGTATAATACAAGATAAATAAGCGGCTGAAAATTGGCATTTGCTTACGCGCTTTCAATAGATTTGCATAAATTAAATACTTTATAAATTAAATACTAGAAAATTTCACTTAGTAACTGATATTAATTTATTTAATGCAAGCTAACACTAACAAAATGAGTACATTGTCTAGTAAAAAGTTTTCATATGTACTGACAAACGTTTTACTTTAGTTCCATAATTATATGTGAATCAGCCAGACATGTCATGTCTTGTTCAAACTATTCTAATTTACACTAAACCACGGAAATCTTTACAAAATATTTAATTAATCATAGTTCGATGATTTGACATACACATCAAATTTTGCTAGATTATATATCAAAATACAATAACATATTGGCATGTTAAGCCCTATTCTTTTTGTTTATTTATAACTCAGTACTTAGATAGAAATAAATCATTTTAACCGACTTTAAAAAAGGAAGAGCTGCTCAATTCGTCTAAATGGTTATTTTGTTTGTGTATGCTACTCGATTACTTCTCTATTTATGAACTATTCTTAGCAAAAAAACATAGATTTAGTGTTAGACCCTCTTATCCGTTCTATGTTGATTCTCTTTGAATGCTTAGTAAGATATTAAAGCTGTCTAATTAAAAAGTTGAATAAAAAAAGCACTTTAAAACATTTGAGCATATTTTGTTTATATTTGCAACAACTTTCCAACAAGATGCCAAGCCATCACCGGTTAACCCTAACCTCAATATTTCCAGCAGACGTTTGTACGCGGCAGGCGGCAGACTAACTAGCTGCTATTAATTAGCTGTTAGTCGGCGAGCTGACAACCGCCGGACTGGTGATTAATGATGCTGATGCTAATAGAGGGTTTACTAGATCTGGTAATGTTATAATTAAAAGTTTCGTGAGACATTCTTATCAATATGTAACTAATACGGTTTTCACTCACGTGTCATTACACCCGAAACGCGTAAACAACATACGCGAATTTACACTTGAGTGGAAATCGTATTAGTTACTTATTGATAACTGGTAATATATGTATGTTACATGTGTTGGAGTTTGGACTGACCGCTTGGATTTCAGCGCAAGGTTTCATGAAGGTTAAATTCGCTAGGTTTTACCTACTTAAACAAATTTATAGCTGAAGGTTTGATACGGTGAATATAATATTCTGAAAAGTTGGCAGAACACGCCACTAATAACTTGCGGGCAGATTTTCTATGTATGAGAGACAAATGGCGAACATCAGAAAATCTACCTACGTCTAATTAGAAACATTCTGCCATTACTCAGTACTCTCAGCCATTTTGTTTCACATTCTACCTGAATTACCTGTAGATAGATTGATAGATTCATACATATTGTAGAATATAGTTTTAAAAAAAATAAGAAGAAATTTAAATACAACTACGAAAAAAGACTACCGGAAACGATCTCCTTATTACAAAAATACACACAGCGGGTTGGTTTCCCGACAAAAAGCAGTGGGTATAATACGTGAAACAGCTGGTTATATCTACAAATAACACCTAAAGAGTGACTCACTCGCCACATCCATGTTTTACCTACATCGTTGCTTCCTTCGATGCTGACGCAGTAACGACTGCGATCGCTCGTCGATAGAGACTCGTCTCTTTGTAGCGACCTGCTTGCGGAGTGACTGATGGATGCACTGCCTTTTTAATAGCATTGTAGCGAATGTTGCTGTACCATGCTTTTTAATAGTTCGTGGAGTCAACACGTCCTGAGGATGCCTCGTGGAGAGGCGAAACACGTGTTGGCGAGAATATTTTGCCGAATAAAACTGCAAAACTTGAAGACATAGTTGGTAAGATCTTAAGAGCCACGAAGCCTACTTTGGTTAGGAGGAGAGGTGTTGCGGTGGTATATGGAGGAACACACCTAAAAACCACCAAGTTTGTTGTTTGAAGCCGGTTAAGGAGCAGTCGCAGCGGAAAAACACTACATATTTCTCCAGAGTTTCATTTATAATACTTACTTGTTATTTAAAAGCATGGTATTTAGAAACGTCTGAAACTCAGGTAGCGGAAGCAATAGCATGTTATTACAAATGCATAACGCTTTCGTTGTTTGATTAACACGTTCGATTAACACGTCTGTAGGTCATAGCAGGCGGCTGTAAAGTTTGAAATCTTTAACACTAGAGTTGACCTCTCATACTAATTTTTAATTTGATTTTGACGATGTAAAGCTATACTATAATAAAAAAAGCTTTGAAAGGTACCTAATAATATAGGTATCATTTTGTTTTGATTTTCTAATCAAGTTTTAGATTATATAAACAACAACTGCAGTTGGCCAAACTCAATCTTTATCGTAAACAAAAGGACATCACAAGTAACATCCTAAAGCAGCTTCTACATGATTGGTTCAAGAGCGCGCTTCCACACACCGACCTAATGCATGTAGTTCACTAACTTTTCCATCAAACTTGAAGAGTTTGGAGCCCGAAACACCTAGAGCTGCGTGATTAAAACTTTATATCACCTCAGCTGTCGAGCTTGAGGCTAGATAGTGTAAACTTAGCCTTAAAGAGCTCAGATAGACATGTAACAAACTCGTCACACACAAGGTGACATTAAACACGAAAATTTGGCTTTAAGGTGATATAAAGTTGCGTATTTATTCGTTAGTCATGAGATAAATAATGAACTTGATAGTGATGTACACTGTACATAGCCGTGGTAAGTTACAGCGTTATAAGTTTAAGTACGCGCCTACTCAAGTTTCAGTAAACCCAAGTATTTTTCACGAAATAGGCAGTCATTTCAATCTACATAAACAGCGTGGAATAAAAATAAAAATAAGTAAGGTGATTCAGAAACATTTATATATCGATATTTATCTTATATAGGTTAATATATCTTTTTAAAATATCCGTATCTTTGTCGTATGGTTCTTTTATGAGCATAGATAGACAGAATATCTATTACAAATAATCCTGATCTTCTATCATCATGTAATTTAATATATAATATTAAAAACCGATATTTTGCCACCACCCGGCACCCCGTCACACCGTTCCAAAAGCATAGCAAAATATATTTTAAATATTAAACGCATAGTTGAAAAACTATTCGATTACGAAACTAATTAGTGGGCACTGACCCGATTCTCGCTAAACATTATAATTAATATCTAGTATACATACAGAGGCGGATTAACACATACAGGGAGGCCTTGACGGGTCAAACATTGCCTAGAGGCGCTTAGGAAGTTAACGATGGACAGATTAGCCATACGCGGAATATTCCTTAAAGATTATGTAAATGCAAAACTACATTCTAATATTCTTGTTAGCCATCTCTCACGATTCGTATTTTGCTCATGACTGAGGGTCGTGACTCCCCTTCAGAATTAATTCGTTATGGGAGTTCTCTTGGGCAGATACATCGTGGTGGGCGCCCAGGTCCTTCCACGAAAAACAGATGTCTTCGGATATTGTGGTCTTTAAATATTATGTCGGTTTCCTCACGATGTTTTCCTTCACCGTTAAGCAAGCGCAAATCCACACATTACTAGAAAATACAAGTCATTGGTGTAGGGCCGGATTCGAACCAGGGTGCGTCTGAATGAAAAGCAGACACTCGAACCGCTAAGCTACACTCGCTTGTTAGCCAAAGTCGGTATAATATATAATTTAAAATGTGTTTTAATTAGTATTTTAGCCTTAATCATTTATGCTATGTTAGTTTTTATTTAATTGAGAACACGTTTGTTTGAAGCAAATTAAATTCTGTTTGAATAAAATTACTGATAAAACATCACATGGCTAAACAATCTAATCTGTGCACATAACTTATTTTTTTAATGTACAGAAGAAATAGACACTTTTTACAAAAACACAGGTGATTTTGTCCTGTGGGACAATTGTTTCGAACGCATACTTATTTGCAATAATAAAGAAATTGCTGCAATATCTAGAAGAAGTATTCTGTATCCTTATTTCAACCTGTATTTTATATGGGATCGTAAAATTAGTGTTAAGTATTTACGAGGGGCTTGTTTCATATACATAGTACATAGGTACAGTTGTTCACTTTATGTAGTTTCATATACATAGGTACAGTTGTTCACTTTATGTAGTTTCATATACATAGTACATAGGTACAGTTGTTCACTTTATGTAGTTTCATATACATAGGTACAGTTGTTCACTTTATGTAGTTTCATATACATAGTACATAGGTACAGTTGTTCACTTTATGTAGTTTCATATACATAGGTACAGTTGTTCACTTTATGTAGTTTCATATACATAGGTACAGTTGTTCACTTTATGTAGTTACCTGAAGTTTAATTTGTACTGCACTGAATTTGGTTGTTTAATAAACTTTGATTACACTTACATTATTGCAGTTTTCCATCTAGATGGTTAACCCTTTTTCTTCTCAAATTTAAACCTTCTTCTTATGTACCTATTACTTGTATTTCTATGCTAGTGGAATGGTATTTTTTTTAACACCGTAAGCCCTGTGTTTCTTCTCTGGGTTGGATATCACGTAGGTTTCAACTATTATAAAACCTTGGCAGAGGCCTTTTGGGCGATTCGAAAACTTTTGTCACTATAAGAACTTACTAACATATAAAGTTTAAAGTTAAATTTTGTAGATCTGTTTTTATTAAGAGCTCGTAACCCAGGTACATATGTACGTTAGGTACTCATATCCGTTCGTGACCCAATATTATAGCAGAATGTGTCAAGACACTGGCTAGATAAAGCCTAGCCATTGTGTGTGCAAGTATGAATAAATAAATAAATATTTTCAAAAACCTGTATGTATATAATATTAAGTACCTATTATTTAAGTATTTTCGGGAAAGCAGAAATACTTCGTATTTGGATGTCTATCATTGTGTTTGATGTTATAGTGATTCCACGTAATACTAATGCCTGAGTAATAACTACTGAGTTGTATCATTTCCTAAGTAGTTTTCTCAGAATCTTTTCAAAGCAAGTAAGTACCTACCTCAAAGCTCCGGTGAGGTATTACTTTTATTTTATATGCCAAGTTTTCTACGTGGCTTTTAGCAGCGTAGGTGGATAGAAGTTTTATTTTTTATTGGACTCATCAAATGATGATGATGTGTGTAATCCAGCCAACGTGTTCATATCAATATTTATGTAAAGTGATGTTTTTAATTCCTATCGCAATGATATTATAATTTTATTTGTACATTTAAGCCAAAATTCAGCAAATTTATGAATAAAGATTTATTTACTCTTAAATTATTGAATAGGCTTTTGTCTCACCCATTATATTTGGTTCCCCAACCAGCTCTTCAATTTCGAGGTTCTTCTTTATTCTCCAACTTCCATCCTGCCTCCGGGTTGGACTCAAAATCTTGCGCATGATCTCCCTTTCAGCTACTAGCAATTTCTAATGGGTGAGACAAAAGCCTATAGACTACGCTGGCTGGCTCACTTGATGAGAATGGGAGACGATCGTAGTGTCAAGAGAGCCTATCTCGGTGTCCCGAGTGGCCGTCGTCCCGTTGGTCGGCTGAGGTACCGCTGGAGGGACGTTGTGGAGTCAGATCTACGCGTGCTTCAAGTAGCTGATTGGCTGGGAGCGGCTCAAGACCGGGACCGGTGGCGATCTCTTGTATCGGAGGCCAAGACTCACTTTGGGTCGCTGCGCCAGCGGAGTAAGTAAGTAAGTAAATTATTGAATACAAGATATGTTAAATTTATTCATAATATATATATTGGGTATGTCCCGTCGCTTCACTAACTACAACTAAACATTAAATTAATTGCATATCTTTATTTCGTAATAACATTTACAAAGTCTCTTAACTGTATTCCTAGCAAAGTGCAACTTAAGATAAATTATATTTACGAGCTTTACACAACTCGTATTAAAATGTATATAGCACTAAATTTAATAGGTATTTCTGTAGGTTACACATTGTTTTTTTTACAATCAGGAAATATAATATAGTTATGCAAGATCAGGGTAGTAGCTGTATAGTATTAAGCATTAGTATTATTATTTGTGACTCAGCGGTTCCAGTGTCTGCTTTTCATCCAGACGCAACCTGGTTTGAATCCGGCCCTACACCAATGACTTGTATTTTCAAGTTATGTGTGGATATGCACTCGCTTAACGGTGAAGGAAAACATCGTGAGGAATCCGACATGTTTTAGGACCACAACATCTAGCGCCCACCACGATGTATATGCCCAAGAAAACTCCCCGAACTACCGAATTAATTCTGCGGGGGAGTTACGACCCTCAGTCATGAGAAAATACGACTTAAGAGAGTATATATTTACGTATAATAATTGTATATTAGTACGGCCCATTTGCAGCCAAGGTATATTGTCCTTGATTCTAACTGCTAATATCGAACGAGTGTTTGCCAAGCTACTACTAATATTAGTGTAGCTGGTATGCTGGAATATTCCTATTACTTGGAACAGGTATGTATCTAATACCGTGTGAATTCTGTTTACAAATCTGGGCACACTCGCTTTGATATAGCGGTGCATTGGATCGTCTTTAGTAAGTAAGTTCGTATGAATGGTGATCTCTGGTGTCTAGAATTATTAAATTGACCAAAGGCTTCTGACTTAAACCTATTTTATTAATTATTGATATTTAAATTATGTTTAGCATTAATATATTATGTAGATTTTGGTTCATTGATCTGTTCTGGCATTGATTGCGTCATTTCTGAACAAATTCGGGAATAAGCGAAGCCACTGGCGTCCAGTTCTTATGTGTATAACACTAATAACAGTAAAAACTTATATTACAAAGATAATATATTATACAAATGAAAGTTATATGGTTTTCAAAACCGTTTTACTAATAAAGTGAATCCCCAATAAAATCCCAAGGAAAACAAATTAACACACAACAAATAGTAAGTCCTAACTACACAGTCACATAGTAATCCCAGTGGGACCGTGTCACGGACAAATCAAACGCCCACGAATAGCCAAAAATAAATTCCTATTAACACTTCAAAGTCACTTCTGAATTTGATTTGCGGAAACACTATTGGTCAATCCGACGATATGTAATCTAATAGATTGGTTATGTTTGGGGGTTTGTTGGTTTGGGGATATGTTTAAAAAAAAATCAGTTACTCTGAAACGGGAACGTCAGGTAAATAAATTAATTGTTTGCGTACTTATAATGTAATGAACACTAAACTTAAATATAGTTCAAATTTATGCAAATAGCTATTTATAATATAATAACTGATTGGTTTGATACTTCCTTTTCAAATATACTATGAGACGTCTGCACGCTGATTGGTCTAGCCTTATGTATAAGTGTTAGAACTTACTCATGCTGACTGGCCTAAGCAGAATTTAATTATGACTGACGGAACATTTCTTTTAATAAAAACATAGTAATTTCAGGATTTTTCTTTCAACATGCAAATTCTCAAACTGCAAACTCCGTTCTTTCATTGTTGTAATCTTAAGCTTTTATACATAGAAGAAATATATAAAAACACAGCAAAAACTACAATTACACAAAACAAATAAGATCATAGTTGTTTGTGTAAGGTGTCTTAGCAGTACTATGTTTACGAATCAAGCGAAAACCTCAAATCGTCGGCAATAACCATCGTGGACGTGTTATTGAATGACGGTTGATATTTTTACGGCTCTTTACTGATCCTTTCCATCCGAAGGTTCAAAGGTTCGATTTGACGCGACGTAGGTCACAATTGTGCTACGCGAGGTCGGGCTCAACAAATGTTTTACAAGTTTTTTACGCTTGTGATTTTTTCTACGTGAAAGCAGTAGAAGTGAAAGTAAAGCTACAAAGCAAACTATGGTTTATTGTCTTGTGAAAAATCAGAAATGATCAGAAAAGCAAATGAAGCCTAGATACTTAGTATCAGATTTCAGAATACTTATTTTTTTTCTGTTCACACCAGTGCCCTATTAATCTGATTTGAAAGCCAAGAATAAACTGAATTATTGTTTTTTAGTGTGTACATCTGTGTTGGTTTTATTTGTTTATTCTGTTTTCGGATCTTAATTTATTCTCTTTCTCGGATCAATGTCGGATGAACCTCTATGTATCACTGTCACTACTAAAACATATCAACTCATTCATATCTGATTCAACAATTTGATTTTAATTAAAAAATTGAAATTCGTAACTCATTCCCTGAAAAGCCTGGTAGTAGCAACAGTGTACTACGTCGTCGGCGATTCAGAGAATGGCCGACGACGGACTTTGATTTTATGGACTGTGCACAACAAAGGGAGGATTTTTGTTACGTGACCAAGAACTGAGAAGTTGTACGCTTTGATACGTCTGTTTTACTTCCTGGTTATTGAAAACGTCGTTGCCAATATTTACAGATAAGAATAATTTGTATACCTTAACAATTTACTTAAATAACATATTTGCCTTATCTTAATACGAATACTTATTATGGTTTAGTCATTTTAACATTCACACATTTGTGTACTTTTTAAGTTTTGTACATTTTGGCAATTGGACAAACAAGCAATTTGTACGTTTTGGCATTTGTGCGTACTGTACCCGCCATGTGCATTTTGATATACCTGTGGGTTCTGCACTAGGAACATCCTGTGTTTATATCAACATATTTTATTCAGATAATAAAGTGTTATTACTTCCACAAATTTACTGTTACTTTTTAATGTTTTCACATACCTCTCATGATATTAGAATGACTGAAAAAAAAACAACCATTAAATAAACTTGTTTGCCCAAAGGTTAACCTTATAGCCAAAAAGTTTGCAGTTACTTCGGCTCGTAAGACATTATCTTCTTCTTCTAATGGAATAACAGTGGCTAACTCTGGTGTCGAGAGTTTACCTAGCCGCCTTAAAGGCCTCTGACATGGCTTAACGACTGCCGTAGCACCTGTGACTAAGAACAAAAAAACATTAAATACACTAAAAATAAAAATAAAAACACTTATGTTAGTTCAATGAGAAAAATATTATTTTTTCAATACTTATATATTTCGGAGATCCAAAAAATACGTAACATAACGAAGAATAATTACTGAAATTGCAAAAAACAATGTTAGTCTATGTAAACCTAAAGTACAACGTCCCGACAGAAACTAAAGTTTGAACCACCAACTCCTTTTTTAACAATCCAAGGACTGCTGTTACTCAATTGATGTAATTAATATTGTAGATCAGTTGGACAACTACTTTATGCCTATTCCCGGATAATGCGCCAACTCCAAGTGCGGGGGAGTTCAAACATTGTGCAAAGTTCAATCCAGCTTCAGAATGTAACTAATGTGTCTGAAGGTCACAGAGACCGCTGATTTATAAAGCTTGTTGATCGAATTGCGTTTGTTGTGTAAATTTTAATATTGAAATTAATTAATCTCGTTGTAATTGAGTAATAGTAATTAATATAGTGATTTTATGAACATAGTTTGAGAGTATACCACATATTTCAATATTATAATGAAAGTAATTCAAACACCACACATTTCAATATAAAAATATAAGTACTTTGCAATTTTTTGTAATTTTATCAATAAACTAGTTTGCTTTCTAAAATCAACATAAAATAAATTAATGTAAAGTAATGTATATGACTGAATTTGTAGACTAATTCTTTAGACATAAAATGTTAAGTACATTGTTTATATGCTAAGTCTTACTGTCGGTATCCGCTATTTAACATACGCCCATCTTTATTAAACAGATTATTTCCTCGCAACCCTTTCTGGGCTTACATGTGCTTTACTTAAGGTGGCCCATGCGCTATAATGTGACCCACCTACTTACATGTGCTTTACTTAAGGTGGCCCATGCGCTATAATGTGACCCACCTACTTACATGCGTTTTACTTAGGGCGGCCCACGATATGGGTCGCATTTTTCTACCACTTTCCGAGCCATTTTGCCCTGACATGGCAATTCTCGTCGTTTGTCAGGTTTGCTTTTAACGCGACAATGTAACTCCACTGTATGTAAGTTTATGAAAAGTCAACTTGGTTTTGGTACAGTCAGAGGCAGTGAATATATGTAACTTTTAAAACAGAGTTTATAAAAACTGCGGGTATGATTTTGACCTGTATTTATTTAGGATTGTTGGAACTGGGATATATTTAAGTTAGTGTTATGTATTGAATGAAATAACACGGATGAAAATAGCACCACATATACTAGGATTACTAACATTAATAAAACAACAACTTTTGTAATATGATTCGCAAATAACTGACCAAATTACTGCAAACAAAATAATAATAAACTACATTGGTAAAACAGCTTTCAATCATATAATTCCTGCGAACAATCCCACATAAGTTTCATAGTTGTCTGACAAGGCTTATCAAATTACTTGCAGAAGTTTGGCTTCTCTTGGAAAACTTTTCTAGGTGATTCTACCGTAGTAAGTACCTACATATATGTGCATAAACATTGTTATAGTAAGAGCTGTTGACATAATGTTAGCCCTAATGCAGTATGTAAGGGCTTTCCTGCATTACATTAGGTGGATGAGTGGCTTAAATTATTACATTTATTTGGTTAAACAAGGTATTGTTGTGTTTATAATATGACGCCATATTGTTTGCCATAAATAAAAATGTGTGAGGATCTTAACAATAATGGACTTACGTTTATTAAATGTGTGAGGATCTTAACAATAATGGACTTACGTGTATTAAATGTGTGAGGATCTTAACAATAATGGACTTACGTTTATTAAATGGACATGTTTTGTCATAGAAGGTACACAATTATAACTAACGTTAATTTAGGCATTTTGTCTTCAAGTAACCTATTTTATAAAAATAACGCTAATTCAGTACCTCCTAAACATATTATTTTTGTGTAAGCACTATCTATTTTAGTCGTTCATCTTTTAATTTTACTTTCTTTATTTTAAAGTCCAGCTTATTCTATATTACAAAGTTTATAAATATTTATTATTTATTTATTTATGTGTATACAGAAATAGTCATATTGCATACATGGTAAGATAATACTCCAACGTTGTGTTTAAAATGTCAACAAATGTTTGCATTGTGTCAGAACCCGCGATATTTTAAATTCAGTCTCGGTGTAAAAGATGGGTATCACTTTACTAAAGGGAACTATTCAAACTACATAAGTATTTCACAGACATATACTAAAAATGATCCAATATGTATGTTACGGTAAATGTGGATAATGCGGTTATTATGTATAATTACCGGGAATTATGCATAATAACATAAAAATGATCCAATATATATGTTACGGTAAATGTGGATAATGCGGTTATTATGTATAATTACCGGGAATTATGCATAATAACATAAACTCGTATATAGGAACAATTCAAACACTTTTGTTTTAGTTCATTAATTTAAGAGGCATCTCTATTAGTTAATATAACATCACACTACGCATTACATCACGCGGAAAACAAGCTTCTCCAATTTTAGTGTAGGTACTAAATTAGAGAAGCTTGTTTTAAATCTAGAGTAAATAGGTTTCTTCTATGCAAGCGTGCTACATCTAAGTCTATAGTGGCGCTTAACATCAGGCAGGCTATAGTCAAACGTAAGCCTATTTAATAAAAAATATATAAATAAAAAATAATCACTAAATTTGGTTACTGCGTTGTTGGTAACTAACACAAAGTTATTTCAATGAATTTCAAAAATTGAGGTTTGATTCTAAAAACAGTTTGGTGCAAGCAATGTTTTTTGTATATTACAACAGATATATATTTTTCGCAAATTTCCAGGAGTCGTAAAACAAAACGGTTAATTGGTTTCTATCATTTCACGCTTTCATAGTTTTGATGTAGTCGTTTGAAAAAAGTTTTGCATTTGTAACCATAATAATTAACCTTGTAGATACAAAAGCGATAATTAATTCGTAGCGGTCTGTCCAACATGTCTCATAAATAGCTCACACCCGCCTAAGTAGACACAGTAATGTAGGGTGACCACTTAATTCGGTCTTTTGGGACAGGCTTTGAAATTAACATTACATTTTCCACATAAAAAGCTAGTGGTATCTTGTTGCTTTGTTTAAGTTTTCGTAGTCATAAAAAATATGAAATGAAATTAAAAGTATTTATTTTGCGACAAGAAATTAAGTACGAACACATTCAGGAAAGTAAGACAAACACATTTTGCACATACACAATTTCCTGGCACAAGCCAATATGAAGTCGATAGTCAAGTTCATGTTAATCTCTTGATGATTTTTGAATCTATTGCAGCAATAATAAAAAAATGGATTAGCAAGCAAACAATCTCAATTTATTTTAAGTCATGGTCAAGTGTCATACGTTGTCTGTTACATACAGATTTAAATAAAACTTGGCATGGAAATAGATTAAATATAAGACTACCCCATATTCATCGGATAAACTAAACACGGATAACGCAGTAGCGGGCAACTTAGGGCTACATTTACTACTGCCTTTTGGGAATGACTCTGAAAATGGACGTAAACCTTCGTGTTAAACTAAAAATGTAAAAGTTATATGAAGTAAACTTGCACGTGTTGTTACAAAACACAGAAGACCGGTAGTATGATATTTTTTATTATGTCAATATAATTAAATTTCTAGAGAAGCAGTACAATGCCACAGGTATTTACTTAAGCAAAGACCATCTTACTCAAATTTTATCAAAAAAAATCAACACATACAATCAGAATGTCTGATTAAAATAAAAAAGTGTACAGTACCTACATATAAGACATCCTTAATTTTTTAAGTGGTTAAAAAATACATAACGTTTCGATTTATTCGTCACATGATAAATTCGCTGTTTTGATAAATCATAAGAAAATAACTTTGGCAAATAAAAGCTTCTTTTATTCGATACAAAGCTGAAAATCTGAAACTGAATTCATTACATTTATCCTAATGGAATTTTTACGTAAAAATGTTTGTGACACGTACCCAACTTAGATTTTTATCATATTTTTTAGCAAATGGGTGAGTGATATTTTTAGCCTATATTTATTTTCTTGAAGAGTTTTTGTATAGAATTTCTTCGAAAAGAACGTCTAAGACTTCTCTGTATAATGTCTGATCACTTACTGTCGTAACAAATGACCTAGGTATACGCATATTTATTGTCATCGCTAGATCGGCTAAACATTTGATTTTTGTCAAAGTATTACTCGTATATCGTTGCACACATTTTACCACCAAATTTATTATTTCTGAGGTATAAATATCACCAGTCTAAACAAAAATGTCAGTAATCCATTAGATAGTGGTGCAGAAACAAACCGCAATATTCCTATTATTACATTTACTAATTTACGATTTTATAATAATGGTAGTTTATTTGGTTCCGTTACCGAGGATCATAATAATACCACTGTAAACGTTAAGATGTCAAGGATTCTTTAGATTACCATCAAAAGACTGACAATATCCTGAATACAGCTAGCCAATATAAAATCAACGCTAGACTAAGAATATCGAATGTCACATCGTCCATCATAGATTCGAAAAACTTTCACCCATACCCCATAATTCAACATTTATTAGAATATCGGGCGACATAAATTGTCTTTATGAAACACATTTATCCACGCTACGGATTCATAATTAAATTGGGTCAAATTTTTGGTTAGCCTAATAACAAACCCCGTTCCCAAGTTGCATAAATCACGCGTCTTCGCTAATTAGATGGTAATATAGCTCGTATTGTCAGGGGTTAGGGGCTATAATATCGTGGCGGTTGATTTACTGCGGTTGGATGTATATTGTGAAGATAAATGTGACGTTTCAAGACAGCTATGACAGACGCGTCAACGGGAACGCGTAAATTAAGATGTTTGTTTTGCATGTTGTGCGTAGTGGGCTGACTTCCGGGATAAACAGAGCTAGCTGGAAAATCTTGAAATATCTTGAGCATTCAATTCTCAAAAGATCCTTATAAAAGATAAGAACATAATATTTTGACAGTTGAATAAGAATTTTCTAATCCTTAAGTCACATATATTTCTAATTATTTTTGCAGCTATTTTTTGGCAAATTTGTTGCAATAGTAAATCATGGTAGTAATAGTTACGCTAATATGGACGTACAAAACCATTCCACAAATTTACTTTTTTATTTTGAGATGTCACTGTATAACATACTATTAAGCCTACGTTGCCACCTTATCGTGTGGAAGTTAATCTCCGGTTAACGTGTTTCATCTGTCTCTATACAACCCGCGTGAGTGAAACATTGGATACAAAATGTGACGCTTCTTTCACTTAAAACTAAGAATTAAGGAACTAATGCTTACGACCGTTTATTAGATGCCTCTTTCATCCACAGCCCTTTGAATTTCACTGCTAGGCATAGGCTTACCATTGTATATATTATCTGCATCTATCTTGTGCAGACCTCATAGTAAGTAAGTGGTCTTTTTATTGCAACAAAAATGAAGAATTTGAAGAAGTAAGCTGTGAAGGGCATACATTGATCAAGTAAAAGAAAAGGCGAGCGTCATGTCGTATAAGGGCTAAGAATTGACCAAAGACAAAGAGGAGCAATCTTCTTAGACAAAGGCCTCACTTTTTTATTGTTAATTTTTTTTAAAGAATGGTGTTTCTATTCAATGTTCTCAAAAAATCCTTGAGTGTCCATAAATCATGCCATGTCAAACTTGATCAATAATACAAACGTAGGGGTTACACCTCAATTGTTACCTCTAATTTTACACGATGTACTTCCATTGAAAAACGTGAGATCGCATACATACAATACGTAAAACATGGTCTTCATACACAGAAAAAATAACCCCTTCGTTTGAAGAACGATAAAATAATGACCAGCTCCGGACACGACCGGGACACAAATGGACTATTATTAACCGTTGTGTATCTCCAGTAATCGCCCATAATTATACGCGTTTAATGCTGTAGCTATCTATCATAATATCGGTGGCATCAAGTCTCAGGGGGATATCATGGGTAAGAATGTATTCTTCATAGTATGCAGCGAAAGAAATGAATAAGATCATAGTCTAGTTGGCATTTTGTTAAGCATACCAAACTTACGTATATAATTATTAGTAAGTAATTAAAGGAACTTACCTTTAGTGATGTTGACCATAGTTTATATTTATACGAGATGCTTAGTGCGAAAAGATTTTGATCACATATTAGTTTCAGTTCTAGATGTATTGTTCATAGTATGCAGCGAAAGAAATAAATAGGATCATTGTCTAGTCTTTAAAATTACATTACTTTTGTTTAATAAACTAAATTTCCAGAGTAGTTCCCCGTAAAATAGCCAATGTAAATGTGTTACGGAATGGGATTCTCTTGTACACGTGTCGGATCGTGCTAATAGCTCACGAACTTCGTGTTTTTGATTATTTTTAGACTGATATTTTGAATGACATTTATTTGATACCACTGGTCATATTCAATAGTAGCAATTGTCCTAGAACATTTACCGCTAAAATAGGCTATATTAGTCATATGAGAACGTCTCAGTTACTTTCCCGTAGGAAATACCTTCTCTGTAGCCTAAATAAAAAACCTTCAGCATACTTTTACGTAATTACTTAACTTTTTTTTTATAGATGACTTAAATACAATAGCTATATTTGGAAAATTATTGATAGGTATTTATGTACTATAGCCGCTTTTCAAAATAGTTGCCTAGAAAATTTAATCATGGCGTTTTTAATTTTGAGCAGGTTTTTTTTTGTCAGGAAGTTCCCTATTATATTCTATATATACATATTTGAGTATATAAGTATAAGTATGTATGTGTAAAGTCAAGCATTCTTCAATCAGAACAAACATAATTATTTTTTCATTCACACAACCTAGATATCGGTATTATTTAGGTAGCCTACTTCGTGAGATCATTCGTTTATCAAAACACAAGGAAACAATGATAGCCTAGATTCTAGAATAACAAACGCCGGCCAACAAATTATTTTGAAACTCCTAATTCTGCGCAAATCTACGACTATCTAGTATCCAGGCCACAGTGTTGACTTACTTCACGTGTATCACTCTAACATCATATTATAATTATTAATAGCGAGAGTATTTGTTGGTTTGTTAGCTTGGTGGTCGATAAAATGGCGTCGCAATGACAGATAAACGATATTTTTGGTATCGTGGTTGTGTAAGGTCCATAAAATTATATACCACGACTTTAAAGATAGAGTGGGATAGAGAGAAATTACTTTTAAATCCCAAAATATCAATAAATATACTAGCAGATTTTTTTTACACTTATAGTTCTGAACTTCAACGTTATATTCTGACGCACATAGTCAGCTTATCTCATCAGTCTAAAATGTTTTTATATCCATTTAGATGTATACTTTACATACTTAGCTTTGGTCTGAAGGTTAAAGACTCGCGCAATGAGCTGAGCCATTTTGAACCAAATCTATGAAATTTGGTACCCACTAAAGACTGCATTTTACAAGTGTGACTCATTCCTGACGTAAATTTCAAACTCAGTCCTACACACCAATGGCTTGTTTTTAACTTAGTAGTTAACAAATATATGAGATGCTACAAAGACATACATATTTGTTGCAAAAACATAGATGTATAAATATTAGCCCAAGATGGCTAAAATGTATGATTTGTAATTATGGAATTATTAATAAACTAGCTGTGCCTGCGACTTCGTCCGCGTGTAGTAGTTATTTTAGACATCATATTTATTTTTGCAGACAACCTCTTCAGCTTTGTAATTATAATTATAATTTCGTTTTTGCAGCGCACGCCACGGAAGCCCTCAAGGATGAATAATTTTACCCGTTTTTTCCACATTTTCCATTTTTTTTGTTCCTATTAGTTGCAGCGTGATGTTTTATAGCCTTAAGCCTTCCTCGATAAATGGTCTATTCAACACCAAAATAATTTTTCAATTCGCACCAGTAGTTCCTGAGATTAGCGCGTTCAAACAAACAAACAAACTCTACAACTTTATAATATTAGTATAGATTTATTGCAAGTAAAACCACGGAGCAGCACCAGTACCACCTATATTGCCAGTTCGCTCACGCTTACCAAAGACTATCAAGCGTCGTATTTTCCAATTTCCCCAAAATAAGCTGAACAGTTCCCGAAGGAATATTGAGTGATGTTAAACTATTTCCACACGTACGAAAGGAACCTTCAGATTATAAATTGCCATGAGAATAGAACCTGCCCTTATCAAGATTTCCCGAATGTGCGGAGCAACCTTTGAGTATATTTACTTGCATTGTTATATCGAAACATAAGCGTAATGGTGAGCTAAATAGGACGCCCTTTAATCTAATTCCGTTTGAGATAACGATAAGCTTCATACTTACAGTTACAAAGTAACAATTTTGTAATCACAGCAGTGGTATACATGTATGCAAAAAAAATCACCTATAACAGGACCTATATCTTTTACAAAATTATCTGAAAAAAGCTCTTTTATACGTGGAGATAATACATCTAACCTGAAGCAACTCCTGCACAATCAGTAATTATACAGAAAGCTAGAGTATTTGTTTATTCAGTACTGCAATCAAACTAGCTTTTAAACGAGTTTAAACGAGGCAGACTTAACACATTATATTTTAATCTCTGGGAGTGTTGATGATTTTACCGGCATAGAAATGAATTAATGTAAATGAATGTGAAAGTGGATTGTATTTATAGGAATGTGCCACACGGTGGCGCGATTGACGTGAGAGTTGAAACTGGTGGCGCGACGCGCCAAAGCCTTGTTTTTGGCTCTCGCGATGGCAGGTAAGCCGGCCATTGGTCCGTTGTTGATGTTGTTATGTTGGTAGCTTTGTTAAATAGTGAAGCTGCAACT
Organism: Macaria liturata; assembly: GCA_964023185.1. Classification (NCBI taxonomy): domain Eukaryota; kingdom Metazoa; phylum Arthropoda; class Insecta; order Lepidoptera; family Geometridae; genus Macaria; species Macaria liturata. The sequence goes on from OZ026810.1 coordinate 338,595, forward strand.
ACAAGTATGTTTAGATGTTTTAATACCTATATTAAGATTTATATCCTTCACAAATGAGTTTCCACAGAACAGTTATCTGACGTCTGAATTTACTACGTTTTCTGTACCAAATTGCGTGCTATGGTACAATGTGGTATATTTCAAAAATCACATATTAAACAAATAGTAATTTAAACTGTTACTTTCTTTGGAAACAAGAAAAATAAAACGATCAATCGCAGCTCAATAAATAGGCAACTGAATACAATAAAACAACAACAAACAATTAAAAATAATCCTAATGGAAACCTTAATAGTATAATCGCAAACAAGCTTTCTAAAACAAACATAAATCTTTAGCCTCCTCACTGTTATCGTTCGTTCCAAAATTTCCCAAACACAGTATAGTATGAAAAGTAGCTTATATTTACACTTCCCCATCCTTTGCACTCTTGTTATGTTGATAGAGGAAATGAGATGGTATGGCACTTTGGGGACATGGGAGCGAGGTAAAATGCTGCGGTACTGCTGCCTTTATAACGCAAAAACGCGAATATGTTTTTCGTCATAGCAGTGTCACTTTAGTGTGATTTGAGTGATTTTATTTTTGCATATGTTAATAAAAATTTGGCTATTAATTTATTCATATGATTTTATGTGATTAAACACAGTTGTAACGTTTACAAATTTTACAATGAAATAAGAAAATACTAACATAAGACGTTATTACTGGATAATTATATTATTACATAACATTGGATGTTTCTGTAGAACTAGTATTAAAGCAATGAAAAGAACCCTAAAAACCAAACATTTTTGACAAATTTGCCATTAATGATGATGCTGAAAAACAATATTGTTATTTTTATTGGTTTAGCTTATATCTGCGAGTATATCGACTATCCAGACAGATGTCTGCTCTCATATCTGTTTATTTTTCACACTACTTTTACATGTATCTCTATTATCTAAATCAATTAATTTTGGTTACAAAAAATAAACCGGCATTATTTTGAAATTGATTCCTAATTGATTAAAACAACTAAGAATCAAATAAAAATAACTAGTCAGCCGTCGTGATTTTGTTGAAATAAATGGCCTACGCATTTTACAATATTTACATTCTAAATCACCAGAAGTAAGTCTCCTAAATGTTAAGTTTTTTAACAACATCTATTTCATTACTTTCTCTTGAAATCACAGTTTTCATTTCAGTGATAAAGTAAATTAAACCTCTGTCCGAAGAGCTTCTTTTAGTTTCAATCGTTCAAAGAAAAGTTCAAAGTGTTGAATTTATATTATGTATCGCACGAAATAAAATCACAGAAACGAAGACATTTTTAGAGATTTGTGATATTAATTTTCTTAGTATTAATTTTTGAACAAATAAAAACCTCAGAAATCTGAAGAGCTGTAGTAGAAGTACCGTAGCCAAATATTTACTTATTTAGAGTTTCTTAAAATAATATAAACTGTGTATCATATTATTCCAATACAGCGTGATAATTAGGAAATAAGGCGGAAATATGCCATTGACAAATACCTATTAAAAGAACACGTAAAAGATAAAAAGAATTTATCTCATAAATCGGAATAAGCTAATAAGTACAGAAGACGAAAAATGTTTCGCTGAATTTTTTGTGAACCATTTTTAAGAAGATCGATTATTTTTACTAAAAATTAAGGATAAGATATTATAAGAGACAGAAACATTAAGTATCAAATTGGAATAATTAGTTTCGTTAGTGAAAATCAATGGCAGTTTTTTTCTAAGAATTTTTACCTAAAAAGAGAGTGTGAAGATGTTTTTTTAATTACCATATTTATCACAGTTCTTCGTCAAAATACCTTTAAAACAATCTTCAGCTATATATTGAGCTAAGCTTAGTAATAAGCTTGGAATATATTTACTTAGATAGCAGTTGGCAGTGGTTATAGCGCGGTGTCGTGTGGCTAAACATCAATCGATTTAAACTTGGCTTAGTTACGCTAAGTAGGCATGTACAAGTACATGGCAGTGGTTATAGCGCGGTGTCGTGTGGCTAAACATCAATCGATTTAAACTTGGCTTAGTTACGCTAAGTAGGCATGTACAAGTACATGGCAGTGGTTATAGCGCGGTGTCGTGTGGCTAAACATCAATCGATTTAAACTTGGCTTAGTTACGCTAAGTAGGCATGTACAAGTACATGGCAGTGGTTATAGCGCGGTGTCGTGTGGCTAAACATCAATCGATTTAAACTTGGCTTAGTTACGCTAAGTAGGCATGTACAAGTACATGCGAGTACATATGTCAATAGTCTACAAGCCCAAATATCTACCTCTATAACCCCAAACCTTCAAACACATTTTAAACTTTAATTAAAAACAGTAACAAAATGAAGAACCCTGAAATTGGGCAAAAAATGTGGGATGTTCGTACAAAATACGGTTTAAAGTTCCCTGGGCGAGGCCGCCGGCACAAAGTTAAATGATTTACATCAGCCATCGCGCGCTTCTTCCGCTCCGCACACATGATTACGGCCCGCAACAAACTTTGAAGCAATTCTCGAAATTGGATGCTAGAAATCTCTGCCCGACATCGGATAAGGTCCGTAAAAAACGGATTTATATTCAAGAAAGTGCCCATTGTTGTAAATTTTCGCATTTTCACCCTCCGGCCATCATCGGTTCACGGTTAATCGAACATCAAAATTCGGAAATGCGTAAAATCGTCGATTTTCATGAGCTGCTTGCAAGCTTCGTTTTTGAGTCGCGATGAAAGGAAACCTCTGGGATTTTATGCTGATCCTCCGATTTGACACTTCATCTGTATAAATAATCACAGCGGCGCGATCAAAGGGCTTTGTCGCGATACGTGAAGAGAATCCGACGAGCGACGTGATTGGTTAAATCGCGAATTATTCAAATTTGATGTTGTGGGGGATAAACAGGGTAGAAGCAATCTTGAGACGCAGTTTCAATTCAGAGGTATTCCTGTGTGTATAAATTGGAAGTACGACTTTTACACGTGATCGTGTTTGAACAGCGCTCAGAGCAAACAAATAAAAGGGTATGATGTCTTTGATAGAAATACAACTCGGGAATTTACCTTTTGATTCTCAACCCTTCAATTTCGTAAAATTTCTCTCTGTTGAATATAGACATACATAGATATATTTTGTGACTCACAATATCTATTATAAAACTTTTGGCTTGATTATACAAAACAAATGCATAACCTTGTAAATACCATGACTTTTGGTTAAAATGAGCTGAGTATCTCTTTCAACTGAGTAGATAAAAGATGATTACAAGTGATTGTGGCTGACACAACCTTAAACAAATGTGGTGAAAGTAAAGGCAATACAAATGTACTGTTTGACAATCTTATTTAGTGTTAAAAATAAATGATGTGGTTACTAATAAAGTAAAGTTGTGTGGCAACATACCACGTACCCTGACCACCACGTACCCTGACCACCACGTACCCTGACCACCACGTGGCCTGACCACCACGTGGCCTGACCACCACGTACCCTGACCACCACGTACCCTGACCACCACGTGGCCTGACCACCACGTACCCTGACCACCACGTGGCCTGACCACCACGTACCCTGACCACCACGTGGCCTGAATGAAGTTAGCAGAGGCTCTAAAATTTCCATTCTCTAAAATTTCCTGAAACATAGTTCTACTAAGGGAACTGCGCAGCAATCGTAATATTAATGTCATTATATTTTAACCAAAATATCAATAAATAACTTTATTTACCTACTAGCTTTTTCCAGCGGCTTTGCTCGCGTTATTATACATCCTCTTAAATCACTCGCTTCAAAATCCGTTGTGTTGTTTTAAAGATCTGAGCGCGGGAAGCAACTTTGCTTTATATTACATAATACGTACTTATGTAGGATTACCTAAGTTATTAGAGTACCTAGTAGTGGAGTCACTCAAAGATTTCTCTGATATATTTCATAGGACAATCCTGACAACTTATTCACACGCCTTCATTTCTGTACTCTAGTCTGTCTCCCATCTCCCAGAAAAAAAATATAGTGAGTTACTGAATACAACAATGATATAGACTACGCAAAAAGAGTTTAGTACAAAATAAGCCACGTGAGTGACGCAAAGTATTTGTTTTTTATTTACCAGCAATGACAGTTTTGGGCTAACCTAAAACCAATAGTTCTAACCTCAGTTACAAGAACTCCAAAATCCTTTTTTTTTTTAGTGGCGCGTGCGTGCTCTATTCTTTGCTCATTTTAACATTTAAATTAGTAAGATAACATTTAGTTGTTAGTAGTACCCACATCTTATCCAATTTAGTTTCTAAACCAAGTATAAAGTTCTAAATTTTTAATCTTGGCTTCAGTTAGGAAATATTTCTCAAAGATGTTTAAAGTTTGTTCCTTGCGCTTAAAAATAACTCTACAAAGTGGGTCGTGTGCGTTTATTGAAAATTCTAATTAAAATATACTTACATAAATGTACTAATTTAGAAATTATTGTAAAGACTTAATTTTAAAACCGTATGACACAACACTCTTAACTTTACAAAACTTCATCTTAACATTTTCCTTTGATCGCAATATTCATCTAAAGTAATTAGGATTAAAATCTCTTTTAACCTACAAACTAGTACAATGCTACAAAAATAATGACGCTATAGTTTTTTCATATCTTAATTAATAGTTGTGAAATATACATAAAATCTTAGAAAATGATATGTTAAATTAATATTTAAGAAACAGGAAGGAGTGGACACGCGTGATAAATACAGTAATATCACATTACAAAACGTTATATAGCCCGTTTAAAACAGAACAAATCCGTTGTGAGCGCGAAATTTTGCTGCCAAGAATTTAGAATGATGTTGCTAAGACTCCCATTGTCTCGATATGCACGAAGATTAATTTAGGAGGCTCAGTAAATTAGGACGACGACATAAACTCTTGATGGAAGGGACCCGGCTTACATTACTTTTCACGTGATTCATATTTTAGGCTGAATATAGAATGAGGACAGATTTAGTCAAAATGTTTGAATAGTTTCAGATCATTTGCAACCCTTTTTCGTTCACAAAATTGAACAGTTAAGGAGACGAAAGTTTTCCATATAATATAGAATAATAAATAACATAAAAAACTTCAACAAATTAATATAATAAGTTAGGAAACAGAAAAATACACAAATCAATAAAGAGTAATATTAAAACATCTCAGCATAAAATGTTTTAGGCTTTTTAAATGTCTAGAAAACGTTTGGACTCAAACCAATTTTGTAAGAGGAGAATAAAGATTTGTATAAACGAAGGTTTCTACTCGATATTATTTAGCTTAGTAGTATGGAAACATTTATTTTGTAAGCAGCGGTGGCTTTCCGATATTATATAGACTCTCAGAAACATTGGTATAGGTACACTTAAACTGATAAGAAATCGAACGAAGATAGAGCAGGTATTTTGCAACTTGATTTTTTCTAACTGTTAACTTTTTCAACCATAAAAAGGCGCTGGTTTGCTCAACATAATTAGTGTTTCGATGAACCTTCAGGTAGAATCTTCTTCCGGAGAAGAAACCTTTTGCGTCACGTTCACACATGCACACTTTGTTCAAATGCGAATGTTGTTTATGTTCGTGTTATGAGTTCTCAATTCAAATGTCGTGACTATTTTGCAACATCAGTACCGGCAATAATCTTACACTATTGAAAACGATTTTTATTGCGAATCTACGGGTAGTTACGACAGAGTTTTAATGCCAGTTTCCCAGCTTTATTCCAGGTAACAATACCTACTCATTAGAGACTCCCAGGAATTGTTTTTCTAAGCGCCCCTCGCTCAGGCAATGCTCACACTATGGGGTGAAAATAATTATAAGTGACCTACTTTTAAAAATACACTATAATTAGGTAACTGGTGCGGAACATGTTCATAAATAACCATTCAATGAGGGTCGTTAGGTCAAATTTCATGGTTTATGGAGCACAAATAAAAACAAATAATGTTTATGTGTTTTAGAAACAAACGATTTCTGTACGTACAATCGAATGACAATAAAAGTGTTATTTTTTTTCCACTTGTATTAAAAGTGTTTCTTATACATACAATACAGTGTTAAACAAATTAATTAATTGAAGATGCATTTTATGAAACCGTGAGAGAGGCGTTATAAACATTAATTTATCGTCATAATTTTAATCTGTCAATCGAGCTTATTGACATACTGTTATTTTCTTGAATGACTGAACATAACGTCCAATATAGCGCAATACATTTTAGTTAAAGCGTAGCATATATATTGTACTGGAGCAAAAAAGACAACACTTCACAAGATACCAGTTTACAGTCTTCTCAGATACTTTTCATTCTTCTTCTTCATATCGAATGAGAGTGGCTAACTCTGGTGTTGAGAGTTTAACAAGCCGCCCTTAGGGCCTCTGAGATGGCTTAAAGACTGTCGTACTACACAAACAACCGGTACATACAATTTAACGTGTCATCCGATCCACGGATACGCCCAAATGGAATGCCACTTTTCGGTCAACCACTCAAGAACTGACTGCGTCGACCTTTGCTTAACATTGGTAAACGCATGCGATTGCCTCCGCTAGCTTAGCTAAGGGCGTTTCATTTTTTATATAAATACTTTTCATTAAATGTTGACGAATGTTTAATATATTCTGTAATACGCTTTTCACTTCCGAGCCCATAATTTACATCTGTGGACATACCTATCAATCTTGACTGTCAGTCGCACGTCTCGACGGTTTTCAAACAATTATGCTTACTTAAGTACATGTTAAGTCGTCCGCAAGTAAATGCTCTTAAATGTCGGTTGTAGGCGTAATGTGTATATATTTTTGGCGAAATTCTTATTTGATAATTTGCTAATAAATATCATGGTTTGACATTTTGTGGTAGGTTCTTGTTGCCTCACTGATTATGAATGAAGATTGTTATTTGTTTCTATTAACTGGGAATCGCAATGTGATAAGAATTATCTAATGATCTCATTCTAGTACATTATTTTATTATTTTATATCACTTTTGCGGATGAAACTATAGTTGACCTGGCGATGTACATACAGTAAAAAAACCGTATATACCAACTTAGCTAAGAACAGTCTTAATAAAAACAACCAAAAACCTGAAGGCGTTTCAAGCAATCATACAAACAGATGCACTTACACGTGAAAATTATAATTATTTTAATTATCTGATAATACTTAAATTTAACGTAACTAAAATGAAGCCTATAATGAATGTGCGCACTGAATAAACCCACAAACTTCAAAATACTGAACTCGAATCAGTTATTTACAGCGCAGAGTACAGTAGTCCATGGATTACCTGTGATAGCTGCGTATTTATATATGTTTATTTGATACGACTTTATTTGACAACGATGAAAGCTTGTGAGTGAGTTATCGTGTATCAATTTTTAAGTAATTTTGCATACATGAGTGAATTAATGCAAAGTCAACTTTATATCTTGGATGAACTCAGACAATTATCGGAAGTTTACAATGAAGAAAATATCTTCAATAAATAACAAATACCATCAGTAGGTAATAACCGTCATCAGGTAAAAGTGGTCTCTTCAACAAATACAAATAAATTTATTCATAAAACCGATTACAAACATGACTATAACTTAATTGTTTAACAGTTCTTTGTATTACATTGTGTTAAGGTACCGGTAGGTCCTGCACTAGGAATACCTGTATCTCAGGTTCCTACTATAGCGCTTTACATACAATAATATCTTTGGCGGTGCGATTTTTATCCAAAATTCTTCTCAAGTGGTCTTTTTAATAAAACCATAATGAATGAAAAAAAATATGAGTAAATAAACCAAAACTACTAACATGATAACATACAATTTTTCTAGAAAGTATAATTTGTATAAGAAACAACTATAAATAAATGTATCTGTAAGTGGTAATCCATTGAAGTAGGTTACGCTAACCGCAGCAGTAATATCGTCGTTACTTCACTCAACTTACGTTACTCGTCATGCCTACTTAGGGGACTTAAATTAGTTCTATGCACTCACTAGGTAAACCATGATGTTTGCTACTGGGAGACTTACTTGGTGAAAATTTTAAACTGAGTTGAGTGGCAGGAGCGTCCATCCATGATTTTAAAACAAAAGTTTTTGGTTTATTTTTATGGCAACACAGATATTCTGTATTTATTTATTTATTTATTTATTTATTTATAATGGTACACTAAACAGAATGTGTTCACAAATAAGCTAAGTATACTTGTATTGTGTTTTGTGTGCACGTAATTGTTAATCTAGCTATTTATCGCCCCTATCTATGAGATATTGACTTGCAAGAACCAAGAGGTATCTTATTTGATGACAAGATTTGTGTATAAACGTCATATCACACAAAGATGGCATAATAGACAGTTACCACAAGCTTTACTACTAACTAAATTTTCAAACATATTCCTGCTACGCAATGATATGGTAGTTGGTATACGCTGAGTTGTAAAATTGATAAAAAAACTCATTTCGTAATTAATAAATCTATTAATAATTCCATTATTACAAGTCATACATTTAGATCATTTACATTTCAGTCTATTAAATATTATCACTATAATTATTTTACATTACTTTTAATAAAATGCCATGCAATATGATAAGCTTATTTTGTCTCTAAACTATGTAAAACGATGGTAAGCGCACTCGAGAAGTTGGTTGCGCCGTTGGCAGCGAATAGAGACGACTTGTATACAGAAAGCCTCAAGTAAGTCTGGTTAATTTACCTTCTTACTCTAACAAGGCCTGTGAGAATAATTTCACAATTAAACGCTACGACTACATTGTAGTCTGGAACTGAGTGCAGCTAGGATTGGTGGACGAATACGAATGTACATGTACGTGGGACACTCAGAAAGTTTTGCGAAACAGAAAAAAAATGTTCTATGGGCAAATATATTTTTATTAAATCTTTTCAAAGTACTCTCCACTAGCATCTATACAAAGTTTCATGCGTCTGAACCAATTTTCGAAACACTTTTTCCAGTCCGCCGCAGACACCTCATTTACGGCCTGCTCGAACGCTGACAGCGCATTTTCCGGTGACGAAAATTGTATCCCTTTGAGCAGATTTTTTATTTTTGGGTATAAAAAGAAGTCACACGGTGCTAGGTCCGGGCTGTAAGGAGGGTGACCCAGGAGTTTGACTGGCGTGCTGTCCAGGAAGTCCCTCGTTTTGAGCGCGGTGTGCGCGGGCGCGTTGTCATGATGGAGCAGTAGCCCACGGAGCCCTGTGTTTGGTCGCTTGTTGCTCACAACAGAGAAAACTTCTGACAAGCATTTATTAATATACCATTCGGCGTTGATGCTTCTTTGGTTTTGTAAAGGAATGGACACCAAGTAGCCAGTCAAATTGAAAAAGTTCGCGATCAAAATTTTCTCCCCGCTTCTAGATCGCTTCACTTTGGTAGGCGTTGCTTCGTTTTGAAACACCCAAACTGTCGACTGGCGCTTCGTTTCTGGATCGTATTGATATATCCAGGACTCGTCGCCTGTAATGATGCATAAACACGCCGAGACGAACCTGCTTCAAATTTGTTAAGCATATCACGGCACCATTCCACCCGAGCCTGTTTCTGAGCATCGGTGAGGTTGTGCGGCACCCAGCGTGAGACTATCCTCCTCACGCGAAGATGCACGTGCAGAATCTTGTCAAGGCTTCCCGATCCAATCTGCACAATGTGCTGAATCTCCTGGTATGTAACTCGCCTATTGTCTTGGATTAAATTTTTCACTGCTAGCACGTTTTCTTCCGTAGCAGCCGTCGAAGGGCGACCACTTCTTTCTTCATCCCCCAAAGTTAGTCGACCGCGCCGAAATTCATTATACCAACGATACACGGTTGCCTTAGAAGGGCCTTCATCCATGAAAGCCATTTGAAGTCTTTCGTAAGATTCTTCCGGTTTCAGGCAGCACTTGAAATCGTATAAAATCATAGCGCGATAATGTTCCCGGTGCAGATCCATTTTTTACTGAGACACGATAATTTAAATTAGCTTGCAAAAAATGTGGAGGGAAAATTTGAAATTGGAATGTGTCTATTTTTACTTATAAATAATCATATTTTTAAAATAGTTTTAAACTGGCCAGTCTCTCATTCATAAAAACTTTTTTTCGCAAAATTTTCTGAGTGGCCTGGTACTAGAAATATTATATTATCATAATATTGTATTGTTGTGACGTGTGTGTGTGTTTATGTCTCATATTTATTTAAAGGTAGGATTTTTTAATCCAACTGACAACTAAAAATAATATATGTAAGTATATTTACCTACTAATAATATACATACATATATGCTATTTTAAAACATGAAGCAATCTTTTCTGCGAAAACGGTTCAAGATATCAAAAAACTATGTATGAAAGAATTATTCCTCTTGAAATGATCTAACAAACTTTTAACTTTAACTTTTAAGATTAACTCACTAGAACCGTTTTTATGGTTATAACTATTCCACGCGGACGAAGTCGCAGGCACCAGCTAGTGAATTCATATAACCGCTGGTCTTGACTCAAACCGCTGAAAATGACGTTTTTAATACCTTTGACTTCCGTGGAAGGATCTGGGCACCCACTTTGATGTACATACGTACTCCAGAAAACATCCCCGCTGAATCAATTCGGTGAGGAAGTAAGACCTTCAGTAATGGGAATAAGACGCATGTGAGGAGGAGGACCACTAGCATTCACAACTACAATCCACTTGCACCCAATTTGTATAATATTTGGTACCTATATATTATCTGTCCTAAAATATAACATTAGTTCTGTGGCAAGCAGTTTGTATGCAAGCGTGGTTTGAATGGTCCCTGTTTATTGAAGTTAGGATTTAGATGAAATGGGATCCAAATGTTTGAATTAAGCTTTGATACAGAAATGAGATGGAAATTAATGCATGTTTCTAATTTTGTTAATGTTGGTAAGCTATAGTTACCTAATTAAATTTAGACAGTGTGATAAAATAAGTACTTCTTTTATACCAATAAATAGTCCATTTGAAGTTAAACTATCTTTATCTTTAGATGTAGGAGTGTTATCATCATCATCATCAGCCCTATATTGCTCTCTGTGGTTTTTCTTAACATCACTGATCCCCACTACATTAGCCAGCTATCTACATACATTTATGTTTTTCTACGAAGTCTAAAAACAATAAAGACTCATTAACTTACGTTTTCGACTTAGCAATATACACGTGATTCCGTGTTCATAACATGATAATAAAGCTATTCATATTATGTGTGAAACACCATCAAACTCTCTAGAGCTTTACAAATTACAACGTTTATGTCAAACAACATTTTCATCAAAACGTTTTGACCAAATTACTCAAATATACAATTTAGCTGCGTAGTGTAAGCCGTGTGTAGTGTTGATAAGTTTTGAATTTTGGAAATCACATTGTATAGTTGTAAATACTAGAAAATAATTACAGTACTATTTAATATATTGAAATTTACAAGTCAAAAACTAAATTGTATTATTTAAGCGTAAGTATAATTTTACAATTCAAATCATAATTAAAATAATTAAATTGATAAAATAATAACTTTGTTGATAAGTAGGATGTGACGATAAAATGAACTTATTTCTTGAAAGACAAAGCTTTAATATTCAAACTTCACTACCTCTTATCTTATTTTTACAAAACGTGTTCTCGGAATAAACCTTCAACATTCCTGTTTCAACATCCGTCAAACCAAATCCAAAATTAAATACCAGTAAGTAATAATTATTTATACATAAATACGTGAACTTCTTAGGAACGGTTTTCAATCATGTGCCCCGCGTTACATTTATGAAGGTTGCAGCAACGATATAAAACCCAAGACATGTCACATTTAGTCAAAGTCGCTTTCCGCATCTGTCTGCAATATGTACGTCCCTATGTATGAATGCTTAGATCTTTAGAACTTCACAACGAATTTTGATGCCGTATTGTTTAATAGATAGTAATTCAAGAGGAAGGCTTTTATGTATATTAACATGCTCCATGTAATAGAAAACTACTGATCATTTCTAGATTTCTAATATGAAGAATAAACACATTTTTGAGCTTACATTGCAAACGCTGGCTGAACTTCACGAGATAGGTCAGTCAAAATAATGTACTAAGTATATCTTAAAAAGGTCTACTAAAAAGTCCGCGATGGTAATGTTTATGTTTTAGAGAAACCTATATCAGGTTCTAATGAGGTGTTGTCGTAGCAGAAGTATTCTGGGACTTTTTACGCTCCAGACTTGTTAGGTTCGTCGCCTGGTCCGACGGAAAACTAAAAAAAAAAAAAAAAAACTAAAACTAGTCCGTCTTATTAAGTACCAGCATTTAATAAGAACCTGATATAGGTTTCTTTGAATTGTTTGTTCTATGAGTTGCAATCATGTTTCTGTACACACAGATTTCGCTTTAGATTTGTGGAATGTTCATTACTCGGTAAATGAGGAGGGTGGGTTGTAGGACGTCGGAATCTTTATTGAAGAGGAGTTTGGGTGAAAAGATTAGGAAGAGTATAAAAAATAAGCTAAGACTTGTAAGAATTTAATCGCTCATTTATTACGGTTCTTAGTCTAAATAAAATAAGTGCTCAAAAAGTCGTAACATTAAAAAGGAAAGTAACTTAAAATAAAAAGTACATACAAAGTAAATTATTGCCCGCATTATATTACCCGCACTATGGTATGTTTTTGCGCCTGCCAGTTAGTAGACCGTAGCCAAGTTGATTAAGGCGTTCTGAAGGTAGCTGAAATACGCAGATTCGAATCCTGTCGTGATTATTTTCGAATCATTGTATAATATTATAATATATCATTATATAATATCTCATTTTCCAATAAAATTTAAATTATTATTAGATTTGAGATACTTAGCAAAAAAGTCGTAAAAGAAACGGGATAATATTGTATCACACCAACATAGTAACATATTTTAACTTTAACATAAACAATCGTTCCCGAAACTTCAGTATTTTTTATTTCTTTTTAACACGAAATAGGCTTACGTTTGACTATAGTCTGCCTGATGTTAAGCACCACTATAGTCTAAGATGTAGCACGCTTGCCTAGAAGAAACCTATTTATTCTAGATTTAGTACTAAGTTATGTATTACATTTTTAACTAAAAAAGTATTTCTACTGCAGGTTTTGTCATAAAACCGTGGTCTTGGCGCGAGGCCAAGATTTTGAGTGGATAAAATACCTCGGCTTCGTTAAATTGAGGGAACCCGGTAAAAGACACGTCAACTCTTTTTAGTGAGTGTTGAAATTTGTACCGGAGGTGACAAGCCTAATTAGGGTAGACATTAACTTCTAAGGTTTCTTTTAAAGAATATATTCTACGTATTTTTTTCATGTTTTTGGGAAAGAAACTAACAACTAATAAGCTGATAATGATAAATGTAAACGTTTTATTGAAGCGCCCGTAGCTCAGTTAGCGGAGACAATCGCATGGTCGGCGCGGTCAGTTCTTGGATGGGTGACCGGAAAATAACACGTTAAATTATAGGTCCCTGCTGTTTGTCTAGTACGGCAGTCGTTAAGCCATATCAGAGGCCCTTAGAGCGGCTTGATAAACTCTCGACACCAGAGTTGGTCACTAACATTGGATAAGAAGAAGAAAAATAATGTTTTACAATAGCGCATAACTTAACATAATAAAATTTCACTTCAATGCGTAATGTGTTCGTAATTTCTGTCTTTAATGAGAGTGCTTATTACATACTTTATACCAATAAGAATAGTACTCCTTTGCTTTAAATTCGTAATTTTTCTATGAAAAATGTGTGAACGCTACAAAATTCTTTGATATACTACGTGTTATCTCCACCCAACCAATAACTAAGTGTCTCGTTAAACACTTTCTAAATATCCCAATTTACATTCAATGTATACGCCGCATAAATTCATGCATAATCTAAATCAGCTATTTCGCCAGCAAATGTATTGCTCGATAAATTTCCTATTCGACCGTATTTATTTTGGGCGTAGACACATTATTTGCGATATTTATACTTGTATATTTTCGAGGTTATGTGAGAAATTTCCCTGTGGTATTCAATATTTCGTTGAGTTTTTTCTTCGCTCATTATAGCTTTAACTTTTTCTGAGTATACACAGACATATAGGTATGCCAGTGAAACGTTCCCAACGACATCAGAACTAGGAGTTGTAGGAAGAGTTTAGCGGGCGTGGTTTGAAAAAAATGCAAGAATGTTATGTTGCGTCTGTGATATCTCTGGATCTTTTTGAAGATTACACTCACATCTACACGTTGTACGCCACTATTTTATTTAGCCGGGTTTTCTCAACTATAGACGTTTCGGCGCACAGGTCGACTATGGTTAATTTTGCCATTTCTTTTTTATAATTTAAGTAAAATGTAATGACACATTCGTCATGATGTTGCAGCTGACGCAGCTCCTCAGTATTGTCTACATTCGTCATGATATTGCAGCTGACGCAGCTCCTCAGTATTGTCTACATTCGTCATGATATTGCAGCTGACGCAGCTCCTCAGTATTGTCTACATTCGTCATGATATTGCAGCTGACGCAGCTCCTCAGTATTGTCTACAATTGCATATTTCAGTCATTTAGTAAATGTAACTAGATAATTAATAAAATAAATTAATGTTTCAGAACATATCACACAGCGACATCTACGAGTAGCCCCATACTGCCCATACTAAGCTTACGCTTGTATCATGGGTACTACATAACGGATATAATACATATGTACATTTCTATAACTGTTACTCTAAATCGCACTTCTTACATCGTATAAGTCAGAACTGCGACAAGTTACTCGCTTACCGTTAGCACTCGAACATAACTTGCATTTCCGTGCACCTGCGTACAAAAACACCAATACATAAAACAACACACATAAAACAATAATCCCACCAATTTACACGAGCAGATTAATGCCAACCTGCAACCTGATGTTGGACTCGTTCCAGCTTGGCACATAGTCGGCAATTTGGATACCTCTCTGTTCCTAGCGCTTCTTTTTTATCAAAACATCACTGAGATTGAACTCTAGATCCCGTTTTATGCATTGCCAGTGCAGTTGGAGGATTTTCGTAATGGCTACGAGTCCCGTTTAGAAAATACAATTTTGGGAAAGGCACCTGTTTCATTTGGACTTTGCAATGGTTATATTATTTAGAGACGCGTCGCTACATATTAATATATCGCTATAAAAAAGGTAAAAAATAAAAACTTATTTGTATTTATATAATATATAACACATAAAAAATTTACGGTTGTTAGGTACACAAAGCAACCAGATATTACACTTGTAAAGTTTGTTTTCTCGTGACATATTTGTCTGACTTCTGTATAAAATAATAATATTTCGTAGCTATTTTTTTTTTATTGTAAACTTATAAAATCCGTCATTTCTTTTGTCATAAGACTAACTTACGAATCGTTGATTAGGCGTGTTTTTTTGTAAGAATTATTTTCTCTAAGAAGAGGTCTACATATATGTTGACATTGTGACCTCACCTTTACATGGTATGAGTGTAGATATCGCTCGTAGTTGCCGCAATATCCTTAAGCGGATATTGAGACTAAACATTTCAATTCTCTCGTTGTTTGACATATACGTATATCGAAATAGGAAGCTGTGAGTGAAGAGAATGCATCTTTTAATTTAAATAAGAAATCATGTTAAAGTTAATAATGTCCAGTAACTCTTTAATGTATCCAGTGACGCAGATGTTTGCTGGATCTTATTTTATTTGCCTTAATATCATTGAAAAATAACGGAAAGCAATATATCTATTAATTTACATAACTTAATATTACAAAACACTTTAAAAATAGGGACAAAAACTTATCATTAACATATTTTTATCGCCTTAAAATAAAATGGCGTAAAAAGGAAAAATAGAACGCACATCAACGTTCCAAATTAGAAAAATAAAATGTAATGTGACAGGAGTAATGAAATCAACAGACCTAACCCACAATGAATACTCCCGCCCAAATGATACACAAATACTATCGGATAAGGAACTCCATATTTGAATTCGAAGGTCAGTCCCTAGGGCCGGGTTTCTAATCAGGATTTGGGGTCATAGCTGACAGGGACTAGGAAAAGTAAGAGCAGATGATGTGCTGATAGAATAAGAAAATAAATCAGTTGGATGTCACTGTGGCTTGACTCCTTTAGAAAGCTTAACCAAACAATTGCCAAAAACTATTTTGTTTTAAGTTGAAATCGAATATGCAGTTTTTGTTTTTAAAATTTGTTATACCTGATTGCATAATTTGTGAGACTTTTTTCTCATTAGTTATCTTATCATGTCTATGTAGGATTAAAGTAGTTTAATTTAATTCTATAGCCTAAAAATAAAGAAAGATGGAAAAATATTTACTGTAGCAAATAATAAACAAAATGTATTTCAATTGGTTAAGCCATATGTTATGAAAAACAATGAAACACACTACATAATTTACATAGAAACTTCCAGCTCCTTCTGTAACTATGTATTATTTATAACTATACAATGTATACAAGCTTCAGTATTATCCCGGTGACACATCTTCCTATATCATCTCCACGCCTGAGGAACCTTAATTCGACCCTCCGAATCATACTAGTCCCCTCCAATACCCCTCTAGCCGTACTCTTTCAACTGAAATAAATTAAACTATACAAAAATATAACGTATCCTATCAACTGTGTGCAGTATGTAACTTTTTCCTACTCGTATAATTTTAATTTGTGTTAAAGAACTTCGTCATTGGGGTAACAGCTATTACCTGGTCTAGGTACGTAACTTCGAATTGGAGTTAGTCTGGAAGAAAAGGCCTATGGGTGAATCTAGAGTCT
Source organism: Macaria liturata (assembly GCA_964023185.1). NCBI lineage: Eukaryota > Metazoa > Arthropoda > Insecta > Lepidoptera > Geometridae > Macaria > Macaria liturata. The sequence continues at coordinate 355,454 of OZ026810.1, forward strand.
TTCTTCTATATTCATACCAAGTTTCATTCAAATCGAAAAATAAAGAAATACTCTAATTCTAATATGTACTAATACAAAATACTCAGTCACAAATTTTCGCTACATTATTTTAGAAGGAATGAAAATATTTCACTCTCCGATAAAAAGCTAAATGCGATTCATTCATCACATTATTATAAATATTGATGAAAATAATATAAATGGCGCAAAAAGAAGAGTCTTATAGTAATTATGGACAACGTGAGTATTTTTTAACACATTTTCTACAAATAAATCATCTAAAAACATATAAAATCAAACGATTGTGTAGCTCAACAGCTCTTTTCATACAATTTCAATTTCCGTGCATACATTGACCTCTGAATGTTACCTATTTAATACTTCTCAATATTTTCCCGCTCGGGTCGACGCGTGGGTTTATCATACTGCCTCCGGTTATAAATAGATATTTATTCCAATTTCTGATCGCTGCTGGTACCAAATGTAGTATTTATTTAGTACAATAGGGTTTGGGGTTCCATTTTCATGTATTGTAACAGGAAAATGATAAAAAACTATATTAAAATATAATTTGTAATAATAATGGTAAATTTAGCTTTTTCTATAAATTGAAAATTGAGACTGCTATGACTATGTAAAAGAAAAGGCGGGTGTCATGTCGTATAAGGAGGTCAAGGAATTGGCAGAAGATCGGGAAGGATGGCGTATGCTCCACAGACAAGGGCCTTGCCCTTAAATTTGTGATGATGATGACTATGAATTAAAACTTATATTTACAGAAGTACTAGTCCGAAAACTGTGTTCTTTGTCTTATCTTTACGACAACAATTAAATGCTCTTAGAACCAGCGTCATACGATTAGTTACAAAGTAACAAACTAGATGGCATTACCGTTCCCGTTAGATCACGCAAACGCTTACTTTTTACCGCGTAGCGGAAATTCTCAAGCTATATATTTCACCAACATAATAATATTTTGGTTTATAAATTAAACCGCTTACCATCAGGCATTTTTGGAAAGTTCTTCTACAGTTACATGTGGAAGAGGTTATGATATAGCCGTAGGAATCATGACGGGTTTATTCCCTGAATACAACAGAAAATATTGTATTAATAGCATATATTGTACTTTGATTTTTTATATATGTATAGTATATAATGTATGAAATATGCATATATTTGTGTATAATTTGAGTGTGTATTGGTATTTTAACTAATTTATGTATATAAGTATATCTTTAGTACACCGCCTGTTTACAGTCCCAAGTAATGTCCGTCCAAAAGGTTGCCTGGAAGAAATCGCCTAAGGCGATAAGGCCGCCCAATGTGCAGCACTTATACTTATGTCTATTTTCTATTGTGTAATTTCTGTGTTTTGGTGAACATTATTCTATTCTATATACATGTATACGCTCAATATATAATTATGGTCTTTTAATTATTCATTAATCAACCGTTACTCAGATAATATAACGAAACATTCAAACAGAGTGTTGCAATTATTTTAAAAATCCCTGTTTGTACGGTAAATAAATGAAGGCATGAAAATGAAACAAAGCAGCCACGTGTAGAAATATTTATTACAACAGAATCGAAGACTATACACAACCTAATAATGTAATACTCAAATTTACTGTTATAATTATTTTATTATACTTATTTTATTTTACATGAAATCTTTCAACAGGAATACAATTTTGTACATGATGATAGTTACAATTATTATGAAGTAACGAGAATAATTTATTTTATAAATTAAATTCATTATTAACTACATACTTGATACATTTATGTTTGAGTGGAACTAACGATACTAATTATGTAATACCTCTATCAATCTTCACAGTAATGGAGGCTAATGTACAAAAATAATTGTTTATAATGTTGTTGGAAGCTCAATCATAAATCAAAATCTCCTCCGTAAAGGGTCGTATTTACTAGCATTAATTAATTCATTTCATACTCAACATTACTTATTTTCAACAATCAATATTTCAGATGGTACAAGCTTATGATCATAATAAATCAGTTGTTTCCAGTTTTGTAGCTAAGTTAATTATAATATTAAAACAGCTCTATATTTCCGTTGTTTAAAATAAAATGGTTTTAACGAAGATCAGGGGCGTGAAACGTTGATTAATGGGAAATAAAAAAATATTGTTGCGTTTATATGGTAATTCTTAAAAATAAATAGATTAGTAGTGAATACAATGGAAATATTTGATGATGACATTTGCGAGCCCCACACTTTACAAAAGGAATAAATAAACTATATAAACTCATTAAACTAAACTCATTAATTAACTCATTAAAACTGTACTATTACAATTATGTTTTTTTTTTCTTAGCGTAACATAAAGGCTTGTAGGTGTTAAATCCCAGATTTAGGGAGTATCAACGCTTCACAAATCTAATATCAGTTTTAGGGCTAGCTTTGATTACATTTTAGAGATAGCTGACATAAATCATGTCTCCGAACCGTCACAAAGGCGAAGCGACGGTCGCGAAAAACTTGTTTTGATTGACTTTTCAAAAGCCTCGCTCAAAACTTTAGACACCCATTTATTACCAACTTATATCAGCAAGCTACAAGCGAATAAACGAGCCGAAACAAATAACAATTCCAGGACCTATTTGTGTTTTGTTTCCGAGTGTTTTTCCTTTAACAACTTCGTATATAGGTAGTACTTTTAACAACGTAATTCGATGCCGTTCTTTTGTTACGACGCGTAGGTACTCGCCCATAAATGCTATTCTACGTTTCGGCGTACATAATATCATTCTTACGGAGTTTATGGCATGGTAATAACCGTGTTTATTTAAGTTTATCTTTGAGGTAAAATTGTGGTTAACAGATTAACATTTACGTTGGATGATTTATAAACGTGGCTGAATAAGTATATGAAATAATGATAATAATTAAGAAGTCTAGCTGACAGCTCATGGACTTTTGAGATGTTCCCGTTGTAGAAATCTACCGCCGTAAATCGGTTTATGTCAATTCTTATATTCAAGAAAAAGAAGCCATGATTAGCTTTATGCCTCAGTGACAAATACTTAACTGGCTCAATCTGAAATGTGAGGGCACAACGCTGTGACCTGTAAAACGACGCCAGATGTCCTTGCGAACATTCAGGTATCCACAGGGGACAGGGGGTACAGGGGTAATTTCTTTTATTTGTCACCTAGAAATTGTTTGCGGTAAATTAGACGTTTCATTCGCCTTTCTCTTTCTTTAGCTAGAGTAGGTATATTGGATATTGTTTTTACAATATTTTGATATGGATATAAGATATTAATTTCCATGTTTTCCATTTATTTTTACTTTGACATAAATAATATTTTGTAACACTAACATTAAAGCACATAGAACAGCGCTTTTATTTATCTAGTTAACTTGTATACATTAAATAACTTTACATAGAAACAAACGATGCTTAGAACTTCCATTAATTTAGCTAGAGTAATAATAAAACCTACACCGAGAACGTCATAATCTGTACACTGATAAAACTAATTAATGCCTAATATCACAAAGATCTTTGTTTTCTTTTCACACAAGTTTTAAAACAACAGCGGTAGTAAGATTAGTGATAGGCTAGGAGCGATTTGATTTACGCTAGAGTACGCTTTTAAGCGTATTTCGTTTTGGACTGGGTGTCCGTATGATTCTTCTATAGTCTCCATTAATTCTTTGGGACACGGGAGTAGTTCTAGAGGGATATCTGTGAGTTTTTTGTCCTTGTTTGACTTGTGTTTGGGCCTATCGTTGTCTTCTTCTTTGTCGTAGTATTCGTAGTTGTCATCAGCTAGTACGTTTTCTTCTGGCGCGTCGATGTGTGTGTCGTCAGGGTCCATGCGACGCTCGAGTGCGGTGTCGACAACACACGACACTTTGTCGAGCGCTTGCCGTAGGAGAATGTCTTTTGTTTCGTTGCGAAGCGCGTAGATCCACGAGAGCCGGCAGTCACACTCGAAGGGGTTACCTGAGAACAAAAGATAGGTGAGTCACTTAGAGCTCTTCAAAGATTATTATTAGCTGGGTAAAAATGATGATTTCATATTTAAGATCTATGGGGTGTTTGCGTAAGTGCCTATTGTTTGCGACTTCGATGTCTGCCCAAGAGAACTCTAGTAATTTAACTCTGAGGGGGAGTCAGATTGAAGGAGGAGGAGTTTGCTACTATTTTATAGCTTTGATAACAGTTGTAGGTAAAGCTACTGTAAAAATCTGACTTTTTTCTGTTAAAACAAGAACCAGAATAGCTTTATATGAAAAATAATTTGTTTTATAATAAATTAATAATTGAAGTTAGAAAAATAAAGGTTGAGTTTCCATCGTAAAATCAACGGGTTCGTCGAATATTCCGCTCGAACGGAGTTTTAGAATATAGTCATAAAAATTTAACACCTCCTTAACCCGAACAAATACAATAAACCCCCAACTGGAAAACATAACGTCTTAAGGTCACACACCACGTAGACAAAGTGTAGCTTTATTGAGTGTATTTATTTTTTTACTTACATCTCACAGAACTTATGATAAAAAATACTGTGATTTTTTTATTATGCTATACTTTTAATAAAGCATATTTTAAAAATACTACACATATATACCTTTTCTACTGTGTATGTACTTTTTATAAACAAAATAGGGCAACATTTTTAAGGAAATAAAACCAATCAAAGTGTTGTTATTTTTCTTCAACAAAGTCCGAGCTGTGACGGCAATGTTACTAGAAGAAAACGTTTAAATATACTTTTGAGTATACCTACTATATACTAATTTGGGTTGAAGGTTGGTTATGATTTTTCTGTGCTTGCGTTCAAATGTACAATAAATCACCGACAGATAAAACCAAAACTAAAGTAAAAAATTTTCTTCTTGTAATCGTACGAGAGAGGCCACCTCTGCATGGTGTCGAGAGTTTATCAAGCTGTTCTAATGGCGTCCGACATGGCTAAACAACTGCCGTACTCGACAAAACAGCCGAGACCTATAATTTAACGTGTCATCCGACCCACGGAAGCGCCCAAAATGGAATGCCACTTTTCAGTCACCCATCCAAGGACTGACCGCGTCGACCTTTCCTTAACATTGGTAAATCTAATAAAAGTGATTAATTCCAGCCTGTTGCGTTCCAACCTTTATAAACTCTAAGATACTGTAAACAATACAATTTCTCAGCTATTAAAAGCAATATTACTTTCTCAACTAGCTGTAGCCCCGCTAATTGCCTCGATTTTGGCTCCGATAAAATTTTACAGCGAAACAACTCGTTAGGTTCGTGTTACTATTAGGTGACTTGAAAGCGTTATCATGTTCATAGTTTCGAATATGGCCAGTTTTAGTGATCGTATTTCAAGTTACACAGATTGCAATTATTAGAGTAATCACAATAGTATAAAATGGTAGTACGGTGACTTTAGGTGTTTCATAATTTGATTTAAAAGAGCATGTTTGTTTGCGTTTTGTATTTATTGTAATTTGTAATACAAGATTATAATTATTTTAATTTGTAATACAAAATTATAATTATTGTTATTTGTAATACAAAATTATAATTATTGTAATTTGTAATACAAAATTACAATTAATGTTATTTGCATTCCTCGTAAAAAACAGGATTCCTCGTTATTGAGTGTCATTCTTCCGCAAAACTAATTCTCTGAGGGAACTATCTTCGGCTGTACATCGTGGTAGACGCCCGGAAGAGACCATGTTAGTTTTCATACGATGTTTAATTATACATATTACCGAAAAAAAATACAACGAGATCATATCTGAAAATGATTAAGTTTAGTTTTAAATGATACGCAATTAACAGTGTCTATGCTTAAGTCATTTGGTAAGACAAGAGCTTGTTTCATCTATAAATTTTGTCAAAAGAATAGAAAAAAAAGAAAAGAGTATTGTGTAAGATAACAAAAACTTGATGGGCTTAGAAGGCTATCAAGAATTTTAGGCATTGTAGTATAAGTTATGGTCATACAAAATGGATGATATTTTAGATATTCTTTTACATACTCAATCATCACAAAAACACATACGCATTATCAAATAATCATTTCTATTGTATCTATAACTTTCCATCTACCTTTACGCAAACTAATGATTTATTACAGTCTAATAAAAAATAACATAAGAAATCCACTGCATTTAGCAATTTTTCAAAGTCACGTGATTCATTAATTCTCCAAACCATTTCCACTAACGCGTTTAGAATCGATGGCTTAAAATCTTTAGATGTTTCTTCACTAGAAGTATGGGTGACGCCATTTTTCTTCGTTCTCAAAGAATCTGGCTTATCTATCGCAAGCAATGACTTTAGATATTTTAAGAACAAGAATTTTTTTGTGTTTTTTTTTTTCTAGTAGTATTGGTGCGTATAAATTAAGTAGGACGGGCCTGTTTTAATTAATATATTCTGCAATTATTGTATTTTTTTCATGTTGCCTGGTTTCAATTCAAATATCTAACTGAATAAAATAACCATTAAAAATGACAATAATTAAAAACATTACTTTACCATAACATGCATTAACTCTAAATGTACACTTTACTTAATGGCTTTTACTACAACTTTACTGTCCATGATCAATTCCATATCTACACCTATCTATATTATGACCTACATAGTTTACCTTCAATCTTATACATGATGTAATTACATAGAAACATCTGCTACATTTCCAATTACGACTATTACACATGAAAAGTTTCAGGAACTATTACATGTGTGTCCGAAGTAATAGATAGTAATTAAATATAATTATTTTGCGCGGTGGAACCTACACACTGGCACCGCGCGGTGGTACCTACACAGTGACACCGCGCGGTGGTACCTACACACTGGCACCGCGCGGTGGAACCTACACACTGGCACCGCGCGGTGGTACCTACACAGTGTTACCGCGCGGTGGTACCTACACACTGGCACCGCGCGGTGGAACCTACACACTGGCACCGCGCGGTGGTACCTACACAGTGACACCGCGCGGTGGTACCTACACACTGGCACCGCGCGGTGGTACCTACACACTGGCACCGCGCGGTGGAACCTACACACTGGCACCGCGCGGTGGAACCTACACACTGGCACCGCGCGGTGGTACCTACACACTGGCACCGCGCGGTGGTACCTACACACTGGCACCGCGCGGTGGTACCTACACACTGGCACCGCGCGGTGGAATCTACACAGTGACACCGCGCGGTGGTACCTACACACTGGCACCGCGCGGTGGAACCTACACAGTGACACCGCGCGGTGGTACCTACACACTGGCACCGCGCGGTGGAACCTACACACTGGCACCGCGTGGTGGTACCTACACAGTGACACCGCGCGGTGGTACCTACACACTGGCACCGCGCGGTGGTACCTACACACTGGCACCGCGCGGTGGAACCTACACACTGGCACCGCGCGGTGGTACCTACACAGTGACACCGCGCGGTGGTACCTACACACTGGCACCGCGCGGTGGAACCTACACACTGGCACCGCGCGGTGGTACCTACACAGTGACACCGCGCGGTGGTACCTACACACTGGCACCGCGCGGTGGAACCTACACACTGGCATCGCGCGGTGGTACCTACACAGTGACACCGCGCGGTGGTACCTACACACTGGCACCGCGCGGTGGAACCTACACACTGGCACCGCGCGGTGGTACCTACACACTGGCACCGCGCGGTGGAACCTACACACTGGCACCGCGCGGTGGTACCTACGATTAATTTAGTTTTTTGTATGTGTATCATTATTATCATGAAATCTTGTTTCCTGTTTTTATCCATCTTAAAAATGTTGATGAAATTTTATATCGTTTAGTAGTTTTTTCATTCCAACTGCTTCCAACAAAGTCTTGTGTAGAATCCTCAAAATATGAATAGCGATTACGTTTTGAATTAGTTAAACTAATAACGACGGTAAGTGTGTTTTTACTGACGGTCAAAATATACGTTATCATATACGGCGTCATATACGTCATCCAATGACGTTGACCTGATAATCAGCAGACTCCAATTATCGATCGAGTTACTACACTCCTTTTTCAACAAGTGGAAACTCAAAATCAATGCTACGAAAACAGAGGCCATCCTTTTTACTAGGCAAAGATCCGTTCCTGCTCGTAAAATAAAAATTGACGGATTCGGTATCCCATGGAACAAGTCGGTCAAATATTTAGGACTTATACTGGACAGTAAACTAAACTGGACTGAAAACACAACTAAGTTATGCCTGAAAGGAATTAAAACGCTGAATGCTTTGAGTCATGTTCTAAACAGAAAGTCCTGTCTTAGTAGTAGTACCAAACTAAGCATCTATCGTACTTTGGTCAGACCTTGCATCACATACTCATGTCCCGTGTGGAGTAGTACTTGCGCCACTAATATTAATAAACTCCAGATAATTCAAAATAAAGCAATTAAAAACTCATATAACACGCCGCTATATACAAACCTCAAAAAACTTCACTTAAAAATAGGTCTACCTAGCATAAAATCTTTCATTTATAAATTATCTAAAACATTTTACATATATAGAAACCCAACTAGTAAAAACAAATTAATTACTAACATCGGTAAGACAAGAAAAAGCACATTAAAATATATCGACAAATATACTCGTAATCTATACAAACTCCCGCACCATCTCTTCTTGGACGATGAATAGATAAGGTCGTGACTTAGTGATTTGCGGGTGGAGAGACTCGCCGGTCGGGACCGGGCGCGCGACTCTCGACCCTACGTGGAAGCTTATTCGGCTCGGAGTCGCGCGCGCCGATCCATTCATTCACACGCAACATAACTTTGTAGGTATATAACTACGTTCTCGCTGCTTGTTTTGAACGACAGTTTGCAAAGCCAGTGGACAATTTTATTATTCTACCCCCAAGTGTGATAATTAAATATAGCTTAATATATAAAGGCCTAAAAGTGTACTGCTTTTACTAGCAATAAGTGCATTAGTTTACTACAGTTTTAGTCACGAAAGTCTTAATAAATCGTTCAGTTCATTAAAAAGTTTTCATGTGATAAGTTTATAATAGGAAAGTGGAATCCTTTTAAATGTTTTGTTGTGCACGATTTTGTATGATAGGATTATTATTTACACTATTATATCAAATGTTTTATAAGTTTATGGTTAATAAATAATTTCAAAACTCAAACTCAACTGACGGTCAAACTCTTTGAAATATAATTATATACAGATTTATATCAAATAGCAGTTTAGATAAATCTTATGTTTTTTATATCATCACCGTCCCCGTCACAACAATCCCTAATATATAAAATATTGACTCGATTCTTTAGAAAAGTGTCGCGAAAATGCAGTACTTTCACAGAGAAGCTGTAATTTAATAGCGGACGTTTCGATTATCGAATTCCGAGTCGAATAGTCGATAAATTCTACCGTTTCACTTTACTAATAGAATTCACAGATGACGTAATAAGTATAGGTATTTGTATTTACGGATATTTTGAAGAGAAGGGTAAGTATTTAATTTGATAGATTTTTGTTAATCGTTGTAAATTTCAAATACTTGGAGATCGAAATATATTTATATCCTGTTTCACAATTATCTATTGTTACTGATACTTATTTACTTGTTAATTGTGTAAGTATAAAAGTTTATTATACGCATTTTCAAATATAGTTAAAGAGCATTAAACACTATTTTATCCTCTGATACAAGCCAACTAAAATAGGTATTAAATTGTAAAATTAAAAAGAAATCTAGTGAAACTTTTCCTAAAACTTATTCTATCTTGTATTCATAAACAGTTGTATCATAACCCTTCAACGGCAATTAAAAGTATTGGCAAAGTTATTTTGAAGGTAAAGACTCAAATCGTAAAGTCTACTCGAGTAGGCAAGCAATCAACTCGTTTTGGCAACAAGTCTTGATTAAATCCAATTATTGTAAGGACCGATTGAAAAACAGCACCTAAGAAATTGAGAAGAACGTTTGTAAGAACCATCCCTTTTAATACAGTAGGTACAGAAGTAAACTACTGGATGTACCTTCACGGTAGATTAATGATTCGTTATGTTCAATTAAACTTATTTCTGTTTTTTAACTAGCCCACAAAGTCAAAAAAATATTACGCGAATGACAATATTTTAGAACTGCAAAATGTATGATAGTTTGTATGATATTGTTTATCTTCTTAGCCACCGTAGGCGATGTCTCTTTTACTCTAATTATGGACTAATAATGTTAACTGAGATGCAAGTAACATTATTGTAAGCAATTAATTTATCCCTTCGTCATGCAAATTTTTCTCATAATAATTATTAGAAGAAAAACATTAAAACACCGTGACACGTAAAAAGTGTGTATTTATTACAGATATAAAAGTACGTAATAAACCGAGCTCAGACAAAGAGCTAGAACTGGCTACACGTGTCGTGAGAATGCTAACAATAAATTAATGTTATACTTTTTCCTTTGTGTCATAAATTTATTGTAGCTAATAATGCGCTTAGTTACCGCTATAAACTAACCCGGCGCTGGAACAATGCATTAATACAACACCCTTTGTATATTCAACATTATAACTCTTTACACGACTCGTTCCGAGTTTCCGGCGCCGCTGATGAATGTTTCCGCCAAGTCGCGGCAGAATTGTAAAGAAAAACAAAAGTAAACCCCCATTTCGAGCATAAATATTAACCGCCACGGGGGAATAATCAAAACTGTGTATTGGAATAAGGGTAATAAACAAACAGGTTGGAATAAAAAGCTGTTTTCTCGATGGGTGCCGGAAAATTTATCGGGATCTTCCGAAATATATGGGTGCAATTCTGGCACACGTTGAGAGTGATTTACTAGCTCAATGTCTATGTAACGTAAGGAATAAAAGGATTATAATACACTTCGCTTTTGCGAAATATGTGCGCCTAATACGGTGTGTGTCAGGGTGATTTGTGTGTGTAAGCACACAGTTACTTATTCATTCTGTGTGGGATAAGTGACTAAGCTGATAATAATAGATTGGATAGCTTTTGATTCGTCTCATATGTGATTACGTTAGGGGATACGTATTATTTCTTATCATAGTAAATGTTTGACTATGGCAACACCGGCTGCTTATATATTATTATTTCTTTCAATATAAACTAAACTTATTGTTTTTATAGTATAAAACTATTTTGTATTTTGGTGATCAATGATTTTGACGATTGCGTTAAAAAAAATTAAATAAAAAACGTTGCAAACTCTTACAGTTGTTATATTAGGGACAGTTTTGCGGACCTGCACCAAATAATAGAGTAGGTTGATGTATGTCCACTTTGCCCTAGCTTTTAACGATTTAGGCCTACCTTTTATCATAAGCCTTCATAACTTTGTAGTCTAGACGAATATATAATGAATGGTCCGCTTTCAAAACTATGTTTGTATAATTAGTCCGTACCAATAATTCATATAACTTGAATATAACGTACCCGTGAAATTGTGATTTTGCTAGAAACTAAGTAAATTCGTGTACTGAAAGTAATCATTGATTATTATTATTTAAGAATCCCCGCCTTGAATCTGAGTCAAAAAAGTCATAAATTGTAAGAATCAAAACACTCAATGTCTCAATACTTATCTGAGTCACATTGTAAACTACAATAACAAAGTAATTCAAATAAATATATCATAATATTTAAGTTAGAAACATATTTCCGTGACCTCGGAAGCTCAATAGATTCGTTATGAGTAGGTAGACTTACTTCACTAATGTTAACGCTTCGAGGTCCAATATCGATTTCCAACTATTTCCACTGATCAATTAAACATTCAAACCAAGCACCATTGAGTAACAGCGGCATAATATTCAAAAGACGGTTTATTAAAGCAGGAGAAAGGCAATGAAAAGCAAATCTATGCTATATGATATATAGGTAGGAAAATATTAAAAGAGATAGATTCATATGATTCTGATTTGCACGTGTAATGCTTTTGCGCTATGATTTACCATAATTAATGCCATCACATGACTTACAATGTTTTTTACAATATTTTGCCCAATAAATTAAAAAAAAAGCAATTCGTACTGTGTTAAGATTAGTTTTAGTTTTTTAAACTAATCCGCCGCTACACGAAGCGGCTATCGACCGAGATTCATGAAGATAGTCGGAGGAGACCTCTGCCCATAAAAAAAAAGTTTCAATTACATCCTATAGTCAGATTAGACAGTCTAGTTCAGTCAGTAATAGAAGTCTTTATATTATGATTTCTTTGTATGTTGATTAAGTCAGCTCATAGTAATAACATTCAAGTCACACACCTACGTCCTTAGAGACTAGTTTATGGTTACCGTGGTATAATTACTAACTTAGTAATGGGTATTTAGACAATCAATAAATAGATAAGTTTTTGTATGCGTTTCTATGCTAAATATATGTTTTGTCAAAGCCTAAAGAGTATTACACGCACGTATCAGTAATATTTTTCTTTATTACATATCTAAATGTCTACAGATTACAGTGAATTATGAAAAACTGCGTTCGTATTAGAACATTATACTTACTCAAATTACTTTTAAAGTCCACTTAAAATTATGATACTGCTACTTTTCTTTACATAGAGATAAAAGAAAGAGCAAACTCGAGTATCATAAAACTATGATGATTAAACGAAACAGACTGATATTGTGACAGTGTATGTTATCACCCTGGAGGTCATGTAGCCCTTTTGTGGTTCCATGAAACTTTATACGAGTCAAATATAGGAAATCTCGCGCCTATCTTGCAATATGGCAAAACCGGAAATAGGACGGTATTTGTTTTCTTTGTTTGTTTTGGGGTTTCACGATGGCTTTGTTTTTATGAGTCTACATAAAAGTAACTATAGCTAACTGTTCACCAAAGCCTAGTAAAAAAGATTAAATTAGTTACAGTAAAAAAACTTCGTATGGCAACATTGCGACAACAGTCTTTCATGTATAAAATAAATTTGATCACGTAAATATATCTGTTTTTGTTTAATACGCAACGGTTCAAAAGTTTTACAGCGATACATAAACAGTAGTGTTAAATCTTATTATGTATAGTAGCTGATAAGGCTAATTAACAGACTAATTCAGCCAATATTCCTGCTCTGTTATAATCAGCCCTAATTCCCTGTCATTGATTTTTCAAATTCCATGTTAATTAAGAATCCAATTTTCACATAATCAAATCGCACCCTTATTAGCACCCTCGGGTTTGCAGTAAATGGGAATTTAATCCAATTTTATAAAAGCCTTCTATAATTACCTTTTTGGGTATCCGTGGCCGTATCCTAAAGTTTGCCATATTTTCCTTACAATCTGCCTACGAGGCGAGCTCGGGCCGTAGCAAATTAAATGGATACTTCCACCTCACATGGGAAGGATAAAATACGGTTTTACGGCGCTAAGCTGACAAGATCTTAGCTAGAATTATGTGAGTCAGGAATTACCGCGATTGTAAACTTCATAACTCTGTTACCGTTTAGCTTCAGCTTTATCAGGGAAGTGCACATTTTATATCTGTCTTGTACCCCACAGAGCGTCTCTTTTGGACATAACAAATTAACTGCAAATATGAACTTTAATGCTATGTAATAAGGCATATGACTGTAGGAGATACTTTCAAACGGACTGACTGGATTTCACTAAGGACTTGGTGTATGTAATCTGAATGTCGAGTCCGGGCACGCTCCGCAATGCTCGCTCTTCAAGCACGAGCTGAGAACGTACCCGGAATTTTGCGCAAATCTGCAAGATCTCAAATGAAATTTGGTGACAAGGATCGATGCTGATTGTGAAAATTTTACTCTAAATCAACGAGAAAAAATCTGAACATTTTTGTAATATTTCTTATTTATTTTTATAACTTTATGTAATTTATTTTTGCGTAGTTAAAGTAAGCAGGTGTATGAACTGAGTAGGAAAATTATATCATCACTTAACAATTTAGATATTGTCTGTAGGTATGCAGGTGTGGATGTAGCATCAACGTATTAAGCAAGTGCTTTCCATATTTTATTTTTCGCTAAAATATTAAAGTTTTTAGGTGAAAATAAATTTCTCACTCGCATTACAGGCTACATCACTACGTAGCATTTATTTATCGCATTCTCTGGCGACATTGAAATTTATACGTTAAGCCGTACTAGTCCCATTTCAACGTGCGAAATATGTGTTTCCCGTCCCTTTTGCCGTGAAACTGCGATACATTCGGATTTGCTCTCTAGCTTTATTTTGTTTACAGTTTTGAGTTTCAACATCAGGTGGAATTTCAGGCACAAGTTGAGATTTACTAAGTCAATGGTTCGGAATGTATGTACCAACCTACGTTTTCAATTGAAATCACACCGCAGGGCCAAACTAATATTGTTCAGTCTATAGTGTATTTAATTAACTTCGGGCATGCTAATCAATACATTGCCTAATTTGATGAGTATTTATACGTAACTTAGAAATTATAGAAGTTTTCTTCTTCTTCTACCCACAGCTATATCGAATGTTCCAATTAATGCAAAAGAACATTCCATTTCCCTCGAAGCGAGATTCCTAAAAGACCTAAAATAACGATAAAGGTAAAGAGTTCTGAGCAGTTTAGGTGTCCTCCAGCAATATCCTGCAATGGCCTCGTTGCTTTTAACTATATGTTTTGAATGTAAATGAGAGAATTGTACGTCCCCCTCATTTAACGGCAGCGAGGCCGAAATTTCTTTTATTTTCTTTCCCGATAAGAGCTCTTAAGTCATGAAAGACTCCGTTTGGTTTGATAATGAATCGCTTACAGAGCTTTGAGCTCAAAAGGAACTTGTCAACAACGAGGACCGGCTCTAACTCTAAGCTCAGAGTTAGAATGCTCTTCATTGGCGGCGCTAGGTTCATAGCACCGGTCATAATGGAAGTTCACAGAGCAACAGTCAAGTCAAACAATTTCCAGCACATGGTCTACCTAAATTAGGTCAATTTTGATTCTACCAAAATTATTCGATATCTGCGTTGCTTTGAGCAGTAAGTTTACAACTGCCTTTGTGTGTTCCAATGCGGCCAACTAAAAGGCATTTCAGAGTGATTAAATTACAGCGAATGGCTCCGTGATATAGGTGTACCATTGACAAACCATTATCCGCTTCCATCGTTCACCCAATTTGTCCTAACCAGGTTATCGAGGAGTTCGCACGGTTCCTATCATTTTCCTTGGCCTTGTAACCGCACCCTCGCAAATCGAATTATGTAAAAAGCTGTACGACGACGTGTGAACACAGCTGAATATCGTTGTTTGCGCCATCGTGAGCTCGAGTTGTTTACTGTGATGTAATCGACCAATTTTGTATGGTAATTTGGTCGCACGCTTTTGGAAAATTGGAAGACTCTGCATAGAGTTGTGCCAGTAAATTATTTTTATTTTATCGGTTCGTTCCATTTGTTTGTTCCAATAGTCACGAAAATACACAATTTATAGCAAAATTTACATCCAATAAACATTCGATTGGAATAAAGCTATTACTCGCAAAACAATTTATCTTAAAGTCACATAAAAGTCGTAAATAATACGGATATAAAAGTTCCGACTCACCTTCCAAATAAACTGCAGTGGAGGTAGATTTGTCATTCTCGACGAACGGCCGGATCGTTTCGTAGGATATCGTAGACAGCAGATTGTCTCTTAAATCCAGAACTACTAAACCCGTTATATGCTCTAAAATATCTTCGTAAAACGTCGCCAGCTTATTGCCCGATAAAGTCAACTTTCTGAGTTGAGCGAGGCCTCCGAACGCTCTCTCGGATACGAACTCTATTGCGTTGTTATCGAGCATCAACTCTTTTAACTCCCATAAATCCGTGAAAGCCAAATTTCCGATCATCGTCAACTTGTTATTCCTCAAATTCAGTTTGGAAAGGTTCTCGAGCCCCTCCAGCATCTCCCTCGTCACCACTGATATGTAATTATAATCCAATCGCAACTCTATCAAATTGTTTAAGTGCTTGAAACATCCCTCGTGGATCAAGCTCAAGTTGTTGTTGGACAAGTGCAAAACGTGAAGGTTCGGCAGATTGAAGAACACGTCCCTTTTCAATTCCGAAATCTGATTGTCATCCACGCTCAGATTCGAAAGCATCATCATTTGCGAAAACGAATGTTTTTCCAGGTGCGTGATTTTATTTGATTTCAGGATTATTTGCCGTAAAGAAGAAGAATTCGTGAATGCATACGGAGGAATTCGTTTTATTGTTCCGAATTGAATTGTTAAATATTTCAACTTGTCTAATCGCACGATGGCTTTGGCCGGTATAAATGTGAGAGCATCGTCCGATCTGACGTTGAAAGTGAGATGATCTATTTCAGATTGTGATGAGAAATTGGGCCAGATGGGGTCATCTTCCGTAATGCCTCCGGTGAACACCCAGCAGTCGGCCCTGGTGGCTATTTTGGGCAGGTTGCTGTCACAGTAGCAATGCACTTTAGATCTCCGATCCTCGATGTCGCAGACGTTGATGAACATCGGGATGTAGTCGTACCGGACATGTTTAGTTGGCACCGCCTCGTACTTGCTCTCAGTGACAGTGAGTTTCACTGTCATCAAGGAAGCGATCACAATCAAGTGCTTGGCGAAATGGTTCATTGTCGATTCCACGCTGTAGTCCTGAAACAATAGATAAAAACGTAAATCTCCACGTTAAAAACATTTTATCTCAGCTCTACTTTTGAAAAACGAGTTGGAAAAGAACAAATCGCTTTTAGCATTAAGCTAAGACATAAACTATCGAAGATGGAAGATAATAGCGCGCCTCTAGGCGAGGAATGTTATTTTGAAAGTCTTCATATTTTTAGCTTTTATGACTCTTTTAAAGATTGTACAACTTGAAATGGTTCCCGGAGAACTATCGCGATAAGAATCAGTAACTACGAGGGAAATAAAATCTAAGCGAGATCGTAGTCAAAGCTGTAAAACTAAAGTAATTTGAAGATTTGAAATTTTGTAGTTGAAGAACATGTAACGCAGGCAGTAGGTATACCCTCCGAGGGCAGACAGGTGATGTATCGCTCTCGTAAATATCCCTTAACAAGGTTTCCCGAGTCACGACATGTGTAAAAATATTGTTTAATTAAAAAGTTTTAACCTAATTAAAAAGCTGATTTATTTATTCCGTTATTATACTGTGTCTGCGTTGCACTGAAAGCTTTCGGGATTAAAAAGTTACAAAGTAACTTTTGGAAGTTTGCAAGCGGATTAAAAGTTCAGCCTGGATTTTCACTGTTAAAACTGCATTTTTTAAAACCGACAAAAGTTTTATCACAAACAAAGCTCGGGGCTTTAAAAAGTTAAAGTATTTGCGACTAAAGTTTTTCAATATTTTCCACATGTTTTATTTTAGATCTACAAACTTCATTTTGTTTTGTATTATAGCCAAGCTTGCTAAAATGCGTTTAAAAATAACGTTATGAAATGGCAAACACTAATACTATTTTTTTTTTACAAAATGTAACGAATTATTGCCTAGGTACACAATCATATTATTCCATAAATATGTCCTATGTAGATCCCTAACAGTGACAGACTACTTTTTAGGTAAACAAACATGGGTCAAACCATGATCATCCCCTAGAGAGAAACCAAGAAAGCACACTAATAACATATTGAAAGTATATCCAACAGTCTACGTAAGCATACACGAGCGTCCAAAAATCCAATTCACCAAACTTTTGCCAAACATTCACCCAATTATCTGTAGTCTACTAAATAAAACGGCGGCGGTCCCTACCGCTAAATAACACGAATGCCTACATTCCGATACCCCGGGCTATCTTCAATCTGCCTCGACCCTCTTCCGGGCCAAATTATTCATTATACACAAGCTTTACAAGGCTCTTTATGTGGGACTTGCTGAGATAATACAGTTTCACACACCGATTGATTGAAAATTTTGGCACTACTCATCAACGCCATAGGTGTAACACCAAAACTTAATAGAGAGCGTCGTGGTAACGTTTATGTCACTACGAACTTTATTTTTCACATTAAAAACAATAACTTAAAAACATATTAATTAAAAAAAATCTTAATCTAGTGAAAAATCGGTGATTTTTTTTATACACAATTCGAATTTGGTACATGTTGATTTATATTTTTTATCTTATGAGTCCAGTAGTGTCACGACAACACACAGCATTTTCTTGGCTCAACAGTAGTGTCAAGCGGTAATGAACTACGTTCCTTGTGTCCCTTATTATACATTACACAAGCCTCTTTGTGTCAGGTCGCCCGCAAAATGCCACCGAGGATGACCTGTCACTGAAACTTTGGATATTTTATGCAAAGTTTAAAATATTGTTTAGACCGCGCCTACGTCGACGTACCAGCTGAGAGAATTCTTACTTAATTTGGGAATGGCTTTGTCCCTTTTTTAACCAATATATTAAGAAAAAGAAGAGGTTGTTATTTCAATAAATGTTTTTTTTTACTGTATTCGTCTTAATTAAAACGCGTATTTGATAAAAATGTTGACTTTTTAACCATTCCAATACAGTGTTACTCTGAGTGTGAACTTTTTACCCCTGATTGTCGGTGCACTGTTTGCAAAAAAATACATATTTATAATGCGTAATAACAATGATGATTTAAATTTATATATGTGTGTCAATTATCACCACATTTATACCTTGTAAAACGAAGAACCCCCTCAATAAAGGGAATACATAATTATAAAACAGCCCAACTCAATAAAATGTTTTCTGGCAATTATAGCACCCGTGGGAATGCCCAAATGTACACCCATACACCCATGTCAAATGAATCCGTATAGGAGTTCAGAGCTATATAGCAAACATAGTTGCACGAGTGTAACGTAACGTAATGCCAAATGGGTTTTGGAGTCGTTAGGTGTGTTTGAGTTCTGGCACTCAGTGTGATTATGTTTTATTCAGTTTGGGATATTTTTTTATAAGTTATTTATCTAAGTGTTTCTGTAGTCTATGCAATAACTTTTAAAATCTGAATCTGAAATAATATATGATTAACCCTTAATCACTGACGTACGTATGTCATACGTCACCCAAACGGTTTTTCGTTCATAATTTGAATTTGGGTGAGAATTTGGCCGCGTCCTTTTTTGTAGTTTCCTAGACAATAGTGACGCATGTACTGACTTGTATTGACTATAGTCAAATCAGTCTCTAAATAGGTACGTGCAATGTTACCTGTAGGATAAAGGTACTACCATGTTTATTATTATCTGAAGCATGAAATTTACGAAATATAACAATTATTATAAGCACTGTATTTTTTGTAATAAAATTAATAGCAGGCTTTCTTATACTACCTAATATCTACCGTTTCATATTAGAAGAATTGTTGGAGTTGTATCGGATTCCTTTAATCTTTATAAAGAAAAAAAATATTGTATTAGGAATTTGTGTGTGTCTAATAAAATCAAATCAGAATAGGTAAAAAATAAAAAGCTTGTTAAAGACCTTTATCGTGCTTATTTTTTTTTTTATTTAATATAATTTATTGTGCTTAGTTACTTTTGTATCTCTCAAACAAGTGATTAATGAGTTAACAATATTTCTATCAAAATTACAAGCCCAATCGTACTCAAAATAAACTCCAAAACAAGATCCCTGAAGGAAACAATCACAAACCAATTATCTTGCCATTCATAAATAATAACCGTGCACTTAAATACAGCCAAGTTTCCAATTCTGTAAACACAAATACTTTACAAATCAAATTAGAACTTTGGCTCAAGTTCTGTTAGACGATATTGCTGTTGGTTTTCTAACTATTCGGTTAGTCGCTTGCATGTGTACCGCCACTACTGTACTGGGAAAACAAAAGTGGTAACAAATAACAGTAAGTAATACGTTTGTCTACATACTTAGATAGATAGATGGAATAGATAGATAATACAATGAAACATAAATAAAAAAAACATAAAAAAGCTTTTATTTCCAAATCAGATCAGAATCAGAATTTCAAAAAGATTTTTTTACATTTGTGTTAGTTAATTGATTATTTGTGTACGATTTACTTAATTACAATGAAACATGCAAAACATAAAATTAGTGTCCTAATTGGCAACCTTATCGCTCAAAACGATCTCTTTCAGGTAACCAATCTGGCAGGGATCAGAGTGCAAGTAAAATGGTAGATGAGGTGTCTAATAGCGTGAGAGGAAAACAAGTAAAAGCAATAATTATAATAAACATACACAAATAGAGAAACATAAAACACTGTTATATAATGTACTTTATCAAATAACATAATTTTATATTATATAAGAGAGAGACAAACTCTTGTGTCGAAAATTGTAAGAATTGTGTGATGAATTGAACTCTTGTGTAGCATATTATGCTTTATTTAACTACATCTCGTCAGATTAATTGCTTGTGATTAATGGGCAAAATATATTTTTGGACGCTAAAATATGTATTTGTTTAAATACTAAAAAATATATTTCAATCGACAATATCAAAAATTCAAACATGTCAAAGTTTTAACATTACTTTCTTTGCAAAGAGGAATCAATAAATAAAATTACTACCAAAATATATATAGGTATGTCTAAATAGTATTTTATCTATAAAATACTATCATTTCAAGAACACAAAACCCTTAAAAAAGTTTCTCGGACGTAATATGCAAGCATTACATTTACTGCGAAAAACTTGTACCAAT
Source organism: Macaria liturata (assembly GCA_964023185.1). Lineage (NCBI taxonomy): Eukaryota > Metazoa > Arthropoda > Insecta > Lepidoptera > Geometridae > Macaria > Macaria liturata. The sequence continues at coordinate 376,124 of OZ026810.1, forward strand.
TACTATACTTTGTTAAAACCAGAACCTAATTCAAATTAAATTAATGGGCTCCAAAGTTGCGACCAAGCTTTATTACAATTCAAATATTCCATTCTCGTGCCTTTGTTTATATTAATTCAAATGTCTCTGTTGGGACCATGTGCTTAATTAATGCATAAATAATTTAATTTTCAAATGCTTTTTGGTGTTATTTTTCAATTTGGCTTAGTGAGAAATATGCGAGACAGTTTTCGTGACGTAAAAATTAAACGTGTTAGTTATACATACGTGTTAGTAGGTATGAGAGTGGCCAACTCTGGTGTCGAGGGTTTATCAAGCCGCCCTAAGGGACTCTGACATGGCTTAACGACTGCCGTACTAGACAAATAATGAATACATTTTTTCATTGGAGGAGTTGAGATTTCCACTGGGGGTTGAGGCAAGGAGAATTTTCTTTTAATCATTTGTTGCTTATTTTATTGGTGCATTTTCGTTGTGTGAATTATGTACATTCAAAGTGTGTTTGTTATACATCCTATATTACACAAAAAGTTATTATCAAAATAGTAGTAGTAGCTCTCTTCACTAGTACTTATACATAAGTATAATCAAGCTGAAGAGTCGAGTCTAAACATTGAAGATATTAAAAATGAAAAAAATGTTTGGAGATACTCCTGATAGAAGAAACACGTTCCAACAATTTCTAGAATTTTTGTATGTTTATCTGTTTCTCTGTTTAACTGTGTCTCTGTTAGTCTGTTCATTTAAACGCTCATCGCACTAAAACGACTGAACAGATCATCACGATTTTTGGTACCTATGTAGGTAGTATAAGGGCTTAGGAGTGTCATAGGCTAGGCGTCCACTAGTCATAAATAAAAAACAGATTCCATCACAAGGAAAACGCTTAGCAAATTAGAAAGGAACCCTTATAAAAAATTCACCGTAATAAAACCCTTACCGAAATAAAAAGCCATAAAACTCTCATGAAATAAGCAAAACTAACGCTCATACTTTAGCCTGCACTTATGGGAGTGTTTGTCGCAAATAGTAAACGACGTTATTGGAAAACTATACAATGATGGGAGAAATTGCCCATTTGACTGGAAAAGTGGATTATAGTTTGTGTATGTCCTTAAGAAAAAGAAAATTGATTCGGAAATGATGTATAAGTTCATAATGATATTCGCTTACATGGGTACCTAGTGAACACATTCAAAAGATTTTCCATAAAAATATGTTATTATAACATAAACTGAATAAGAAAAACAAAAAAAATTAAGCAGTAAATCAGAGTATGATTAAAATTTATTTTATTTTTAATAATAAAATTTTAGTACATAAAGATATGCAATGTGTTACTTGGTACATAAAGCATAAACGGACCAACTTAATTTAAATGATTTTTTAAAATTTAAAAAATATTTTAATACAGTACTTAAAGAGAATTTTCAAATTAATTAACTAATCGTGTAACATTGTCTCGTAATGCATAACTACTCGTAGTACTATAAAAACTTTAACTTTGAAGATACTTTGTTTAATAAAACTATTAAGTACTACTATCAAATAAAATATTATTGTTATGTCCATAACAAACAGATACACAGAAGCTCACGTGGGTAGTAGTCTGCGACATCGCCCTCAGTTTATACCGAACACAGGTGCACATTCCAGACGTGCACTTTAGGAGTAAATCCCTTGTTTCTGCGCAAAAACAAGCAAAATGTTCTGCATTTTGAAGTATCTGCGTGCTATTTTGTGTTTTATCTCGCTAATATACAAAGCTAAAGTTTTTGTATACCTGAATATGAATGTGTTCTAAGCTAGGCGTATAGTCAACATACTGAAATTATTAATTTATTTGGGTTAAATTTAGCATTTTTTTTTTCGAATCTTAGCCGGTAATATAGCACGCCAAAAGAAATAACGTTAAATAAGATTAAAGTTTATACTCAAATTAACTGTCATAATGTTTCCAGGGGCCGTGTAAAGTCAGTACTAAATATGACCTCTCAAAACAACTTACTCGAATAGATATTCAATGGAAATAAAATCATATTTTACAAATGCATTTTGAGATAAAACAATAAAAAATCGGGATTATAATTTTTTGTGTACGTGCTTGCTTGGTTTGATTAATGTCCTACAAAAGTCAATAAAGACAAAAGAAAATCTCGCCATATCTTATCGCATTATTAAAACAATCGTTTTCGAAAAGTTTTCGTCGCAGAAAAAAACCTCGTTCCACGAACATCTGGAGTCGAATCGGAAAATAATTCACTTTCAAGCTTCAATGATTCATTCGGTAATAATTCGCTTTGGCGCTAACTATAAACAACTTAGGACTTTGGAAGTAGATAATGAAGTAAAGTACTTTAAATGCCCTAATTTAACTGAGTTTGTACCTTGTATATTCATTGTAGGTATGTATTTCTCTTACAAGAAATAATACGCCATAAATTTTATACAAAGAGAAAGAATGTGTTAATAAAGTGAATAGTTAATAAAGTTCTATATCAAGTAATAATAATAAAGTAAAAAAAACTATCTATTTATGCTAACTTGTGGCACAAGAGTAGTGTTTATATTTAATTTTATATAAATTCGTATGTAACAATAAATAATTATCAATCTAGTAGGCATAGGAATTGTAAAAGTAATAGTCTGTTATTGCAATACTGATTTTAATTCTTTAGTGTCGGGAAAGGGCCTATACATTGCTATAAAAATAATCATCTTTAACTCATACAGAGAACATGATGCTTACCTATGTTTAACATAGAATGTAATGTATGATTTCAATCCTATTTTACAGACTAGGTAGGTTATATAAACTTACCGCCAGGTTCACTAAAAGATACAAAAAATATACCCTTAAAGAAAACAAGCTTGATCGACTTCAAAAACACAAACATTCGCTATGCAAACTCTGTTCTTGCAGTTTTATTTGGCCATCTGCATTGCAGCTATGAAGTACCCATTATACAGATACCTTGTGCATGTACTTTTGCTATTTGACTAATGAAGCAAGTAAGGTGTTTCGGTTATAGTGTTCGTAGTTTGAATGTTTTGCAGCCATTAGTCATTCCATTCATAGCAATGCAGTCGATATGTGAGGTGGAAATTGAAAAATTATTGTGAAAGGAACAATGTACGAATCAAAAAGATGATTGAAGTTTCTTTTTATTTATTTTTTATTTGTACTACCAATAAAAGGAAAGGAAGAGAAAAAACACAAGAAAAAGGTTTCGTGTTGCTTTTGCTTTTCGCTTTCATTTTGTTTGATTGGAGATTTTTGAGTAGCTGATAGAATATGCCCACTATATCCAGCACTTATGTACATATAACTATGTCAACGGTAAGCTTCAATTTAACTCCCCAGCCAACTCAACAAAAAGTCCCCATCCCTTATTATACCAAATCTTCTAGAGCCTTAGCAAAAAGCGATCATATTTCACCCATCCGTGTTGCTTCTCAGTTGCGCCAGACCTACCTACGACCTAATTTTGTAAATGGCGTACCACTGAACCGATCCAGCTAGTTGATTTACAGCAAAACTTGGCCAACTCAACGTTTTGTATATATTTGAGATGCAAACTTGTAACGTTGGATGGCACTTGCGACTTGTTTAATATTTTTGGAGATTATTAAACTTGGTCAGAACTAGTTGAGACGCTTGTTTCGAGTTTCGGGTGTTAATTTTTAATGTTTGCTACTTTGAAGTGAATTTAATGGAACATATTGTTTATTATTCATATATTTTATTCACATGTACCTAGTACAACTTAGTATCTCAAGTTTACTCTGTGATTTTCACAGCGAGATGAAACAGAAGCTTAAATAGTTCTTCTGTCGAAGAAAAAGCCACATATTCACATATCTACTAATTAACAGCAAACAGTTATCAAATCCAACGTCAATTAGTTTCATTTGACGTTTAATTCGTGAACATTGTATTTGGATCAATGGCGATACGGATATTTAAGTAAAATTGCATCCATTCACTGCACTGCTATTAGGTTATTAGTTTACTCTGCACCGTAGAATTTCATTGCTGGCCTGGGAAATTGGCTGACACTTAATTGGTAAGCAGTTTTAACTTGAATCAAAATTTTGTGTAGCCATCCTTATAGCCAGGATGACTACTGAAAAGGATAAGTAATGTACATAAATCGAAAATCAATTATGTGAACCAATGAGTAGAATGGTTTCTATTCTTAATACTTTTAACGAGAAGTACCTATGTAAGTGTACGTGTTGGAAGAAGAAATATTGGAATGGAGTTCTATCCTATATATACAAATTCAGAATGATTTTAATAAAATTGCTCAAGTGCAAATCAGTTCTTGATAAATAAAATCATTTTTTAAATTATTATTGCTTTAATTTATATTTTCGTTTAAGTTTTTATAGTACGATTGTTTTTTTTTAGCTTATCTATACTTTACTGCTTACCAAAAAATATTTTCTTGAAAATAACTAGCGCTTATAACGCGCCAACCTGTCCATTAGGTATGCTGGTTAATTCTTTCATTGCAGGAATTTGGATCTAATATCCAGTAATTAGACAGATACCTAGCTCGGTTAGGATTTTGATTTTAAAAGATGATCATTAACTGACAATATATATGGAAATTTGTTTTAATCGTCCACCTTTCTAAAGTAGCTATAATACATAATTCACGCAGTGAGTCATTCTGTTCAAAGATTACGGATATTTTTTTTTATAATGAAACTAGGAGTCATTTTAGGAGTAGGTATAAGCAGTGACTTACACCCTCGTAGAAAAACAGACCATATGTGTCTCTGTCATTTGGTCTAAATGCGATGCTAGTATTGAACTGGAACTAACTATCACATGTGTCTCCACATATGCACGTTATGCCTCCTTTATTTAAGTTTTTATAAAGATGCAAACAAAACAATACGAGTCATATTTTTCACATAACTTTTATACAAAATTTAATCTCAACAAACCATTGAGCGAATTCGTTGGGCATTCACTGAGGCGGACGCAACAGCTGCTACCTATTGATGGCTGCACAATCTGCGATGATTCTACGTCGCTGGAGATACGTTGTTGAATCCACGGCTTTGTTGCCCAATAGCAGCCTTCAGACGGTTTAGGAGGATAAACGTAATGTTTAGAGTTGGGACTGCATTTGAATGCATTTCCTGATTGATGCACTATACATTAGAAGTATGAATGAAATAAAAAAACATCGGCTTTTTTCATATTTTATACGGCGAATATGAAAACAAGTCGATGTTTTTTTTTATTTTTTTATTCATAATTATAATGTAAATATACAATGTACTACATACTCTGAGATCATTCTACGTTGCTAGAGATGCATTGTTGTTGAATCCACGGCTTTGTAGCCCAATAGCTACATTCAGATTGTTTAGGAAGATGAACTATGGTATATCTCGATTTGGGACTGCATTTGAAAAGCGTCTGATTTAGACGCTTTAAAGTCGATGATAAATGCAAGAGTGGAATAAAAACCAACAGCATTTTTTTTACAAATTGCTGTATAAAATACAAAAGTTCCTATTCTGATACGTTGTTTTTGAATCCATGGCTTTGTTGCCCAATAGCAGGGCTTCAAACGATTTGAATGCACGATTTCAAACGATTTCACTTGAATGCAATCTGATTCAAAGAAAATATGGTATTGTAAAACAGCAGCATTTTACCTCAAACTCATGTATTACCTGCAAAGTGTTGTTGCATTGAGTCTTTATTGCTTGTCCAATGTCAGGTCTTTACAGAATTTAGTGGAATAAACATACCTATGTTTAGAGTTGGAGAAAGTCTTGTGTGCATAAAGATTGATTGCATTTGACGAGGGGAATAAAATAGCAACCCGGTGACATAATCTGTGATATATGTTTTGTGTTTGTTTAATTATTTTAAAAAATATATATAATATAAGGTATGATAAGTATGTCTACTACAGGGTATGCTGTTGCTTTGATTGTAACAATTAAATCATAGTAGTATAATGCGAGTATAAAATAATTTTAAGCATTACAAAAACAACATTCGTGCGAACAGCCAAACTGTGGAACTGCTTGCCGGAATCTCTATTTACCTTGAACTATAATTTGTCAGTCTTGAAGTCGAGAGTAAACCGGTTTCTTCTAGGCAAGAGCGCTAGATCGTAGATTAAAACGTTGCTTAACATCAGGCAAGTTGTATTTAAGCGTAAGCCTATCACAAGTAAAAGAAAATATTATGATTACGAGTCCGTCTATTTATTCTCTACAATTTCTTTAGCTCCAATCGTCTGTATTTCATTTAACTTTCTTTTTTCTAAGCAAACAATCCCATGTAGCTGGCAGCTTAGCTATTCTCAGAGCGGGCGAGCAATCTGTTCAGTTTAAATAAGGAGCTGCGCAAATGTCCCCCCGGGTGCGGGTGCCGGGTCGCCTGCACAATATGCAATATCGTCCGCTGCCGTGGAACTAACTCTTTAAGGAGATGCGGTTTTGTGTGATTTATTTTATGGAAATGTATCACTTTGGATTTATTATAGACTGGTTTTAATCAAATGTGTTGATAATTGAGTTGGCAGAAGATCGGGAAGGATAAATGAAATTTGTGATGATGATATGAAATGACTTTATGCTGATATTTTATTTTTTACGCGGGATAGGTTTACGTTTGGCTACAGCCTGCCTGATGTTAAGCATTGCTGCAACCTAGGGTGTTACACAATATTAATGTAATAATGGTATTACATATTATCAGCATAAAGCCATTACCCTTCCTACCCATTTAAACAAACATTTCATTAAACATTAAACATTTTCATTCAAACGTTTGGTTTGTTGTAAGTTTAAGTGTTTCAAGCGTTAACTTACGCATATCTTGCAAATGAAACAATAGAACAAAATTTAAATTGATTAAATGTGCGTACGCCAAATTCATTTAACTGATTCAAAAACCAAAAACCTGGCCAAAAACTTATATTATCCTGTACTTAAAGAAAAGAGGCCTATGCTCAGCAGTGGGTGATAATGGGCTGATGATGATGATCCTTAACTCGATTGATAAAGAAGGTTCAAACATAAAGTCTTCAATCTACAAAACGTGACTAAAGTCCAAAGTAAACGTCTATGGTTCAACCACAAAGCCGTGGGAAATGGAGCTTTATTCAGTGCAGCAGTAGAATGTTGATGGCGTGTTGATGCATTGTAAACAGTTAAACAGCTCACAGTGATGTTCGCGGGGTGTTTACTAAACACTTGTTTTAAGATTTCAGACGGAAACCTGCTACCTGAATGGTGCTGAAGTTTTGGTGTAAGAATGTGTAATTAAATTTAAATACAACTTGTTAGACTACTACTACTTCTTATACAGATATCAGAGCTTTGATACAATTTTTACCGATACAAAAACTGATACATATATCAATCAGGCAGCGGGCTGGAGCACTTAGTCTTAGATTCTAAAGATTCTCTCTGAGTGCTCCCTTTTTTGTTGTAGTTGGAAATAGTATGTTGAGTTTGTAGTAAATCATTATGACTATATTTGGATTTGACTAAAAAAATAATTAAAAAAGAAATTACAATTATGAGTGTCGATATATCACAACAGAAAATATTGTAAATAGTACAGATACCGGTTTACATATTCAAGTTTGTTTTGATTAAAAACGTAACAAAACTAAAACCAACCACGAGTGTCTATTTTGTGCTACAAACAATGTTGTCCAAAAAATCAAACATAGCATTATAATTCTAAATAAAATAAGAAATGGATTAAAAAAAATTTGTAAAATAATTTATAAATACATTTTATTTCATATTTATTTACTTAGTTACAAGTTAACCTATTAAAAACGTGATAAAATACGTTGCAAGTAGTTGCGATTAAAATATTGACATAACATTAGCCCCATAACATTACATATTTGTACAATAGGTAAACAAACGAGCACCTAACAGAGGCCCCTTAAATTTTGCATGTTTCATTACCATTTACAATAATAATAAATATTCACCTCATTAATAACTACAAACCGTTTCTCTCATAAACCATGTAATCAGTGACCTCTTGGTAATAAAACGACATACTACGGCCATGTAGGTAAAGTTCCCGAATCATCCCTCAATTTGGTCCAATACTTGTTATGCATTGAAGCAACCATATTGTAAGCGTGATTGGTGAATCAGGTTTACAATACACACGACAAGTCGCTAAGTTTCTTACTAAGGTTGCATGGAAGAGATCACTTGTAACGGTAAAACGTTACATGTAGCATTTATTTATTGCGCCTACATAAAACGCGATAGCAAATTTCGTTCCCTCGTATTTTGTGCTTTCTAGCGGAGGAGTTGCAGTCGGCCTTCACTATCTAAGGCCAACCCATCTCGTTGTTACTTTTTGTTAATTAACGATTTATTTCGCGATTTGCTTACTTTTTAAGTATTTCGATTCCATACTGTTAGTTCAGTGTAAATCCCCGATTTGGGGAACTAAGTACGGGATCATATTCCCATGCTCTTCGGTCGCAGCCTCGCACCATAACCGCAACATCGCCAGGCACCTTCGAAGAACGAAGGGTCACCTTCGTAATCGCAGTGGTTGCTGAGTCGCGGGCGCGAGAATCCTTGCTCTGCATCTCCACACTCGTTCTCCGTGCCACCTCGCGCGAGGACGAACTTCGGCCCAGACGCCTACCGGTGTCACCTTCATATTCCCAAGCTCAACAATTCGTGTGTAGTCAGGGAAGTACAACGATTTCGTCTCTGAACGCCAACAGTGACCCTAGGCATCGGACCTAAGTTAGTTTTTTTGTTTTGTTGAGTAAAATTGTATTTTTTATTGTTTTAGTAAACATATTGTAAGTTAACGTTGCCATTTTATTTTAATAATAAAACCTAGTAGGCACACTACTTGTACATATATTATGTATAGTATTTTCGATATTGTTCATTTATTTTGGTGTCCAATAAAGACAAATTGACTGATTGAAGTCGCAGTGTCGAGCGGGGAAATAGTGATGAGAGCTATGTCAAAAACCACAAAAAAAAACAAAATATGACTAGAAATTCTTTACAGACATTATTGACGTAACAGTATCACTCTTAACTTAACAAAATTATGAATAAAGCAAAACGCACAGCAAAATTGAGGTTTTCAAATTTTGCACGTTTCATTACCACTTCAATACCTACAAACCGTTTCTGCCATAAACCATGTAATCAGTGAGTCCTCGGCAATAAAACAACAAACTACGGCCATGTAAGCTTCCCGAATCGTCCTACAAATTGGTCCAATACTTCATTACTTGTCATGCATTAAAGCAGCCATATTGTAAACGTGATCCACACGACAAGTCGCTGTGTCAAGCGGAATAGTGATGTGAGCTATGTCGATAAATCCGAGGGCTTATCGATGATTTGGTCATACTAATGCGGATGTTAATGTGTGTGATGCCTTTGTTAGTCTGCGCTGCTGTTTTTTTTTATTGAAGTTGTGCTGGTGATTAAATATAGTTTACGAATGTTTGTATTTTGTTAAAAATTACACGTAGATTCTAACGTACCCATAGCAAGCGTAAATGTATACATTTCTATTGAATATTTTATTTATTATAAAAGATAAGAGTTGATAGAGAAAGTAATTTCACTTATGAAAAATTTCTCGCACATAGAAACACAAAAATAGCAAAGTACAGTTTTAAAACACTTTTAATTAAACACATTTTCTTCGAAGACACAAAAAAGCAATATACAAATATTATTTCCTTGCCAAGAGCTAAAGTTTTGTGTAATTTCAGGCATTTCGGCTGTGTTTTGAGCTAAAATATGTCTCAGCCTCAATTCGTACAATTTAACTTGCGAAATAAGTTTCAAAAAGTGCCCAAACTTTGTGCTCAATTTACCGGTTACTAAGGAAACAATTCACGATCATTCTTACTTGGCGTAGTGCAAAATTATAATTATTTCCAGTATAAAGAGGTCACTATAAAAAGTAAACCATTATGGAGTTAATATTACTGTCACTAGATGCTTCAGTCAAATAAATAATATTATTTCTCATTTACTCATTAGACTGTTTGCCTCTTTGAACATATTATACTTGAACAAACAAGGATAGTGAGTAAATGATATATTTTCGCGTTTGAGTACCTTCAACCTGTATGAAATTAAGCATTGCTGCAGTCTACAGCATAATATGCTTACCTAGATGTATCTTGTAGATAAGGGTGTACTTATAACGTTTACCTTAATGACTTATTAACTCATGAGTTAATAAGCCTCATTTTAAATTTCTACTAATTTTAATTAATTTTAAGTATATCTCAGTAACCCCTCTGGACTGAGTACTCCCATTGTGTGCAGTAACTTGGTTTCACCGCCTTACGGAAGCTAATTAAACTGAATCGCAAAATATTAACAAATTAATTTCGAGTTGGGAACTCTGTTCATCGATTATGTATCGATGTTTCGCCAGCATTACTTCTTAGGGCAAAGTTATGGCTAATTTGCTTTAGCGAGGGTACTGTACTGAGAGTATGGGTATAAGGAAATGTAACATAATGTACATAAAGGTAAGCTTTTGCTTCGTAAACATATTTTTACCATATATTTTATGAAACTTTTTTGGTTATTTTCTGAAACGTAATCATTCCAATCCGGAAGAAGGTGGCGATCTCTTGTATCGGAGGCCAAGACTCACTTCGGGTCGCTGCGCCAGCAGAGTAACGGAAGAAGGTGGCGATCTCTTGTATCGGAGGCCAAGACTCACTTCGGGTCGCTGCGCCAGCGGAGTAACGGAAGAAGGTGGCGATCTCTTGTATCGGAGGCCAAGACTCACTTCGGGTCGCTGCGCCAGCGGAGTAACGGAAGAAGGTGGCGATCTCTTGTATCGGAGGCCAAGACTCACTTCGGGTCGCTGCGCCAGCGGAGTAACGGAAGAAGGTGGCGATCTCTTGAATCGGAGGCCAAGACTCACTTCGGGTCGCTGCGCCAGCGGAGTAACGGAAGAAGGTGGCGATCTCTTGTATCGGAGGCCAAGACTCACTTCGGGTCGCTGCGCCAGCGGAGTAACGGAAGAAGGTGGCGATCTCTTGTATCGGAGGCCAAGACTCACTTCGGGTCGCTGCGCCAGCGGAGTAACGGAAGAAGGTGGCGATCTCTTGTATCGGAGGCCAAGACTCACTTCGGGTCGCTGCGCCAGCGGAGTAACGGAAGAAGGTGGCGATCTCTTGTATCGGAGGCCAAGACTCACTTCGGGTCGCTGCGCCAGCGGAGTAAGTAAGTGAGTAGTAAGTAATCTTTCCAATATGCTATGACAGTATTTTGTAAATTCACTCAGTGGTTTTCCACGTATGTAATGTAAATTTGTAGAGATAACAGCTACCAGAATTACCATGTTATAACGGAAAAAAAATTACAAACGGCTGCATATTTTTCCAATTGTAAACAGCATCAAAATTTATCAACTCAATTTCAACTAAGAAAAATGATTTCAATCATTCGGGCAAGTAATCCTGGAAAATATACCCATACTGTAAACGTTCCTCATTCTTCCAAGAATACAACAAGCTGTGTCTCTCCTCAGTACCAAATCTAGTTAGTGAATTTCTGACGTCACAGCCTCCAAGTATGGGCCAACTAATACTCGAGGCATAGAAGGATGTAGGAAACATTAGGTACATGGATATTAGGTAGGTGACATTTTTGAGCGTGTGATTATGTGATCCGTTTTAAAGCTAAATAAATGTAAATGTAATGTTTTAGCTCAAAGATGAATTCATTAAAATGGTTTTAATTTTTATTCAATAAGACACTGAATCACGCGTTACTTTACGGATATTATTTGCTAATTAAACTCTGGATAAATATGTAGTGTTTTACGCTGCAACTGCTCCTTTATCGGTTTCAAACACCAAAGGGCCCAATTTCAGACCGATGTTCGTGGAGTCAACACGTCCTGAGGATGCTTCGTGGAGAGGCAAAACACGTGTCAACGAGAATATCTCGCCGAAAGGAAACAATTAAACTTGAAGACACGTGGTGCGGTGTTGGTAAGACCTTAAAAGCCACGAAGGCTACTTTGGCTAAGAGAAGAGGTGTGGCGGTGGTATATGGAAGAACACACCTAAAACCACCAAGTTTGTTGTTTGAAGCCGGTAAAAGAGCAGTCGCAGCAAAAATCACTTCATAACTCTCCAGAGTTTTATTTGATTTAATGGCATAGTACTATCTCATCATATATGTATTAATTTCGTTAGTCTTGAAACTCTAGAAAACAACTAAAAATTATAAACACTAAAAACTTGTCTATTTCAACTATTAACATGATATCATTAAACCTAATAATGATTATTATTAAGAAAATGAAAAAACCGTTTTATCAACTTTTTTCATAAAATAAATAACAATAGCCATTTCAAATATTAGAAGTCTTTCTATTGAGTATGAAAATAAAAACGCGACCCTCAAGGAAATCGATAGAAGAATCGCTATATCGTGGAAAAAGTACTGGATGAATAAAGATGTGTTTAAAAGTAATATTCCAATGCGACTTAAGAAGAAACTTATGGATAATACTATTCTACCCTCGCTCCTATATGGCTGTCAATGCTGGCCTCTGACCAAACAAATAGTAGACAAAATTGCCATATTTCAGAGAGCCACAGAACGCTCTCTTCTAAACATAAAACTGAGGGACAGAGTTCGGAACGAAGACATAAGAAAGAAAACTAAATTAACCGATGCGATAGAGTCACTCTGTCGGCTGAAGTGGAAATGGGCGGGCCATGTCGCACGGTCCACCGATGGTCGATGGAGTGAAAGAATACTTCACTGGTACCCGGCGGAAGACCAAAGATCCAGAGGTAGACCACGAAGACGGTGGCGAGACGATATTGTTGAGGCAGCAGGCAGTACCTGGACAAGACAAGCACACGACCGAAAACACTGGCAGCGCATGGAGGAGGCCTATGCTCAAATTTGGGTGCCCAATAAAACATCAAGAGAAAGTGAAATTTAATATTAACTAATAATGCTTACTAACCTAGAACCAATAACTCCAGAATGTTATTTAAGTTGGGAAATAAATGGCTTTATTTATTTATTTATTTTATGAAAATAGAAATATCTGGAAATAACTTTGCATTGAATCGCTTCGGCCGAGCATGAAGGCTTATTAATCTAACTTTCAAACGCCTATTAATAGAGTTGCTTAACTCTTAATTGTTCATAGTAATTTAACGTAAAGTTTTGCATGTTTATGAAACGTAAATTATAATTATTCTTTATACAATTATTTCAATAACGTACAAATAAAACAGTATTTGTCTCTCAAAAACATTTGAAACTTTGGCATGATAACGAATAATTGTACTCTTTTGAAACTTAAGTAAGTATTTCTAATAAAATGCTTTTGTTTTCAGGAAAAGTCTGACGGTAAGTTTGTAATCTGCTAAGGACCGTGTTTTCCCATTGAGAACCGACTCACTCTCGCTTTGAATCTGGCTAGATTGTTAGTTCACGGGGAAAACTGAATTCAGCATCTTTGTGCGAAGTTTTTCCAACCAAAATTCTTTAGAATTGGTACCAAATTTAGTCATGCAAAAGGGTATGATAACTCTGGTTTAACTCGTGTGAATCCATCAGAGCAATTCAAGTACATAGCATAACTCGTAGTATAGCTACAAATTCGTAGAGGTACTACGAAATGCTACGAAACCGTAGCAGAGTAAAACTAAAACGTATGTACCTAGTTGTAAAACTACAGGTGTAATCTGAAATATCCAGTTTGAAATTTACACAGAAATAGTTTTACATGTTGCACTAAACCTGTAGTTTTAAAAACCAATTGGGCCTTATTACAAAACGTCGTTTAAATATAAGCTTAGACCAAGTCCGTTTTAGTTGTTCAAAATTTGTGGGTCTACTGTCATAATTATCAAACTGTTAAAATGTACCAATGTTATATGTTATCAAAATTCCAATTTCTTGTTGACATTTTGATAGCTTGTATGTGATGTCTGGACAACAAGAACCCACTTTTTATTTTCAAAGTCCTGGACTAATATTTAAACCGCGTTTTGTAATAAGACGGTTTGATACAAGCGTGAACTAGATATTTAGTATTTCCATGTGAGTAAGATTGGTTTATTGTTTTATGTAACTATTTACTAGTTTTTAGCGTTTGTTTCACATTTAGGTACAAATATTTTTTGTTATAGGACTGTTATTATTTATTTTCTTTTAAGTATTTCTAAACTAATTTACAAAATCCTGTTCTAATTTAGATTTTTGGTGGTTTAAATTGAACTAAATATTATACAATGAAAATTTATGATTATCAAACATGGGATCTATTTTATAAATTAATTAATATTATTTTAGGCCAATTTTACCCAATTTCAAATTAAAGTAACCCTAGTATTCCATAGATAGCTTCTATCAGTAGTGTCCCCACGTGCCCTCGTAGTGTCCCCACGTGTACTCGTATTATCCTTTCTTTAGTAAGGCGCAAGCTAATTAAACTTTCCCGGAAGCGACTAGAAAACCAATTTTCCGTAACACAATATAATGAGGTTGGTTAACAAGAAAATAACGAACATGTATGGCTTATCGAGGTGATTAGAAAACGTGATTAAAGATGTTTGGCTATAGTACGCTCTGGTCCGTCGTTATCAAGAGATTCTCATATAGTATGTATAACGATTCCATAAACTATCACACAAATAAGATAAGTTGTTTAAAACTGTAACAATTCGAATTAAATCTAAAATATATTCAAGTAGTGAAAGCGAGTGTAGCTTAGCGGTTCTAATGTCTGCTTTTCATCCAGACGCACTCTGGTTTGAATCCGGCCCTACACCGATGACTTGTATTTTCAAGATTTGCACTCGCTTAGTGGTGAAGGAAAACATCATGAGGAAACCGACATGTTTTAGGGACCACAATATCCAAGAACATCTATCTTCCGTGGAAGGACCTGGGCGCCCACCACGATGTACCTGCCCAAGAAAATTCCCCTAACGAATTAATTCTGCGGAGGAGTCTCGACTCGTCATGAGGAAATACGACTCAGAGAGAAATATTAAATTAAGTCTAATATTATCCATAGTAACAAAATCTACTAATATAACGACCAATTTTAATTAAAAGTAGTTTCAATTTAATGACAAAAAAGTAAAAGCTTACAAACTAAGGCTCATTACACCTACACTTGTTCCACATTTATTAATTTGGAAACAAAAACTTCTAAACAAAGTTTTCTATTTAATCCTTATTCTTTGACTTCACTTTGATAGTCTGTATTTTGATATTGTACATCTCTCTGTATTATGATCACGGCTAACCTATTCACATTTAATTACTGCTTTCTAATATTTTACACTAACACACTATACATCTAGATATATAAATATTGTATGTGTAGTACTGTTAGTGAACAAGATTAACTTCAATGGTTACAAGTGGCAGAAAAAGCGAAACACAATTTGTTTTTCATAAAACCAAATGTTATGAGAACTAAAACCATTACTTTTAGGTTCGCCAGACATACAAATATGAAAGCACTCTAATTATGCTGAAAGCATTGTCTTTTAAACTAGTATACAATATTGCTAGTATAATACTAACTTGGGCAGTAACAAGTTATCTTTAAGGCGAGAGTAAACCGGTTTTTATCTGGTAAGCAGAATCCATCTTAGACCATAGCTATTGCTTGCCACCGAGCAAACTATGGTCAAGGCCAAACCTGTTTTAGTTTAAAAAATAAACAAATACAAGGTAGTGTACTTTCAAGGAATGAAACAAAATCAAAATTATCCATCTATTTGCAGCCTATAAAACCACAGTTACAATACACGTTAACTTTTAGCTCCTAATTTTATCAGGAGTTAACGCCCACTCCCACTCCCACTACTCTGTTATGCACCATACTACTTTGACTTGGGGGCGTAAAATTACTTAGGTTTTATCTCAAATAGCTTTATATTTGACAACAATTTTCTTTTTGATATGGGTAGTTTGGATTCGTTTAATTTATTTAATAAAGAGAAGAAATCCATCACTGTTACTTTATTCACGTAGGAAGTTAATGGATAAGGCGTGCGATTCATAAATGTTAGTTTATTTTGGTATGTAGACTATTTTTAAGAAGCTCGTTTAAAACTGTGATAAATTAACTTATATGCCTGTTGTAATACAGTATATAAAGCGAACTAATATGCCTGTTCAAATAAATGTATTAAAATATTTTTTCCAGCTCCGCGGATATTGGTATAATACGTGTGTGAAAAATAATCCGTACAATTTAAGAAATGCTGTTTTTTTTGGTTTTATTTTAAGATATTCTTGTTTACTCGATTCTCTAATAAATAAATTTTATATAAGTAGACTGACCTTCAAAAAGTTTAATAATTAACTGGCGTAATATTATGCTGTACAATAATATGCTAGCAAATAATAGGACGGAAATAAATTCCTAGAACAAATGATAAAAGCCTCTATAACAAAAGCTTTTAGATTGAATGAACATTAGAGGTCGATTGAGTATTACAATATCACTAAGCTTTACTTGGCTTCACTCGCTGTTTTGGGTTAAAATGTGGGTAAAAAGATACAATAAAATTATATTTTAGGACCTTCTATGAACTCTTCTTCTTTGAGACGTATTCTTTATTAATGAGAGTCATGACTCCCCCAACAGAACTCCCCCAGACGCCCCTGAAACTACTCCTATCATATTATGATAGCCCAGTTTCTCCATAGATAACACATGTTAGTTGAGTGCAAATAATAACTTGCAAAACAAATAATTAGCTGGAATCGAACCGATGTGTGTTAGAATTTAAATAAAGGGCGAGCGTTATTTCACTTAACAAGCACACTTGCTATATAGGCTAAACTGTTCACAAAAATCTCATCATGGTTATTTTTTTATAGGCAAAATTTTACTAAATTATATTCTGTAAAACCATAAAAAATACTAATAAAACACCTTCATAATAATAGTACATTATTAGATGCGCACAAACTGCACATATTCATAATAATGCATTATAAAAGCCGCCGAAAGAAGCTTTATAAGCGCAAAACAGGTGCGTTCTAAACAACTATAAACTTCACTTTCTTCTCTCCGCCAAGAAAATAATGCTCAGTAAACTAGTACGAAGCGAGCTTTAAACTGTAAAGCTACACCGGTTGTGGTTCTCAGGCATGGTAACGTTTTAGAATGGAATTTTAAAATTGCACTTTGTAAGACATAACGCCTTTTCTAAACACTCGACACTCATATACTAGTGGGTACTCGCAGATTCGCTCGCATTAAGAAAAAACTTGCATCCCCTATTCTGATCATAAGCGGCATTTCCAAAAATCCTTTATTAATGGATGCCTACGTCATAACATCTACCTGCATGCCAAATTTCAGCCCGATCCGTTTAGTGGTTTGAGCTGTGTTTGAAGTGATCTGTCAGTCCGTCAGACTAGACGTCAGTTATATACATATTTAGATTTTGTTTCAGTTACAATTTGGCATTTTTTTTTCGATAAGTATGTTATACACATTTTTATAATAGTGCTTCACATAAGACACATTGTAGTTAAAGAATAATGTATGTATGTATATCACGACTAAAGCAATTGTTTTATGTATGTACATATATTAAAAACGTTTAATGTTTAAATTTGCAACATGATTTTTATTGAATTTAACAAAGAAACAAAAGGTATCCGTCACAAATATTAAACAACAAGTATTAAAAAAGTATCTTAATTATTTTTATAACAGATAGCACGTTTTTCTTCAGCTCTTCAAAAACATCCGGACTATAGCCATGCCTACACAATAACCGAGTACCTTTATTGTACTAAAGCAGCAGCGTTTTAACCCGGGTAAGGTTATAAGGCCGGGTCTGCACTCTGGTCTCATTTTATTTTTTTAATTTAGCCCGCGGTGTTTGAACTGTGTGTCTACGCGGCAAAAATAAACTCAGGAAAGAAAATGTAGGTGCGCGGGCAAAAAAAATAATGGTTAGATTTTCTTTTCTAAATGAACTGCAGTTCATGGTGTGGTGCTTAAAGCTTGTGTGAGCTGGAATAATGTTTTGTAGCGATATTAGAGCCTACTCGCATAACTATTCTGAATCGTATTTTAGCGATAAAATTAAAAATCTGGTAATAGAATCTAAGTTAGCTTCTAAGGTCCTTGTGCAATCGGCGGGTATTTGATACTAAAATTTAATAACAACGCTATAAATAAAGCAGAAATCAGAATATCTATGAATTATTGAGGATAAATAAGAATTGCGTTCCTAATCAAATTTAATTAATTTTGAAGTGATTCTCAAGTTGTCGTCACGTTCTATTTTAAGCCCACCTGCTATAATCATCATCATCATCAGCCTATTATCACCCACTGCTGAGCGTAGGCCTCTCTTCTTCTACCTCCTACTTGCTTTAATCATATTACATATTAAATGTAAGTACTTAAGTAAAACCGATATGTTTGAAGACCACAATATCCTAGGACATGTGTCTTCCGTGGAAGGACCTGGGCGCCCGCCACGATGCATCTGCCCAAGAGAACTCCCCTAGCGAATTAATTGTGCGGGGAGTCACGACCCTCAGTCATGAGGAAATACGACACAAGAGAGAAAAGTAAAAAAGTCTCATTTTCAGGTCGAGCAGTTTCAGTTCCACACAGTTTCTTTGTACCTATTTCTTTATCTGTGGACGCGAGCAAAGTAATTGAATGTAGTAAAAAATCACTCTTGTATTTTATGTTATTCTCAGACCATAAAAAATTAGGTCACGACATTGCCAGTACTCGTAAAAGGTTTTATCTTCATTATAAACAATGCGGGTGGTTTAATAATTGTTATTTTATGAGATGTACTTTTGATGTAAGTTTATTTTGACAGATGTAATGGATAAAATAAAACTAGTTATTTTGAAACCAAATTTGTATCATAATTAATGTATGTATATGGTAATTAAAACAGAAAATCGGTTTTCTTTTTTTGAAAATAATAGGATTATCAATAAGAACTGCACTTTAATTTTTAGGAACAACACGCTATTTCTTATAGCTGTGCAAAGTGTATGTACATCACCTATTGGTAGATTAAATTTTCATTAAAACTTTGAAACATTTAACAATTTCACTACAGTCCAAAACTAGAGCTAAATCAAGTTAAAAAGCTCACCGTAAGTTCGGGAGGCTCTCAAACGGCACTTGGCCAGTACGTTAGGCTTTACAGAGGCTTATTTAGCGAGTTATCCGAAGGCTGTCTCGCTACATGTTGCAGAAAACCGGACGACTGGGCTCGGTGATAAGCGAGGGAGATTAAGTTAAATAGACCTTTGTTAAAGTTGTACCATTTTTAATTTATTCACATACTATTTTTGAGTGTATTCGTTTGCATTAATAAGGAATGCATCAAACAAATCGTCGGTCTGTTGATTTGTCGATCTGTTGGCATTAAAACGAGTTTATTATTGGCTTATTTAGCGAGTTTTCAGAAGGTTATCTCTCTGTATACAGTAGAAAAATAAATTTACTTTTGTATAAGCAATACAGTTTATTTTTAAAATGTCATACTATTTTTTGTCCATGTGCATACGTTTGTATGAGTATAGAATAAATTAAAACATATCGTCGGTATTTAGCATCATTATGTAATCTAATGGTAATCATATTTTTTACGTGTGTGGGAAAACGCTATAGTATTAATGTATGCAATGACCTATTCAGATAAAGTAAGACGTAGTATACCAATCGTCGTATTATAATTTTAGTGACTATAGAGTAAGCCCATTGATTTTTCCGTGCAACATTTTACTTATCTTGACGTAATACTTACTAACACAGCGAGAAATAATCTATAATTCAACCCTACTCACAATTCTACAGGCCAACAATCAAACTAAGTAAACTAACCTGCCCATAATGATAAAAAAACCTCTCAAACCCCCAAGATGAAGAAGTAAAACCCACACAGACTCAGCTCGTGATCTCAAAATAAAGCGAGCATGTTCAATAATTCGCCACCTCCGCCATCTTGTGTCCGATGTCCGTCACTCCCCTTGCAGTCGGTTTCATTATTCACAACAGACGTTCCTAAACACGTTACCGCCCGTCAACGGATACGGGAATATGGGAATAGTTGCTAGTGGTTTCTGTTCGCCTAGTACTCCAACTTACTTGGTCTGTTGCTACGCATGTTCTTGAGTGGGTTTTTTTGTATAATTGTTGTGATTTGAAAGATCAGAAGATTAAAGAGAAGATCAGAAGAGCAAGTTTGCTTCATAGTTATTTTTTTTTATATTTATAAAAATGATAATTCAAAGAATTTTATGACACTCATTGTTTTTTTACATGATGTAATTTGGTAAGTAGTACCTATTATGCGACAAATGAATAACACAACAAAGAGAATCACAAAATAAATTTTGGCAAAGGAAAAAGGGAATCTGAAACAAAACCCGACATTTTTAAATACAATAAAAGAGATAGCGCGGAAGCCTGCTCAGGCATAAAAATTAAAATTATGAAAAAACACTGAAACAAATTACGGTGGTTTCTTGTGAAGAAATGTTTGGAAATGTCGCGTTTAATTCCAGGATTCTTGTATCGTTTGTTAAAATTTCAGATAAGACGTTATCAGTGACGGGCGAGACATTTACTTATAACTAACAGAACGCGTTTGGCGAATTGTTTTAGAACATTTTAAATTATTGACTTAAAACGTGATACGTTCAAACAATTCAAACGGGTTATTCAGTTTTAACTAAGTTGTTTGGTTTGATAATTCATCTATCACATACATCTACTTTGCATAGCACAAAATCCGGTGGGGCTAAAATTTTCCCTTACCACTGTTCCTTTGCATTCCGTTACGCGACA
Organism: Macaria liturata; assembly: GCA_964023185.1. Taxonomy (NCBI): domain Eukaryota; kingdom Metazoa; phylum Arthropoda; class Insecta; order Lepidoptera; family Geometridae; genus Macaria; species Macaria liturata. The sequence continues at coordinate 397,002 of OZ026810.1, forward strand.
GGGTTCGTAATACTGAGATCCGAAAACGAACGAAGGTGGTAGACGTCGGTTCTCGTATTACGAAACTCAAGTGACGATGGGCTGGACACTTGGCGAGACGTACTGACGGCAGATGGAGCAAAGCAACAACTGTATGGTACCCACGGCTAGGTAAGCGAAGTGTAGGAAGACCTGTGCAACGGTGGCTGGATGATATTAGAAAGTTAGAAGGAAACATCAGGGCAAGAACAGCGCAAGACAGGGAGTATTGGCGTAAGAGGGAGGAGGCCTATACCCTGCAGTGGGTCTCATTAGGCTGATGATGATGACTCTTCCTTTGTATAATATACACGACAAAACAATATCTATCCCATAATGTAAACGTCATTGTACGAGCCAGGTAGGCAAAGTGTCGTTCGTGAATTTCGTTTGTTTACGACTTTCATAACGCTACTTGGCCGCTTAATTAAAATAAGGGATGGAGCTTGTAGCTAAACAATGTTTGTTATACGATTCTTGACAGCTGCCGCGACACGGCAGCGCTGAGCCAAATTACCGTTTAATACTTTTTAGGAATTCTGCCCGGAAAATTATGGCGTTAATTTTGTGAAATTATAAAGTTCAAAACTAATAGCCTGGAATAGTTGACGCGCCGCCGTCGAGGGTGAATACTAATTAGTGTATAGGCAGGTTTTGTACGAGTTAATTGCTTAGTGTTATTAAAATCTTACTGGATATTCGCCAGTGAAAAATTGCCGTTAAATCTTTATATTATCTATCCGCTACCGAGAAAGTTTGAGAAACGTAAAGATAAAGATAAAGATATATTTATTTGCAAGATGTAGTTTGATAATACAGTAACGTAACGTATCGGTTACCAAAGTGGATAATTATGTTGACCATCATCATTATCATCATTATTACACTTTATTGATGCACAAATTAATACCTTATCTCCTTTATGCCATCCTTGACAAACGTGTTCTCAATAGTATAAATATTTGCATATATGTATGTATGTATATGTTACGGCTAATACCCGAAGTGCGGCTACACCTAGTTTTAGCCGGTTAGAACTAGGTGTAGCCACTTAGTCTTGGTTAAACCCCGAATCGAGACAGGACTTGGCTCCTCTTCGCTTCGCTCGTCGTCGCATGTGCGTGGTAGAAAGCAACCTAACGAACCTAATCTACCTTCTGTCACAGACAAGTGACTTCGAGTCCAACACTTGCACTACAACAGGACTTGAGACCTAGTTTTACCCGAAAACAATCGGCTCGTACTAGGTTTAACCAAGACTAAGTGGCTACACCTAGTTCTAACCGGCTAAAACTAGGTGTAGCCGCACTTCGGGTATTAGCCGTAACATATATATAAAACTCAAAGGTGGCTGACTGACTGACTGACATAGTGATCTATCAACGCACAGACTATACCTACCTGCATGCCATATTTCAGCCCGATCCGTCGATCGGGCTGAAATATGGCACGCAGGTTGATGTTATGACGTAAGCATACACTAAGAAAGGATATTTGGAAAGGCCACTTTTAAAGGGGTGAAATAGGAGATGCAAGTTTTACTTCTTAATGCGAGTGAAGCCAAAGCACCCACTAGTATTTGCATGAAATAAAATGCACTGTATTGTATTGTAATATATACATACATATACGTATATCATATTCATTGTACAATACCTCGATTATTACAACGTGACCTGAACACATGCACAAAGCAAACAGGTTGTTGTTACAAATAACAAATGTTTACTTCAAATATGTAATTCTTTCCTGGGCCTCCGAGATACAGGCATTGTCTGTACTTATGTATGTACTTAGTACCTATGTAAAATTAAAATAAGGTTATTTTTGTATTAATATGTACCTTGTATGTGCATGAATGTATTTTATTTCTTTAGTTAATAAAAACATTTGAATTTGAATTTGTTAATTCAAATTCAAGTTGCCACGTTAAAAAACCCGCGATCAAGTTGTGTGATAAAAAATTAACACATTTCAACCGCGCGGTTGTGAAACATCATTTTTTTCATTTCCGCTTTTCGAGTGCAGTTCACCGCAAACTGTAAACAAAAGTTTTTTGTAGCTTATTAGGGTTGCGTTCTTCAATATTGTACAAAACTTTTTTTAGATATTTATTTATTTACGAAATATTAAACATCAGGTATAACCAGCGAGTTTTGGTTGAACTTACCACTAAATAGTGTAAAAAAGCATATCTGCAAGGGCAAACCATACTTTGTTTATTTTATTAGAAGGATTGCAGCATTTTTCAGAAATTTTTGATATGAGACATTTTCTTATAATTACGTAAATTATGTAACTTGACGCCTTAGGGAATTTCCTATTGTATAATAACCAATATTTGGTGACAAATTCGAATTTGAGTCTTATTATGAATTTGATTGCAATGAGATTATGTAATATGCTAGTTTTATTATGTCCTTGATTTTGACATTTTATTTGAGTTACACATTAAATTGCATGTCCCTAGAGTGGTTTAAAAACTCTCAACACAAGAGTTTGCTACTCTCAACTAACCAGTCAATGTGAGTTATTCAAGTGAAAATATGAAAATACTCATGATAAAGAACCCTAGTAACCTTCAATTTTTATGCTTGTCCAGTTTTTTTAATAAAGTCGGCTATTTTGTGTCTTATGAAATTTTAACACACCCATTGGTTGCTGGACGGGCTTCATCAAGCGAATGCTTTTATAAAACTTTGAGAGGTCGAGTTTTAAGAGATTAATAATGTAGACTAAATTCTAGGTTGAACGATTAATATCAGAGGCTAGAGGAATTTTATTGCATATGTGTGTGTGCACCAAAGTGTGTGAAATGAGGTTCTCACTCTCAATCATTCCTAAACGCGTTTAGTGTCAAAAAGGTTATGGATCAATATATTTAAGGGTGGTTGTACCAGCGAGACTAAAACTTGAAACTTTTTGTCAATTTACTAAAAATATTAACTTTTCCACGTGTGTGTCATAAATAAGTTCCAACATTTCTATACTTGTTTTAATAAAGTTTCTATTCTAGCATGTTCCTATACTACGTCTTGTCTAAAGTTGTATAATACAACATGTTAGTTCAACGCACGGCGTGAGTTAGTACCTAGTTGTATGCACGTACATACTTACTGCTGAATATTACTTGGGAAGGGGCTACACTAAGTTACTAAACATGGCACTGAAAGGCTGGAATAATAATTTAAATAAACAAATATTCTGGAACATTGCACACAATTAAGCCGTATATTAAGAAAACGCTTTCTCCGTGTCTTTAAACACCACTCACTCACACAACTGAACAAAGTAATTACTTCACATACAAAAATAGAAACGTGTATATTGATTTGAAATATGTTTATCTGTAACCATCTTGTGAGGTATAAAAATAATCATATATTTAACGTCCTCATAAGTTATGGATTATGTCGATCAGTTTCTGCATTTTTAGCTGATTGTAACCCCCTAAAGTAAGTTACGAGTAGTTCGTGATAAGCATCAGGATTTGTAGTTATTTGCTTCTCTATGAATTAGTTTCGAGCGTAATATGAATGTAATATATGTACGGATTTAATGCGGTGTGTTTCTGTCTAAACTTGGATAGTAAAGTACCTACAACAAGACGCTTTTATCTGACTTGATTTGTAATTCAAATGGCATAATTTTTTTTACTACCGGTTATCAGCAAATGTTACTTTTCCAATATATCTGAAAAAGATTGTGACAGTTAGTCATATTTACTTAAATGGAATTAAAATGTAAAAAATAGCCCTGTTTAATGTTTAATAAAATCTAAACTCTAATCATCTAATCATAAATCGAAAACAAAACCCTAATAATTGGGATTTCTCTCTAAAAAGGTACATCCTCTGATTAAATCATCCTCATCTGCCCAATAAGACCCACTGCAGGGTATAAATAATAAAATATTAGTAACTACATATAATACCAACCAACATAGAAACTAAGTACGTAGTGAAAACTATGTTTTATATCTCATATTGTAGTCTTGTTGCTTATACAACTTTGTAGGCTAACTACAATCTACATACGAACTTTGGTATGATCCTTTAAAATTAACTATTAGTTTTTTTAGAACGAGTGAAGTATGTGTTATTTGCAAATATTTGTGAGTACCTAAATCAAAAGAGTATTAGAACAAATAGTGATAGAAAACTGGAGATACCTGTATCGCTATTTTTTTAATTGATAACATTCATGCTTTCACACATAATTATCAGTTTGTATTAATACTGAATTTATTCCAAACCGATTCTTAACCTTTAAATTCGTCACCACCTTATAAGTCGAATTTAACTACTCTGTTGATAATAATTTTACCCTAAAGAGCACCACACTCAAATATTCACAATAACAAATGTATCAATGATTGATGGAACTTCCGCGTAAAAAAACATTAACAACGATCATTATCAAAGTAAAAACCATTATTTCCGTGAAACTACATCATTTAAGTATCAAAGTACTGTATGCAATTAAGCACAATCAACTAAAATTACACGTTCATATCTTTGAACCTTGAACAATAATAAATGCTTGAAATTCGTGTAAAAAGTGTAAAATATTTGTGTGGATTTTCTCGCAAATAAAGCTGTTTCATTTGTTCGCGTAGTTCATTCCAAAACCAGCCATTACCGGGAAGAATAATACCCATCGACACATAACAGCAATGGAGTAGTCTAAGCGCACGTTTATGTGAACGCACAGACTATTTAAAATGTTGTTGATGATCACAATAGACAGGGCAAATAGTTTTTTTTTTGTATATAAAGTAAATTTATTTATATAAATGTAATGTTTTGCAGTTGCAGTACAACGTTTTTTTTTTAAATCAATTTCGATCAAACAGAGAGCGAGTATAACACTCATTCTTTCTTATGGTATTAGTATCCCAATTGTAGTTACTTAACTATGAGTAACTTGATTTTTTTATCATATGTACTGTGAAGACCGGTCCTTTACTGTGATATGTCGACGATAATACGTCTAATAAATAAAAGCAGTGTCACTGCGGACTAGATTGGGCCCACTAATTATTGTGGTTTGCATTTAGTAGCCGCATTTGTTTGTTTACGAGTATATCGAGCTAGTTTGAAAATTATCGCACGTGTGTGTTTAGATTTGCATCAAGCTATAGACTGATCAGAAAAAATAAAACTTTCAAACAATGAATGTGCAGCATTACGGTGTATGAAAAATTGTGTACACGATAAAATTAACACAATAATATTTTTACTACAGTGCACAAATCGTAAGTGCTTCCTAGTATTATCAATACTCTCTGAAATCTGAATAACCTAGATACCTTTTCATTATGAACTACTTTCTCGTCGAAAAACATTGTAAGCAAACGTTAACCTCTTTTTATTGTTGTTCAGATGCAAGTCTCTATATGAATGTAAAACATACGCGCAAAAAGAAATTAAAAGACTTTTCAGTTTTTGGTGCACATTTCGCAAAGTTTGCCTGCTATTTCCATGTTAGCATTTTGGACGTGCAAAATATGAGCTAAAATGCTCTTTTCTTTGACATGACACAAAGTAACCACTTTGCACACGCTTGGGGATTTAGGGATACGAAATTTTATTCATTTTACTTTTAACCTATTTAACGTAGTGGCACTTTTAAATAATAATGAAAAATGATGAAGTTTTACTCGGCTCGCTTCTCGTTTCGGCGAAAAACACACTTTTTCATTACGTACATGCCGGTGGAGCTATTCAATTTACCAAGAGTACGTGCTTTATTATTCATCGAACAAGTACTCGAACGTTCCAAGTAATCGACAAGATTGTATTGATTAGGTACCTACATATGTACACACGTGTGCCGTCTCCAGCTATTTGCATGGGATCGCTCGCTGGTTCCGCGGTTTCAAATCCAAAGTTGGCTCGTAGGAAAGTTTACAAAACTCCGACAAAACAGCAAACTAACGAAACCACCGTCCCCACAAAACCAGAAACACGTGTAAACTCGGTGCAGTGTTCGTGTTCTTACGCTTGGCCACTGGGCGTCGGTCGCTAAGCCAACTGAGGTCCATCAACCTTTACAAGTTTGCCCTCGTTCTGGGCCTTGCCTCAATCAGTGCCCTGAGCATTTGAAACACGTTTCGCCCGACGATATTTGACATTCGCCTACATAAACTCGGAACGGCTACTTCTGCTCAATTAACTTGCAAACTGGAATTAATCCGTTAAATTTATTGTTTGTTCGCAGCTCGTAAAGTTGAGGGGTCGTAGCTCAGTGGAACAGATTGTGGACTGTAGCCGTCTGTATGAGGTTCATTTATAATGATTGGCCAACAAGAAAGGGTCAAGTGGCGAAAACTTGGAATTTACTTGTCGTGGTCCTGAAGTGGGGTAGCCCGCAGGGTCCGCTTGTCCTGGGATTTGTATTTACAAAAGGACAACGATGTCTTTATGCGAACTGAGTGTATGATATATGTATATAGTTTCCGGCTGACAACAACTTCCGCGTTAATTTGGGTTATCTTGTCTATGGTTTGAGGGATAAGCGAGAGTTTTTTTATTCTAAAATCGTTACATTATTTTACAGAGTATTTTTTTTAATTAAAGGGCTTACAAAAATTCTATTGACATTAATGTTAGTCTATTTCTCACACAACATAGAATAACAGTAGAACGAAGAGTAGTCGAGATTCGACTTCTACCAAATAGAGTACTACAGTAATAAAGTCGACATCTATCTACGTCGTATTGCAGGATATATTTCCTACAAATAGAGATCCAGTAACAAATGGAAAACCATTCACTTTGGGAGCGAATACGCGTGCAACGAGCGTGACTACAGCGATGTTTTCACTCGCACATTTGTAAGGGTACTGTGGAACAGTCTAGAATAATAGTAACTTCCGGCGGCGCTAGTGATCTGACCCAGGACTAGAATATAGCTCATACATTATGCTAGAATTACAACTACTTTCTATTATTATTTTTTTTTTTATTACTGAGTAGTTTTTTTACTAATAGTATTTGAGATCCCATGGGGTACTCCAAGGTCTGATGGTCAAAGTGATGGCCTTCAGCCTCGCATCACCGTCACTTAGACAGTCCGGCTAACGTTAAGATTAGAAAATATTTATTAGCTCCGTATTTGAAGACATCTGGATTGTAATAATAAGGAGACAAAGTCATCTCTTTGGTTACATAAAAAACAACGGTAATGACATCAAAAGCTTAATAAATTATTACAAAATACTATACCTCGAAATATATGCTAGTTGCGTTTTTTTTATTGTGAGGTTGTCGCTTCTGGCGACTAGTTATATTAAAAATAGGCCTAGAAACACTCGTTTTATTACCTTCTTTCATCATAAAAAAGCAAACGTGTGCAAATAACACCCCACCGATATAGCATCGACCCACATCCGAACAAGTGATGAGAATACGCGACTAGTATAGTGATACGAGCGGCCAAAGTAACAGGTTTGATACATATTTGATTCCTTGTGAAAGAGCCCTGCCTTTACGCGGTTAGTAGGTGGCAATGCTGCAACGTGATTATAGGCAGAAGACGCCTTAGTGTAGCAAAAAAGACACATTCTATTATTTTGTTTATAATATATTTTTGCTCGTTTTTGTCTAATTTAAGGTTTCATGTTGCTATAAATGGTTTTTATTTTTATTCTTATTCATTCATCGCCCTATTTATGTAAAAGCGAGCTTGGATAAGAAATAGTATGTGTTAATTGTTCCTATTGTAGACAGCTGAATAAAATTTGGTAGGAATAGTTTCTAAATTAATATACCTAATAATCCTGCTTGTTCATTTGCGCTATGGTGCCTGTTTTTTCCATGGATACATATTATTACATCAGTTAATTTATTTGAATTTCTATGAAACGCTCTAATAAAACTTTTGATTAATTGTGATAACAGGTCAAGATGTTATTTACATAACATAAACTGTCAGATTGATGCTGGTAACACCACAGGACGTTGCTAGTGGCTAATTAAGTGTTAGGCGATTAGAATTATCAAGTGAATAATGTGTATTCTGATTAGTCGCCATGAAGTCATGATATGGATTGATGCTAATTACTGCACGGATCAAGTTCAAGTTAATTAAGTTCATAGATGCATAGTTGACTAAACGATTTAGTTAACTATTGAACCACGTTATGTGCTTGGTGATAGATCTTATATTTGATAATTATGTAATGGATAATTTTAAGAAGAAAAGTTAAAAAATAAATGAACATACAAAAAATATATTGATAGATTAGAAAACAAACTTTTTCTAGTTTCTGGTACCTTTATAGCTAAAACACACCTCTTTTCCTTTACTATCAAATTTAGATAATGAAAGAGAGGTAATAAAAACGGTATTTAGGGTTCTAGATTACTTAGTCTATGTCCTGTAGGTATGAGAGCCTCGTTGCCCCTTCACATCGCGTTTGCCATCTTGTTAATAAGTAATGTAAGGGTGACACAAAATGACTCGGAATTGCGTGGGAACACAGAAATCTTCACAGAATGTGTATTGTTAGAATATTCGTAGGTACTGTAACTAAAACGTAAAACTGTAACTAAAATGGGCGTTGTTTAGAGATTGGATGAGATAGTTAAAGTTCGATTTTATTAGAAACTAGTGGATGCCCAAGGCTTCGCTTGCATTATTTTGATATAAAAAGCTAGCTAGCTTATGACACTTCTAAGGCTTCATACTAGCTACATACCAAAAATCATGATGATTCGTTCAGCCGTTTTTGCATTATGAGCGTTTAACTAAACAGACAAACAGATAAAAATTCTAAAAACTGCTGGAACGCGTTATGTTATGGATGTATACCCAAACATTTTTTTATAATATCTTCTATGTTCAAATCATTGACGTTATTCAGCTTTATTATATGTATAGAAAACGGTTCTGTAAACTTGGTGTCTGAAAGATATAGAACTTAGTGATATGGGTTTAAAATAAAAATGTTTACTTTTCAATATATTAACTAAACGGTTTTCACTCACGTGTAAATCGCGTAAGTTGTTTACGCGTTTCGGATGTTATGACATCCATCTTCAGAACGTATGTTCTGGGACCGCGGCAGCACGCAGACTGCGCGCCGCCGCGCGAGTGGCCCGCCGGGACACGGGCGCGGGGGCCTGGGGTGGTGGGGGTAGAGGCGAGGCGATGTTACTACTCCCGGCCGCTTCGTCCTCGGGTCGCTCCACTGCTTCATCAGGGACAGCAACATCGACCGATGTACCAGCGCATACAAAACTGACCGTATCTTGATCCAAAGTTTCAATGATCCTTCTCTTTGTCATCGTATTAAGAGCTGGGACCCACGCCGGTGGAAGCGCCCATCCACGGTCTCGGTTGAAATTCGGGTAGCGGTTGATCTCTATAGCCTCTCGTACTTTCCGCGGAATAAAAGACTTCTCTCTCGCCAGCACAGAAGCTTGATCAAACCGAATGTAATGCTGTAAATGAATGAATGAATGTGAATGTATGAGTGTAATGAGTGAAAACCGTTTAGTTAATATATTGATAAAATGTCTCACGAAAGTTTTAATATTAAAATGTTTACTTTTGTTTTATTTTATCTTAAAACAGACAAACAAACACATTTTCGCATTTATATAATAGTATTTGTTGTACTCTTTTTTACTCTTGTATACTTTTTAGTATGTATTTCTAAAAACTCATCGTTAAGGTAGCTCGGTCACTACTTGGGAGGCCCTATTATTATACAATACATAAAAAAAAACTTCATTACTCTCCTAGTCCTTATTTCTCCTTAAACCTACCTGAGTATAATTAATATTACAAAATTACTGTCACAACTCCTCCGCAGCATCAAATTCGTGGAAAAACTTCTATTGGGCAGATACGCCGTGGATACATTCCACGAAAAAGATTTCAAAATAATGTTTAAAATAAACAAATGTTTTCTGGCGCCCGCGGCCCACATTACAAATCAAAAATAGAAGTTTTGGAAGCAAGTCAATAATTATAATAGGCTCCTAAAAATGTTCAAAGTTCGAAGTTCCCGTCCGATCCATCTCTCGTTAGATAAGTTTTGGGAAATGCCTCTTCGGCCATTTTGTTCCGACCCGAAATGAAGGGTACTATTAGTTTCAACTATAAAAATAATGTTACTCTTGACTTTGTTTTACCAAGAATAGACAATTTTTTCCATTAATTTTTTGGTTTGAGTAAAACAGTTTTGTATACGAGATTGTATCGAAATATGAATAATAACACTGTATTCATCTTGAAGAAAACAATAAAAAGTTAAGCAAACATCAGTGTCTACTTGTATTCATGTCCTCTTTGTGCAATTATCTCAAAAACCACTGAACTGATTTTGGCAAAACCTCAAATAATCCCCATACTCATTTTGACACTAAAAACCATCGGTACCGCTTTAAGCTTTTAAAAAATCTATGTACATGTACATACATCAATACATGCAACATTCAACTATTCTTTTCCTGGCCATTGCTTTTTTACAAATATTCCTTTACAGTAAAATAACATCGAGCCCATCTTGGTAAAACTCCTCAGTAGACTCACCGAAGCGAATATTTTCTTTATCATAGCTGCCAGGGGCAACGGTGCCCACTTTCGGAATAATTTCCTCGCGTTATTTTGACAGTAGTGCGCTCGAGGTCGGCCTCTGATATCTGACGACATTTGCAATGTGAAGGGGATTGTTTGCAGGATTGTATACGTTGACAGAGGATGTCAGTACTTATAGTGAGTGGCGTGCTAGAAGTGAAGTTAGTAGTTGAAACTCTCTTCTCTTGTGTCGTATTTCCTCATAACTCTTGGATATTGTCGTCCTAAAATATGTCTGTTTCCTCACGATGTTTTCCTTAACCGCTAAGCGAGTGCAAATCCACACATAACTCGAAAATACAAGTCGTTGGTATAGCGCCAGATTTGAACCAGGGTGCGTCTGGATAAAAAGCAGACACTGGAACCGCTGAGCCACACTAGCTTTCAGTAATTGAGACAGTGCTATATTTGATTGGAAATAGTGAGTAACGTAGCTTTGCCTGTGATGTTTCCAAATAATGCCTATGCTACTATCTGGCTGCCTATGTTTATATCGAAAAACGTGAAGACCCGTCACTCATTTTGCGTGATGTTAGAGAAAACATACCGACAATTTTTTACATTTATATAAATAACTTACGTCTGGGCATCATAGTGATACAAGTCAATATGTATTTGTACTTGTATGACACATTAGGCTAAGCCCTATATCACCTCAGGCGTTGCACCATAGGCAACGGATTGCTTACTATCAAGCAAGCCGACTGCATTTTCCCTACTTTTTTATAAAAATAAATTGCAATAAACTGTTTAAAATTTTTATTTCATTACGTCTCTTGTCGCATTGTTCGATATTATTAAAATAACTTGAAAATATTCATCTGTAAAGAAAGTTTATACGTAAGTGTAATAGAACTGTTGCGATGATATCAGCACGAGCCAAATCGCCGAGATATCGCGAGATCCAGTTCCATGAAAACTGTTAGTTAAAAATTACTAGTTAACAACTTTGCCAAAATCCGGAACAAGCAATTACATTGTTGTACCCTCAAACATTCTATTTAAATTTGCCAATTTCCAGTGAACAATTCGCAACTCGTGGTCAAAGTTTATCTTGATCGAATATTTTTTTCCCGGAGGCAAATAGTGTTCGACCTGATTTTTCTAGCTGACTAAAGCCACTGACTGTGCAAACTCGTTCATCTGGCAACCCATTTACCAATTTTATGAACTCATCGAAATCATGACACATCGAAATTTAAGTAATTGACAGCTATTGGATTACAAGACTCGCTTACAGCACTTATAGGGCTGCTAAGCAAATTTGGTTACTAAACATTAACTTGCTTAGTAACAGTACTTACTTAACAGTAAGGATGTTTTGTATGCTACGTTGACGATCATATGTGACCAATCAACACTCTTCTGAAGCGAGATATTCAGTCCGCCAAAAAACAACCGATACATTTTCACCTTAATGATCAATCGGTTATCTGTAAAATATCCAAGTAAAATATCTATATTTCTCTTTGCACTATATATTAATGAGATCGGGGAATGTTGACGCATTGCTATCAATATTACTTGAATGATTAATATGAAGCCCGACCTTTAAAGTTGTTCTACTAAAAACTAACTTAAAAAAATAGGTGTACAAAATCCGCCAAAAACCTGTCACAAACGAATCAGAGAGATCACAACCAAATGGAAATTAATTACATCAATGAAACCCTTCATCGACCGACACAGAACAAAGGCTCCAAATGATGAAATATAATGAAAACTCTGAGAAACAAATCTCACCTTAACGTCAGCATTAAATAAATATCTGTTCAAACAAAACCGCGCCGAGCTCGGGTGTTTACCCTCGTTGATTTATTACATCGCTAGGATTCAGGAATTAGGCACAATTGCTAAGATGAATGTGGCCGCTACAAATTTTGTGTTTGAGATGTTCTCCGCGGCGATCCAGCCAGTACCGCCAGTAACTGGGCTCCTCGGCGATCCAGCCAGCACCGCCAGTAACTGGGCTCCGCGGCGATCCAGCCAGCACCGCCAGTAACTGGGCTCCTCGGGGTACAATTGAAACGGCTGCACTGCAATTAAGCTTGTTCAGTTTAATTCTTAAAGCTGATTCCACTGAGTTGGTTGCAGTAAATAAATTGCGAATCCAATTGCCCTCCTTTGGGCTTTTTGTTTGCGGTTTTTGCTTAACGTCTTGCCGGATGCAGTTTATTGCTTTATTTTTATTTTAGTACGTATGTTATTTTGTAAGAGTTTTTATGTAAAAGTATCACATACAACGAATATTAATTAGTCGAAAATTAATGAACACTTGCGTAATTGAAAAGGTGGGAGATATATTTAGTTACGTAGGGATATTCATTGTTTAGTTTGCACAGTAAGCACATTACTGTGTGTATACTTTGTTATAAGTTAAATAAAACTTTACTGAGGTAACGGATACTTATTCAAATTATTATTAACAATGCAAAAAAAACCCTAAATACCCTTTAGCTATCAAAATATCAAAAAACTGCTCAAAACAAACGATTTTTCATAAATCTTTAGCTAAATATTTTCAACAATTTTTATTTTATTCCGTTAAAATAACCTTAATCCACTATATCGAACATTTTGATTAGAAACTTGAGAGTGCTTAGCTTGGAAGCTACTTCAACTGACAGGCCTACAAAATTAAACTGATATTTATGTTTATTTAAAGCTCATGTTTTCGGGTTAGAACCCGAGCCCAATTTACAAAACTCCTGGTAACATGAAAGTTTTATTCTAGAAGATTTACGTTTCCAAAATTTTACGCCTTAATTGTTAAAACAAAACATACATTAGAAAACTACAAGACGTTCATAGTTGGTTGTCAAAAGTCAAGTATTTTATTATTATATTTGGGTACACACAATTTGAGGAATATGAACAGTTTTAGTCACTCAATTTTTCTTAGCTCTTAAGTCCCACCAGACAAGAGTTTGCTATGAAATTATGGTCAACCAAAACACCGCCGAAAAAACACCGCCTTATTATTTAACGCTGTTAATATGACGGTAGAAAATCTTGTGAAGCATGTCTGAATTAAATTACTTATCTAGGCACCTCGCTTCTAATGCTGTCAAACACAAAAACGTCTTTTCTCAGTCGAAGAGATGCTGGCAGGGACCTAATGTAATTTGTACCAGAGGTTGATACTTAGACTCAGTTGATCAGAGACTACCATCTAACCTTTCTTCCGTGGATGGATCCGAGCACCGAGCACGATGTTTTTTTTCTTTGTTGGCCACAACCATGTAATGTGCCAATTTTCAAGTTAAACAGCACTATTGATGTATTTTTTTCTTGGTTGGTCTCGACTAGGTTATGTTTCCAAGTAAAAATTTACTATGTATCGAATGTAGGTTTAATGACAATACAATAATTGGACATCGCCATCTTAAACTGATGATGAAGACTGAAAGCAGGCACTGCATCTTCATTCAGGGGGTAATAATAGATGTGCAGGGCTTGCCAAGTGTTGTTTTGACATAAAACGTGTCATCATCACCATGTAAAAATTAAAGGTATTTCGTCATTAAGCCCTCAATAAATACGCCTTTGCTCCTATATTTATTATAATGGTGTAATGATGTAAGGCGAATTTTTCACCATTGTTACGCGTTCATAAGGTGTGATGTTTTCACCGTAGAGGATGTTTTTATTCGTTCCTACTCACAAGGAGGCTGTAAAACGTGTACCTTTGAAAGGTTTTTCCTTGCAAAAATAGACATTATTTTTCTAAGCTACTTCTTTGTATCTATCACTTGTCAACTTTGCCTTCGGGAAATAGAAGTAATTTGTGATCTATCAGAAATATCTAGTTGTCTATTTATCTAGACAGTAGATTTATGTTGGAGTTCAAATAACAGTAATATCTACTTTATGTAATAGTACGTGGTAGTTTTTTTTTTAATTAGTGTGTTATGAACTGATTTCAAAAAAAGGAGGTCATAAAGTCTTCTGAAAGTTTTTTTTTTTATTATTTACACAATAATTTTAAATAGCGATTTCAGACAAAACGCTTGAATTAAGAAAAGTGAAGATTCACTACTATTTTTTTTCTTCTAAATGGGAGTGATCTAATTCTAAAATGTGATCAATTCCTTAATTCGATTCAAAGATATTTAATTTGCGTATAATATGCAAAGTCATATCTATCTTAAGATCCCAGCTTATTAATTAGTTTTCAGACAATGGAATTCAATTAAAGATGCCTTAACCAAGCGACAGGCTGGGGTAAGGTATGTTGAATAGTTAAAGCTGAGTACTACCTTTGTAATATATATATAACTAAGCTGCATTTGAGATGATTTTTTCTTATATTGCACCTTTTGACTACCAAATCTCTTGAAATAATACATACACTAATAATAATACTAGCGGGAGTCACCGGTCGTAAATCTAGGTTTCTGCCCAATTGTTAAATTTAAAAAAATCTTAAATGTTTCTACCTCATCCATGAATGTTCCTCTGACATTTTTGTTTCGGTTCGACTTCGGTAGATGTATCGATTTTTTCAAACAAAATTAAATGTAGAATCCTTAAGAATATCAACCTTAACGACTGTGACGACACACTGAAACAGAAGTCTTCCAACATACGGAAACGTACTGTCTGTGTCGGTGTCAACCGATCCACAGAAGCGTCCGATATAACGCCACCCAAGGTGTTCGCAACATACATTAACACAACAAACGTACATCGTTCACATCAACAAACCAATACAACAAACCACATCGAATAGATTAGGACTTATTTGTATTATTTCAACTCGATTCCACGATATATGAAAGTCATTCATGCCCTCTAGAAGTCGAAACGGTGATTCAAAATAATTCATACCTGAATACAATAAAAGTCAACCCTTTCAATAGTATTATTTTTAACAATGTATCTTTATATTGAGAGTTTCTATGAAATCAGTACTGAAAAAGATACATTAAGCATTCTTAATACTTGCAAATTTAATATATCATTGAACAGAGAGAGTTATCCTCAATTATTTTGCCCTGAAATAAGCAACATCACTAAAGTAGACCCAATTAAGCGGATTATAAAAACTTTGTAATTTAAATTAACGACTGTTAGGTGAACTCCAAACCAGAGCAATTACGGTATATATTAAAACTTTTAACAAAGCCACTTACCCTCGAGGGAACTTAAAGTCCATATACAAAACTGCCACCATAAAATAACTGGAAGTTCTCAATTCAAACGTAACACCGCAGACGCAAACTTGGCTGGAGCGCACGCGAACACGTCCATACCTCAACACGGCTCCGGAGCTACTGAATTTAGGACTCTCCGGAAAATTATCTGTTGCACTAAGTTCTATACATGCGCAATCCTCTCGCAATTTTTCCGCCCTATTTCTCAACGATCGCTCGCTTTTACTTTGACTCACACTCCGTCACAAAAGGAAGTCACCAATGGTTGCTACGTTCGCTGCTAATGTAGAAGGATATTTTAATAGTAAGGAAATTATTTGTCGCTTTGTTTAGCGATATACGTATTACGTAAATTTAGGGACAGCGGTGTTTATGCTCTTTCGACGCCTTTTGTTCGTTTTTTTTATATCTAGGAATAATAGAGGTCATACTAAGGCTTTTTGTTCGCGCTATATTTATGGCGCAGAGGTCAAAAGGCCATCCGGTCGAGCGAGGAAGAATATAAATGGGCTTAAAAAACGGACTTAGTCAAGTTTTCGTAACGAGAAAAGGTTTTAGTACTGTGCTTGTCCTTCTTATCTAGCTTTACAGCTTTCAGAATATTTTCACGAGTCATTTTCACGCTGGCGTTTCAACGGAGTTAGTTTTTGTGAGAATACGAGACAAACTAAGCTTTGAAATAATTTTCAATAGTAAGTGTTTCTAAATACTGTTTGTATAGTTGCCTCATACTTTGCAGATTACGAAATTACTGAAGACAGAAATGTTTTTTCTATACTACAATTATTTCAAAATATCTTCTTTCCCAGAAGGTAGAATGAACATTTTTAATACAGATTTACGGCTTTACCAGGTATACTGAAGTCTGGAAAATGTTAAGACATATTTTTTTTTTACATGATATAGGCTTACGCTTGACTACAACTTGCCTGATGGTAAGCAACGTTAAGGTCTACGATGTAGCGCGCTTGCCTAGAAGAAACCGGTTTACTCTCGACTTGAAGACCGACAAATTATAGTTCAAGGGGAATAGAGAACATTCATTAGAGAGAATTATTAGGGGACATTCGTTCCTATAAAGAAAAACATGAAAGGTATTTCTCCGATCTGATTAATATATAATTCACTTACACGTCGTACGTTCCGACATTAAATCTATGCAAATATTATAATTACCGGAATTAGCTGCGCCTACGAAACCTGCGTACGTTTTTGGGTATGTTCATACCGCTTTTAGGACCAAAATCCGGTATTATTAACATTTATACAGCGGATAATCTCCGAAATACGGTAATTTTGAAGTCGGGACAAATGGGCCAGCTGTTTAATTATGTTTATTTTAATTTAATTTCCGACACTTTGCGAGCGAAAATTTGTAGTCGATGAAAAAATGTAGCCAACTCGAGAGAAATTGTGACGCTTTGCGGTAATTAAATATTTTCGAGGGAAAATGTTCCTTAATTACTGTTTTCTTTGGATCGCTTATTTTACATTTAGTAATTAATGCGTTAATATTATACTTTAACAAATTCTTGGTAAATAGGTATTACCAATTATTGATCCTAATATATATTTATTAATATACCACTCCTCACGTCTTACAAATTTATATGGAAACTACCAACTCACTTCATATCCTTAATCTACAATTAAAATAAAGAATAAATAAAATAAATTGTCGAATTATCCAGAAACATATTATCTGAAACAAACAATCACAGTTTAAGCTAGATTAACAACATATTTTATTGTGAAAATGTTTTATGTGAAAATTACTTTTGTTACAATATATTGTTTAAATTGTGATGTGAAGTAACTAATTTTGTAATTATATGTAAAGTGTGAAAATATGAAATGGAAGACTTTCAAAATACAGCAGTCAGTGTCTGCTTTCGTTAATGTTTAGAAAGATTTAAAAACTAAGAAAGTTTGAGTGATATTGATCGTCCTCAAATTATAATTGTCTTAATTAAACATTCATATACCATAATCGGAGTATCCTGGTTTACTACGAACTGTGAAATTAATGAGCACCTTCAAATAAAGACTGTACTGGAAGAGAACCAGGTAAATACATTATGCATATACGAATCGCCTAGCAAGGCATCCTAACCAACTCGCCCAGAACCTGAGGACTCGAAGATACGAACCAAGGCTAAAGAGGAAGGTCGTGGTAGCCAGCGACTGACATTGGGCTCCACCAGACAATTGAATATAAGGAGATGCATTTAGTGGAGTGCACACTTTACAACAACAATTGCACAGACCACATCTGCTTATAGAAATGCTGATTGTAGATAGAAAAGAATATTAAAAAAAATTAAACATTCAGCTACAGGCAACACACACGTTTTGTAGTTTTAAGTTTCGTATTTTGTATAACAAATTGGTTTGGGAAATAACATACAGAACAGTAGAACTACGTACTTTAATTATTTATTATTACTGTAGAAGGCACTGTATTAATGCACTCACATTTTTATACAAAACCTCGATTTCTATTCTCCAAACAAAATTGTCGAAATTTTTAATTTAGTTAACAGTATTTGGTAATAAAATATGGAATCGCTGACGTGGCCATCACAACCACGCGCGACATTCATATGACAGTTTACAATTCGCACTCAATCGAAATTTGTAATCGAGTTTTGCGTCGGTTTCAATAAAAGCCGAGTCAATATTAGCTATGCGGTGCTATGAAATATTGGGTACCGATAGTTTTGATTTATAGAAGGCATATAGACAAAGGAACAGAAAAAAATTGGTCGTTAATTTTACAAAGAAAAAAGAATACGGCCATATTTTACGATATGTTTGATTATGTAAAATCGAATTGTTATTAATATCTTTTTAACAAGTTAAAAGAAAGAAGAAAGATTAGAAAAACTTATAAAGTTATTTTATGGACACTCTTCTGTTTACGATGAATATTTACAACGACAGTAGAAAACTCATCGATAGTAAAC
Source organism: Macaria liturata (assembly GCA_964023185.1). Classification (NCBI taxonomy): domain Eukaryota; kingdom Metazoa; phylum Arthropoda; class Insecta; order Lepidoptera; family Geometridae; genus Macaria; species Macaria liturata. Next base: position 415,732 of record OZ026810.1, read on the forward strand.
AAAACATTCAACACTATTCAATAAAGATAAATGTGTATTGCGTTACATGCAACATTCGACACCATTGTCAGTTTCAGATAGATAGTAAAACTTTACACTGCGCACACAAAACTAATATGATATTTGAATGAGTACAAGTTATTATACTGATTCACTAGAAGATGATCGCGACTTCGCTCGCATTATTTCTGGATAAAAAGTAGCTTATAACACTTCTAAAACCTCATACTACCTACATACCAAAAATCATGAAGATCCGTTCAGCCGTTTTTGCGTGATGAACGTTTAAATAAACAGAGCTATAGATAACCAAAGAAACAGAGAAACAGAAAACAGTCAAAATTTCTAGAAATTGTTAGAACGTTATCTGCTATCAATTCGAAGTGTATCTAAATATATTTTTTAATATCTTCAACGTTCAGGCTTTCCCTCTCCAGCTTTATTATATGTATAGAGATATAATTTTGTTACAAGTTTTATCTTCCATTTCAGTTGGTACAGATTTTTCACCTCCTACTACAGTTTATCTAGTGTCCAGTCCCTGGGATATTTCTGTTTTGTATCAACAACTCCTATCGTCCTACTGTTGACTGACAATATGGATTTCTATAGCCATACCGAGTATATGTAGGCAGTGTAAGCCCCTCAAGTACTCCCTTTGATGCCTTATGTTTGAGATACAAATATCTAACATCCGCAGTACTACCTAACTTGGTCATAAGCTATAAGCAACATCTTCTTAATACATATTGGCAACACTTACGTAAGTTATTAAGTAACAAAGTGAGGCATGTATCTAGCGGGTGCTCTAACGGAGAATTAAACAATGTTAGTTGGGGACAAAGCGAGTGAAGAGCCCTCTGCCGGCCTTTGTTCGCCGCCCTGGTGATGTTTCTTTTATTAGCGGTGCAAGGTGCGAGAGAACATTATGGATAATTCTCGAGTTTAAACTAACAAATTAGGTAACTGTTAGACACTGTTTAGCTAGCTACTTAGTCACGATATACGAAAGAAGTAATTTCATTCAACGGACGTAAATTCGCATATAGTGTACATAGAACATACTCTCAAACTTTAGTATATATACGCTTCAGAGTTAAAATGAGTTGTTTACGTTTACTCCTTTGCCTAAGTCCGTTTGTTAATGAGATCGTTATCTGAACAACAACTTCCGCTAGCATGTCAAATTTAACATTCTAATTGTACTATTTCCATAAAGTTTTCATTATTTCCTGAAAAAGCGGTTACAATATTTGTAGCTTTTGTGAACCTTTATAATCAAGGTGAGGTGGGTTCAAAGACTTATATGCTGACCCTTAGGTACAAACCTAAAGCATTTTTTAGGGTTGGATAAGTCTATAAAGGCCTCCGCGATACCACGAATATGTAAGGTCAGGTTAAACAAAGTAGCTAGTATAGTTTAAATATGTACATAATTTTAACCTTTACCCCACGTTAGGCTACTGTAATAAGTTTATTGGTTCTAATGAAGAATATCTATTTCAGCGTACGAATATAATTAAAATTTTGGAATATTTCATTATTTTAACGAAATATTTATCTGTGAATTCACATCAAAAGTTTGCGCGAATTGCCAAAATGTTTTAGCTATCGAATTACCTACATGATTTGTAACAATAATAATCACTGAAACATATTTAATATCCATTAGTATAATGTACTGTTTATTTCATGACTGTTTCCTGAAATATTTATTTTCATGATATATTTTAAACATTTCCAGTCATTACGTCGTTCAAAATAATCAGTTAAGGCGTAGTGCGGCCGGATAAGCAATGCGTGGTTGTGGCAAAAAACAGAACTCAAATATAAGTATAGTGTCAGACACTTTAAGCAGAACGTAGCAATGTCCTGAGTAAAACGGGCTAGCACTGATAATAAACAATACTTTCAGTAAAGTCAGTATGTAGTGCCTGAGGTAGATATTCCTTGATATTAATGAAAACAAGGCTGCCAAAAACTTTCAACCAAATTGAAAATCGATTAAAAATGCGAAAAAAACTAAGTGCAAATTCCATAATATTGTCGCTAATTTCTCATATCTTGTTCGTCTCAAGACCGACCAGAAAGTGGAGTACCTTTAAACCAGCCACACAAGACAAGATTGCTTTTGTACGCGACGCCGCGATGTCACTCGAAACTTTAATTTTATTCCCCAGGGATAAGGCCGGATCAAAATCCATGAGAAAAAGCGTCAATTTTTTTGTCAATAAGAATAAAACTATATTTCTCTCTCTCTTGAGTCGTATTTTCTCAAGACATAGGATCGTGGCTCCCGCAGAATTAATTCTATAGGGGAGTTCTCTTGGGCAGATACATCGTGGTGGGCACACAGGCCACGGAAGACACATGTCCTCGGATAATGTGGTCCTCAAACATGTCGGTTTCCTTACGATGTTTTCCTTTACCGTTAAGCGAGCGCAAATCCACTTGAAATTATAACTAACATTTAACTTGAAAATACAAGTTATTGGTAAGGACTGGATTCGAACAAGGGCGCTTCCGGATGAAAAGCAGACTCTGGAACCGCTGAGCCATACTAGCTTAAAACAACATTTAACGTTGTAGAAAACAATATTGCACAGGAGGATTATAGCAAATATATGCGCTTATACACTTTACTAGGATTATAACACTGAATATATGCGCTTATACACTTTACTAGGATTATAAAACTGAAAAACTATGCGCTTGTTAGAGTTAAAAAACTGTAAAAAGTCTCATATTATAATATTTTTTATTTCATGTACAAATTAGGGCTCAATTAAGTAGATTAAGTTAAATTGCTGTCATATTAATCATTACCGTGTAATATTTTCACATGGTAGCTAAAATTTAACGCGTATAATAATGTAATTTGATCGTAAACTGTATATTTTATCAGGCTATTGGCGGCGGCAGCCAAATATGGTAAGTTAGTGTTTGGCAGCTCAACTAAACCTATTCGGTGGATAATTCTATTGAAATTAGTCGAATTAACATACTCGTGCTATGTATGTATACAGCCATAGATATAGATACATATGTCGTAAGGCAATGCAGCCAGCATTTTGGGTAAGCTGCCTTTTGATAAAGTAGATTAGTAAGGTTGTACATAATATATCTTGTTTATAATATTTTTTTGTATTTAAAGTGTATTTATTATAAAGTTTTGTTTTAATTGAATGAAAATTTAGATTATTTTTTTTTGTTGTAAGTTTAGCTTACATTAATTCTTGTTAATCTTTTTAAATTAGGTATGCTTTTTGTACGAACACAGATAAGATAAAGATTCATTACCTATATCGTATGTTTAGTACTGTATTGATTTTTGTTTGGGTTTTATTGGACTTAATAAAATTAATTTTATTAAACTGTATAATGTACGATAATTAAAACAGAAATAAATAACTTTTTTCATTAATTTTTTTTGTCAGTTAACTCGACGCATTTTTGGTGCATTAGTACTTATTTTTTTATTATTTATAGCTGTTACGATAATTTATAATATTATATAAAAGTAGATTTTTCTCCCGAGTATTTTTTTTAATAAAAATACTAAAAATAATTTTCTTAGCTATTACGCATTGCTTGCATTTCACGCAATAAATCAGCATTTTTTGCTAGTAAACCATCCACTGGCAACACAGCTTTTATTATATATTTTTTTGCGATAACATGTGTCGTTATTATATTTTCTGCTCAGACAAAGTCAAAACATTCGCATTCATGTAATATATCAGCTCCGCGCGTCCTATAAAAATAATCCGAGCTAAACCGGCAAATGCGTAAATGGCTTCAGACACAGAGTAGATAATCTTACGTCTGTCAAGTTGTTATAACTAGGTTTTACGTGAAATAACATCGTCATCACTTAGTACCTTTGGTTACTAGGTACCTACGACCACAAGATCTGCGTGACTGAGAGAAAGTACTAGCTTTTGTTAGTACTGTCTGGTGTGGAGAGCTTTCAACCCACCCCAAACGTGGCTTAAGGCTTCCGGGGCTCATTATATTGCGGCATTCATTTGTGATTTCCAAAATTAACCATTTGACGTACGTGTCAGTCTCTGGTCAAATAAAAGGGTCATTTACATGTTCCTGCAGCAGGGCTAGCACGGCATGGGGACAAATAGTCTTTCCTTTTATCCACCTGTCAGTGTATTTTCCACCTTACATAGCATGACAACAGTGGAAAGAAATATAATTTATCCCATTGACTTTTCTGGTGGAATATTCATGAAATTTTATCACGCTACTCCCCGCTGTAAATATAAGATAACAATAAAAAGAATGAACAATTTCTGAAGGTTAGATTAATTGATACAATGTTTGAAGAATAATTCAAACATTGTATTCATTTTAATTAAATTTCGTAATTATGGCAACAAAATAGGAATAAAATTTTATCACGCTACTCCCCGCTGTAAATATAAGATAACAATAAAAAGAATGAACAATTTCTGAAGGTTAGATTAATTGATACAATGTTTGAAGAATAATTCAAACATTGTATTCATTTTAATTAAATTTCGTAATTATGGCAACAAAATAGGAATAAAATATTATAACGCTACTCTCGCCGTATATCTATCGCGGTTTGACTTTCCCCCGGCTAGTCCGTGCTAAAATTGTCAGCGGGGAAACAAATTCTTTTCTTTCCCTCGGGATATACGGTGCTAGCCCTGCTGGTCAAATGATATAATTAACAGTACTTTTTATTTTGGAATAAGTTAAACTACTCGTAACCCTGTATTAATTTTATTGATCTTTAATTGAGATCAAATCGTAAAAGCAGTGTAAGCTACGACTCGTAGAAGGTCTACAGTAAACTCGTAGCGCCATCTACGAATGCCGTAGCGCTATCAACGCTACACATACAGTCATAACAATAAAGTCACATAGCAATCCCATCATAATACGAAATCACATAACCAAAAGACGTAACATAAAGGACATTGCTTTCACGAATCGAATTTAAGGTCGCAATTCGCGCCCCACTCTCGTAAACTGCATAAATAAATTGGATATACGAGGAAAAAACTGTGCCACTCGTGATCTTTATTGTTTCCCCAAGTGTTTATAAAAACAATTTGATAGATAAAAATGATTTAGTGGAATTTGAGTCGTGTTGCGGTGAAATAGATGCGTGTGCTGTGATATGAATAAAGTTGGTATGGAGGCGCGCGGTGCCTATGACACGTTCTTTGTGAACTCTCTTGCTTTGTCTAGACAAGCTTTGTTGTTAACTGAGGAACTTATTAGCGGCGTGACGTGATATGCCTGCTCATAATTAAAAGCTGTTTTAATGTGTCCGGGATCACGAACAAATATTGTATTTAATTTTCTCCTTGGATTGCTTCTTATACCAGGTACTCTTAAATTTTATTAATATGCAACAAAAGTAAGCTTAAAGTATTTTAATTTTATAAAAATTATAAAAATTTGAACAAAAAAATAGATTACAGCAAATTTCATAAGAAGTAAAAAAAACAGTTTCATAATAAAATCTCAGTTCCATAACAGCGCGGACGTGCTTAACAAATTTCTCTTGAGAATTAATAAGAGGCTTGTAGTCATTAAAAACCTCCTACATTCCACGTCGGATCGGATGTTCGTAAAAATGTGAAATGAGAAAATCATTAGCTCTTTGAAAATGTCAAATTCGAGTGTTTGTTACATGACATGAGGTTATTATTGTTTTTCTTTTTGTTGTCTGTTTTCAGATTAAAACCTGCTGTTTGTCATAGTACGGTAGTTTGTTACAGAAACCCTTGGAGTGGTTTGAGAACTCTGACACCAGAGTTGGTCACTCGAACTTGTATATTGTTGTTTCCTTTGTCATGCATTTTTTGCAAAAGAAATCCAAAACTAACAACTAAAAAAGACACCACCTACTACTAATCTACCTTTCATTAAATATAATTTCAATACTCAAGGAACTGAAGATCAAGACGAGGCTTTCATCCATCTGCCTATAAAGAGTCCTTGAGTATTTCGGTCACATAGCTCGTAAAGATGGGAGCAACCTTGAAAAGCTGGTTATTACAGGCAAGATCGAGGGTAAAAGACCGCGGGGACGAAGCCCGATGCGTTGGACTGACCAGATTCGCACCACACTCGAAACGAAAGTTCATGAAGCCATTCACACGGCAAATGACCGGAGTCGATGACGCAAGATCGTGCGGGAGAAGATGATCCGTGGCGGGGTCACGACCCTCAGCAGTGAGGAAAACGACGCGAGGAGGAGGACCTTTCATAAATTTCGTACCCAATGATATTTGCAAACATTTCATCTATTCGAGTAAAATAGGCCATATAACACAAATTTGGCCATTTCAATCCCTTTCCAAAATCACCTATACCGTGAAGCTATAATACTAATAACCGTAATTTTGACACAATTGTACAGTACCCAGCACAGTTGAGATCATTACGAGCATAATGTCACATGTGACCGTACTTAACCATTCAACCATTACTACGTAAATCACATACAACGCTGTAACTTTAAGCAATTAACCAGTTTCAATATGACGATATCGCAGCGACCAAATATACGTGACCGTTGCTCGTCTAGTTTGAATCACATTTAGATAAGAAAATACAGAAGCGGCAATGGTTTGCGAATGAAGATTTAAAGTTGATTGTATCGCTATAGGCAGTTTCAAACCGTGGTCGTGGAACTAGGAATGAGGGAATATTAACAGGAATTCCTTTCAGATTGGCTTGAGGTGATGACGTCACACACCCTAGACGTCCCTTCAAACTAAAATTTTATCAAATTAATGTGATAAGTTGGCTACAATATGTTTAATCTAAAAAGCCGCAAGAAACGCATTATTTTTTCTTTCATTCTCAGACATGGCCAGTGAAATTTGGAAACTCTAAATCAGAAAACAAAATCGATGATAAAGGTTTTGATTAGGTTTTGGCAAGTTATGAGCATTTAAATAAACAGAAATAGAGACACAAATAAACAGACAACAAATATAAGAGCTGAAACGTGTTTTATTATTGATTTAATGTATACCCAAACATTTTTTTCCCAATAGAGATCCAGATTTATTACCCTTTTCAGCTTTGTTATCCGACATCGACGACATTTTTTGACAGGATAAAAACAATAAGTGAAATGACGTCACTAGGTTACATCGCCTATGAGTTGATTCGTCCCACGTCACTCGGACGCTGTCATTACACGATGGATAATTTGGAATTGTCTTGTGTTATTTGGTGGTGATAGGGTTACATTAGATAGCTGTTATATTGTATCTCTGTGATTCAATGATGGTGATTGTATTTGTAGTCCAAACTATCCAAATGCAGGTGTGATACTTAATTTTATGAGCAGTTTTATCAAGTCAAGACAAATCAATGTAATAAAATTGATATGAATTATTAATTTAATTCTTTAATATATAGAAACTACCTACAAATAAATTAATCGGTTCGTAAACGACAGTTGAAAAACTTTCCTACTTCATTCATACCATTGGCTGTTAGGTTCATAGTAAATTGTAGTAGATAATATAAATGATAGAAATCGTGATTTTAAAATAGTTTTCTTAGAACTTTGATTCATAGATCTCGCAACAGATGTTTATTAAAAATCTCATTTGAAAACAATATTATCCACCTGAAAAATATATTTAAAACTCTTATAATAAAACAAGTCTATATACTAAATGTACATGGGCATTTTATATGGTACTCTGTACATGGGCATTTTTTTATATTGAAAGCTGTTATGTAACACGAGTATTATTTCGTTTTTGCCCTGATGTTCGCTAATGTATACCTACTGTAATACACCAATGCCAACCAGAACAAAGCGTTGACAAGTTAGACGATAGGATTAAATCACCGATATCCCACTAATACCGGAACTACTATTTTCGCAAGCGAATGCGTGACAAACCGTTGTTTAACAGAAAAAAAACAAACCTTGGCAAAACTATTCGAGTTGATGAAGAACATTACACGATAAATAGAATCTATTAGTCAACTTTCAATTTATGCTGAAACTGGGTCAAAGTAGATCACATGAAAGTTCAGTAGAATGGCTTCCAAACTCGGGGCAGTTAATGAGTTTTTTAATAAGAAGAGTACTTGGCGTTGGTGTGGAGCAAGTTTCCTAATAGTTGAATGTACTTAAACGGTGATGGAAGAAACTTACGCTGGAATTTTTGATCTCGTTATTGTGATTTGCATTTCAGTGTTACGTGGCTTGAATTTTAGTAATAATGTTTTAAACAGCTGGTACTTCTAAAAACCGGATTTAGTTACCAGAGTAACCACGCAATTGTTCGTGTCTTCCTTTCAACACATTATGTATATTATTTGTTTTGGGAGCCATGGTTCATTCAAGAAACATAAAATTTCAATAAAAAATATACAAAATAAGCCACTCAAAAGAGCCGCAGCTATTGTTCCTCTTAACTGAATGAATTCATTAAATATTATTATGTTACATAAAAGTCTCATAATAAAATTTAATGATATTTTCATACATTAATGCTTATTTCAAATAAAAGGAAAATCCTCATGGGATAGGCCGTGGGATAAAAGTCCATTTCCAATAAAAATATAGCTCAAATTTGATACAAAAGAAAATTACACTCACTTAAATGAAGTACCTACGCTATTACAGGCATATAGGTATATAAGGGCGATATGCGAATGTTATATCATACTCGTCTCAAGGACTAGTTCAAAGTCAAAGTAAGGTCTTAATGATTATATTGTTACATGAACAAATTGTACAACGAGTATTAGGTATTTGATAAAAAAAAAAAAGCGTAATAGGAAATATGTTTAACCATAACGCTCCATCTACCTTACCATTTTTACCGTATCCGGTATAAAACGGAGATAATCATAAAAATATCATTCAATTAATGGAAGAATGAGTATGTCTCGTTATATATAAACACCGCTCGCGTATTGGCTTGTTGAGATGCAACGTAACATCAACATTACCAGGCGCAACTTAGATATCATCTTTCGTAGATGTGATTCGACCAATGATGATTATGATATTTTATAAGTAAATATAAATCAAACCTTTTAAACAAAGCCACATATATGCATACGGCTTTAGTCCAATGCGATGAACCGTACGGGTTGGGACCGCATGATTTCCCCAAAGAAGGGATATGTCCAAATCGTACCCTTCTCTTTAACGCGATAGGTGAGCCATGATATAGATTAATTTCAACTATTTTAATCTTCGAGGCATAAATTTGTGCGATTATTTTTTCTGCCTTCTATTACTTTTGTAGATCTCAGTAAACCCTTTTACGTAAATTGGTTAGAAACAAGATACAAGTTTGTCTAAACCCGCTTTTTAATTTCTGTCTACAAAATACCATAAAATAATTATATTTACGCTCTCCAAAAAAGTGCTATTACTCAAACGTATGTTCCTTATCTATGCTTATAAGAACTTTATTATTTATGTTCGTTATATAGGACAATACGATATTTGGTCATAATATGACGTTATATCTAATGGTATTTTCGTTGCACATTTTAAAAAGTTTATTACAATTGCAATAAGTTCCTTTCCAATTAAATGAGTAACAAACACAAGTGTCAAGAGTTTTGGAACCATCCTAACTCCATGAAAGCAAAATAACTGTATCACATTTTAGCCACCTGTAAGCCTTATCACGGTCAGTAAAAATTTGCCTGTGTATGTATTATATACCTATATTATGATACGTTTTTCCCGCTACAACTTTTCCGTCCGTCCATTCTTGCGGAAAGGACCATTTTCCGGTACAGTTTTATCCGTTCACGGATTTTCGCCTTTGCTTTACTTAATCCATGGGGTCTTATTGTGTATTCGCGCGGAGAGAGAGATTACGGAAACCACGTTATGATTCGAGAGAGTTTCCTTGCCAGCTATATATTTGCTTTAGCTGCATTTTTGGTAAACAGGATTTAGGTTTAGGTGTTAGATATTATATTAGATATTTTTAATTGAAAATGTAGGTAGACTTCCTTTTTGCCTACAATATATGTATGGTTAGTAATATGTAGATCAACATAATAAGAGTCGATCATGCGGAGGCGGTAGTTCATGCAGTATGTTAGAACAAGCTAGAAGAATAGGAATGCAACATGATCGGAGACAATTTGACACCGATTTCATTTTTATATTCAAAATTGGATGTCATTTGACAAAATTTCTGCTAATATATAACTCAATTTCATTCACTTTTTAATGTCGTCTATCCACATTATCACGTCCTGAGTCTTTCCCAACAGTCTCTAAGCTCGCTGCCTTATGGTCACATTCACCCAAATTGCTTTAGAAATGACGATTACACGGAGGCTGATAATTCATCCGGCCTGATAGGCCAACTTGGCGGATTTGTGCGACTCAATCAGATAAGTTCACCTCAATGTGTCTGCGGGTCGCGATTATTGTGCATGGTTTGATTGCGAAGTTCGGAAGGTCAGGTTTGGTTTGTATATCTAGCTTACATGTATAGGGTGACATGATACACGTGCTGGTTTTAATTGGCGAACAAATGAACCTATGAGTTTAAACCATTCAGTTTTGTTTTAGTTTTGGTTTTAAGTTTATATTTCCATGCTATTGGAATAGAATTATCCATTAGTTTTGTAAGCAAGTGCATAATTAACTGCTTTCACACAAATTTACTTTAAAAAAACTTACAAAAATACAACAATTTGCTTGCTTACATGACTACATTTAAATCGTATGCATACAGTACTTATGATAAAATAGTTAGATCCCAAACCCTAATATATTTATAATAATATACATTTTGGGTACTTTAAATGATATTGATTACATCCAAACGCATTTATTCCATCATCGCACGCCAATATGTTAGATAGCATAGAACTAGACATAAAATGAACCCAATCTTATCAAAAAATCGAGGAAACCTGTTTAAAATGTAGCCATAATGTTAATTTGAGTCAGCGCGACTTCCATGGTAAGAAATGTAATTTGAAGATATTTCTGTTTTTCCTTGTAGTGGAACACTTTCTTTTAAAAGCTTTCTCGACCTAAAATGGAATTAATAAAAAAGTTCAAAGTGGAATTTACACTTCTCTTGTTTCCGTTTTGTCATTTTAATAAATTTGTAATTTATTTATACACCAGCATTGGTATAGGCGAAACTTTGAGTATGCGTGTGAATGTCATATTGTGTGATAGATTATCCTTCCCTCTTTTTGTTTCTTGGTCCTTTGGTCTTACGGCTGAATTAATTTGGATGAAGTTTGGTCTAGAGATGGATAAAACATGCTTAATTTTTATGAATTTTACAATATTTAACTAAATTCCTACCAGTTCTTAAGTAATTATTCAGATTGCATTAGCTGTAATGAGCATACGAGAATAAGCCACTTGTTAGTATGTATGTATTTACGATAGAAAATAATACATATATATATATATATATTTTATCCGTTATCTAGTACCCATGATACAATCGTAAGCTTAGTATGGGGCTAGATGGCGCTGTGTGATATGTCCTGAAAATATTTTTTATGCATTTGTTACTTTACATAGATTTAACTTGAACCAAAGCAAAGCACCAAGGTAGGGCACTAATTTTCAGTCACATGGTTGTTGCAATACTTCCTCGTTAACTTTTGTTAAGGTTTTAGTAATCTAACAAAACTTTAAGCAATGTTTGACAACAGCAGCGACTAGGATAGATTAGGATTAACGATTTGGTTTTTGTTTGAAAGGTTTGAGTTTGAGTTTGAAAAAGTTGATTACTTTTCACAATCATTTTAATGTATTTCTTTTGAGTCGTATTTCCTCATGACTGAGGGTCGTAACCTGAATTCGTTAGAGGAGCTCTCTTGGACAGATACATCGTGGTGGGCGTCTTTCCACGGAAGACACATGTCCTTGGCTATTGTGGTCCTCAAACATGTCGGTTTCCTCACGATGTTTACCTTCACTGTTAAGCGAGTGCAAATCCACACTGAACTAGAAAATACAAATTGCAGGTGTAGGGTTGGATTCGAACCAGGGTGCGTCTGGATGAAAAGCAGACACTGGAACCGCTGAGCCACATTCGCTATTTACTGTATACAAATAAAGAAAACAACCAAAAACTTGGACAGAGGAAATATTGTGACAATTAGATGAAAGCAAGAGCACTTCCGACCATCTTCATCAATTCACTTTCTAATGGTCCCTTAAAATGCCTTGTAAAAATAAATTTAATTGTTTTTATATTTTCTCCAATTTTTCCCCAGTTTAGTGCCTACGTAATGTAATTGGCTTCGCAAGCTAAGGGCAGAAATAAACTTAATTGGGTACAATTAAAAAACGCTGCGGGCGCAAAAATATTACAGCAGATAAAAAATAAACCGAACACTGGATAGGGCCGACATATTTTAGTGAATAGATTTATTTTATAGTACTTTGGGGTGTTATTAATTTCCACTGACCAAAATCATGATTGTTTTTTCTTTATAGAAAGTTAATGTATTATACTAATAAATGTCAAATTAATATTATTTTTATATCATCACATAAAAGTACAAACTTGAATGGAAAACAAAAATGACAGGGCAAAATGCTACCAAAACAATAATCATTTAAGAACAATTTAAATTGAAGTTGCCAATTAAATTGGTACAAATTACTGTTCTAAAAACAATCAACACTTATATATTTATAGCAGTTAAATCTAACCTCTGCGTATGACCAGTATCCCAGATTTCTATTAACACAGTGGACAGAACAGGCTGGCATTTGACAGCTATCATATTGCAGGGCCATTACAGACCCTTTGTGGAAAGATTTCCTACCTCTATACAATTAGGCATACAGGACTAATTTCTTACACATAAAACTGGTAAAATAAAGGCCTAATAATAATACCGTCTTATTATTAAACGTGTTTTAAATATAAGACCAGGTCTATAAAAAAAATCGGTTCTTGTTGTTCAAACATCATATATAAGTACTTATAAACAATCAAAATGCCAACTTCAAATTTAGGACGTTGATTTATGATTGGTCACAGTTTCACCATTTAATTCTGATGACAGAAGAAACCAAATGCTGAACAACAAGAACGGACTGCATATTTTTAATTTTCTGGACTAATAGGTAAACCACATTTTGTAATAAGACCATAGATTTAAAAAACAGGGAAATAAGTTACACTACTATACAGAGTTACATGAATATCTGTAGTGAACTCATAAGATGAAGAATAAAAAAGAGAAGAGCACTTTTCTCGCAAAAAGAAGAATGTTACTGTTGTTGTAAAGCTTACATCACTAGGTACACGGAAATCAAACTTTACACCTTTCCAAAATCCACGAAAAAAATAACAGAAAGTAAAGTAGTAAAAATTTTTAGACATTGCTTTTTGCCATACTGTAGAACATAAACATATCTTTATTTTGCTTAATTTAATGCTATAGAATAACTGCTAGCACGAGTCTGTCCCTCATATTGCTATTTGGACAATATTACTTTGTGCAATTCTATATTCATATTTGTGTCCATTGAATTGGACTTACGTCCATACATAGAAGTCAATTCTAATTCAAATCGGCACTGGATTTTATTTGTATAAGCTAAAAATATGTCAAGGCTAGGTGTTAATATTACATTCGAATTTCTTTCTGTGTAGAACTTTGTAAAGTCAGCAAAATAAGAGACTTTCAGTTACCAAAATTATTATTTCTACTCAAGCCTTAGGTTTTATTTTATAGGGTTATTATATTCTGCTGTAGCAAATTGATTTCGTATTACAAACCACACATTAAATTTTGTCAACTGATTTTGTTAACTGATTGGTCGTTATATATTTTTAATGTTAGTCAAACAATATTTATCCTTGAAAACAGAGGTTGGCTGATAGAGTATACTTAACTATATTCTAATTAGTGTGTGTGATAGACATAATTTTGTATTAATAAGTATTCCGTGATATTTGACACAAAACCATTTTCCTCCTTTCTACACAAAACGCTTATGTGTGAGTACGAGATAATATAATATATCACAATAACACATTGTTGATACATCACTGATCAAATCATGCCGCTATTGTCCAATAATTACCACATCAAGTCACCCTGTCACACGCACAAGATCAAATTAGACATGCATAATTACCTTCCAGCTTGACTTTAATTCTCCGAAGTTGCTTTTCCAAGTTTCTGCTGGATTTTGTGAAAGCATTTTTACTTGCAACTGAGATTCGACAGCGTGGTTCATATTTACGTAACGCCAATAACGTTTGCTTTTAAACCGACTTCTAAAAAATGAGGTTGTCAAATAATTCGACCTGTTTATGTTTTTTTGCATTTAACGATAGATTAAATGGATTCTTGAAACTGATAAAAATGCTTTATTTGTTAGACTATACATACATATTTCTACTTATATGTTTTAGAAACTATAAAGATTATTTTAATGTTAAAATAGGTACAAGTTAAATTACTTGGAGAATAGTGAAAATTGCTTTTACTCTTATAGGTTAGGTAACTTTGTAAACTGTTTATTTACCTGTTTACAGCACCAACATTATTTATAAGCTAGCCGTACCTAAAGATTTGGATTAGGTCTATTATTATATGTATTCTAAGAGCTTAGAAAGGACTGTTCTCAAAGGAATAACGCCTAGGGTACTTACGTTTTCATATTTTCAACTACTTTTATGTATGTGCTTAGAGGGTAACTTCTTCGTGTTATTTTGCATAAACATTGTTATTTAACTTTAAACAATACATTCAAAATCAGCTTAATACATATGGAGGGAATATGTTTTTTGTTCTTTAAACGTTTTAAATCTAATGAAAAAGTCGCGAAAGTAGCGGTAAATGATTTAAATTTGTTGGTTTTGTGAACATTTATAATATTTAAGAGACTGCTACGAAACATTATGTTTTGTGAACATCAATAATATTTAAGAGACTGCTACGAAACATTATGTTTTGTGAACATCAATAATATTTAAGAGACTGCTACGAAACATTATGTTTTGTGAACATCAATAATATTTAAGAGACTGCTACGAAACATTATGTTTTGTGAACATCAATAATATTTAAGAGACTGCTACGAAACATTATGTTTTGTGAACATCAATAATATTTAAGAGACTGCTACGAAACATTATGTTTTGTGAACATCAATAATATTTAAGAGACTGCTACGAAACATTATGTTTTGTGAACATCAATAATATTTAAGAGACTGCTACGAAACATTATGTTTTGTGAACATCAATAATATTTAAGAGACTGCTACGAAACATTATGTTTTGTGAACATCAATAATATTTAAGAGACTGCTACGAAACATTATGTTTTGTGAACATCAATAATATTTAAGAGACTGCTACGAAACATTATGTTTTATGCATCCAATAAAGTCTGTACAAATTTTAAGCACGCTTTCAGTATCATATTCAATATCAATAGCGTAAATTTCAGGAAAATATTAAGAACCCACTTAACAGGCATGACGAAACTAACAATCATACTACCTCACTGGATAGTCTATTTTAAAAATTGGACAAAGATGAACAGGGTTAGTACTTACCTAAATAAGTCAAATTTAATCTCAGCTAGTTTCTAACTGTCACTCATAACCAACTTACCTTTCCACTACAGCTTCAGTCAGCAGTTATACGACATAACTTCATTATGACGGCAAGTTTAAACAAAGCATAATTGTCTTTCATTGATCAAAGGCGAGCACCGTCCTAGTATTTCCTTTGTCTTACACCGCACTGGGTTTCCGCTGAGAAATATTGACCTCAGATCCAATCTGAAAACAACGTCACTTCTGCGGCTTATGGTCTAGGGCTGGCGTAATGTAGAAATGAGCTGTTGGCTGGCACCAACGTGGACTTTGGAAGACGTTTGTAAATGGAAAAATTGTTAAGCCATCAATTTTTGTGTCGATATCCGTTGGTTCTGATATTTAACTGGACTTTATCGAAAAGTGCTCCATATATTGAAGCTAAGGAAAATTGCTGACGCAATTTTCTTAAAGTACTAGCGTTTTGTGTCTCTAAAACAAAAGAAGATTTTTACTTATATGAATGACCTTTAAATTAGTGTTGCAGGGTTCCAGGAGAAATGGACATCATAAATGAGCTGATTAATGTCCATGAAACAAATTTCCCAGAACCAGTACGTACTGAACCCCATTTCAAAGAGCATAAAACTTGATTCATTGTCTCACTCGAAACATGAATCATATAATAAGTGAAAATGGGGCAACAAGTCCGTTTTGAGTGGAGTATAAAATTTCCTCGTCAACAAAGGACGGGGGTGGCGCCACAAAAGTTTCAAATAAAGCCTTTTTTTTTCTTTTTCCGTGAAGTTGACAGCCCTGGTAGAGCCTGGAGGCAACAATGTAATTTTTGCTTTTTTAATAGAAACCGCGGGCTGACAAACGAAACGGGAGCCAGACAGCAACTTTGAGCTTCGGTTTATGGATAAACTTCGTTTTTAAACTTGTATTTTTAGTTGGTGGGAACGTAAGGATCGCAGGGAAGTGTTTTTAACAGTTCTGGAACAAACACAGCTGGTATCAACACGGTGTGGGTGGGATTTCGGGGAAGGAGGATTTAGTTCAAGAGCTGCATATATTGTTAAATTATAAGTACCAGTGGTACCGAAGACTCGCACCAAGCATTTTGCTTCGAATTTCGTCGTGCGAACTGCCAAACTGTGGCCAAAATTCCTTGCCGGAATCTCTATTCAATATAATATATCTGTCTTCAAGTCGAGAGTGAATCGGTTTCTTCTAGGTAAGCGCGCTATGTCGCAGTTTATAACTTTGCTTAACAAGCGCGCTAGATCGCAGATTATAACGTTGCTTAACATCAGGCGAGTTGTAGTCGAACGTTAACCTATCTAGTTTAAAAAAAAATGACATTATACATTTTCATCGGGGTCGTTAGATCGGCTTATATCAGTAAAAGCCATATTTTAACTTTATGATGTATTCCAGATTGCAGTTATGATGCTAAATGTTGGTGATATTGATATTTATTCAAATTACAGACTTAAAATTCGCGCAATTTAAGTAAAACATTGTTTATTTGCCTAAAATCTCCGGAATTTCGTCTCCGGAAGTCAATATTTCTGTTTTAATTATCACGGATGCTCGTCCGCCAATTGCTAAACTATTAATAAATTATTCAAATTATTGTGCTCCTTTTTTAAATAAAAAGCTAAAAATGGTATTTTTTTTGTCTTTTGCAGGAATTTAACCTGTTAGTTCCAGAAACGTAGGTAGACACAGTTTCATCAAGAATATAATAGTATTATAATACTCGTAGGTCAGTCATAGAGGTATATTATGTTCAGAATATTATTAAATTTTGTCCAGTTTTGAAATCTATTCATCAGCATACATCACAACTCATCAAAGCTTTGCCCAGAGTAGGTGGCGTTGAGTCAATGCAAAAGATCGTCGCAAAAGCTCATAGGAACTATTTATTTTAGCTTCCATGAATGTAGTAACATGTGATGAGTTTCAATGTTACATTTTAATTAGCCACAACTACGCTTTGTAAGAGTTTATCATACTTAGTTAAGTACATGTTTTAACGAACTATACTAACCATTTTTTAAAGCACTAGGTACATACGTAACTTTCATATCTGGTTAGAAAGAAACTTTGTACCTTTAAGCAAACGCAAAAGCACACTGTTAATTCAAAATCAAACATAAACATTTCATTACTACAAATGTTAATTTTTAGGTGTGCTTGTACTAAGTGAATATAAGTAAGACTGGCCGTTCCATTAAAATGATTCGTTGCCACTTGATTTAATTTAGTCGATTGCGCCGCGTAATATCATTAAATTCTTTAATAATATTTTGTTTTACTTTTATTGGCCTCGCAAAGTTTTATTCTGGGAGAAAACAAAGAAAGAGACCCTTTCAGAATACACAATGGTACACTTGCATTACATTTATCACACAATGATGTGATACAAATCGTAAGAAATCTTATTTAGGAGGGGTATTAAAACAAACAGATCTGAAAACTCTCGAGTCTAAAGACACATCCATTAGTACAAGAAATATGGCCTCACTTTTCTCAATCTCGTTATCTCAAAGCAAAAAATACTAGAAACCAAAATTCAGCAACTATTTGTTTGAAATTGTCTCTTGAAGATAAAAAATATATATAAAACATCAGCGCAAATGTAAAATCTATTTTGTACTGTATCCAACGAGAAGGTCAACTTTTGTTTCGTTTAACATTCTGAGCAAGTGAAGACACGAGCAAAAACTAGTTGGGGCATAAATCTTGTTGTGGTCCAAAGATAAAAGACAAGCGATTGTGAATATTTTTCTGTCCCAATATTCTATTTCAACACACAATATAAGAGCATTTTTACCTAGCAATGTGTTTATTGCTTTGTTTGTTTCGCTTTTAAGAATCAACGGAGCGACGGAACATCATATTAATCATCATATTAATCGGCCTTTATTAGTGATATTCACTTACTTTTAATGCTGCAACAACGCGAGCGAATCCACGGGAATCAATAAATAAGTATTAAAAAATGTGTCTCTCAAGCTTACAATCTTAAGCCAACCAGTAGTAGTTTGAATTTAAAGTTTCAAAATCAGAAGTTCGTTGGCCAAATCAGACATCCCTTGACCGGATGCGAAGGTTTACAAGATTGGGCCTAAATCAACACATGCGGTAATTTAGCCCTATGATAACAACCAAGTTAGAAAAGTTACAGTACACAACCACCCACGCTAAGTTCAGTTTTAGCATACTCTGGGGTCAAGAGTTTTTAAATCACCTTAATAGATCAAAATCTGAAGAAATAAAAATACTAACTAGTGGATGCCCCCGATTCGCTTGCGTTGTTTTGTGATGAAAAGAAGACCATTCCACAAACATTCATAATCAATATGATCCGTGAAAGCGGGCAGATCAATAAACATACTTTTGCTAATATATATTAAAATCATGAGGTTAATTTTTTTCGACACAGAGTAGGCTTTCGTTTGACTACAGCCTGCCTGATATACTAAAGATTATTTTAAAAACTTAATGGATCAATGCAGTTTCCTTTAACACACACCACAAGCAAAAGTACGTTGTAGAGGCGTCTAAGAAAAATCGTAACAATTTATTTGGTGGCGAGCCGAGGCTGAATACAGCAAATACTCAGTCTCAACATTCATCTCTACTGATGCAATTATTTAAATATAATTAATAGTACTTATTTTATTGATATATTTTACGATAATTGCATAACATTTTGTAAGAAATTACCTTACTTATCATATTTTTTTAGCTGTTTGATCAAACAATATTCAACTAAAAAAGTATTTGAAAATAACAATAACATTGTTACCTAATTCACCGCTTCGGTTTAAAGTTTCGTTGTCGTCTAAGAGATTTATTGTGTTGTTGATAATTGAATCTGTAATAAATTCATCTGGTGGTAACTTTCTGAACATTCAATTTGTTTGTACAGAGTTCTTATTTCTTATAATTTGTAATTTGTGTACAAAACAGTTTTGGCTTCTATTTCTTAATATCGAACTCTATAAATTTCTACAAATACAATCCATACCCTTTTTTAAAAAAAGTCGATTAAGGCATGAGATACACAAGTATATCTTGTGATAAAAATCTTAATCCATATCTTATTTCACAACAATTTGGACCAAATCAATCCAATCAAAGCGTATTGTTAAAGCATCGTTTGCCAAAAGCCGTCGCTTGTATCGGCGTGAATTAAGCAGTTAATTAATAGGCAGTTGATGACGTGTCTCGCAGTTGTCACCGATTATTGACGAGATGATTAAATGGACAATTAACTGATGCGTTCGGAGCACTGCAGTGTCTCTTTAGCTCCCATTACCTTCCCAGCAGGATGTTGCACTAGTATGAAACGTTTAATCAGAAAACGTAAGCTTATATAAACCGAACTTCTATGGTTGGTGGAAGCCTGTTAAAATATGTCAGTTTAGATCGATAGCAGAAAATATTCTCTACATAAAGAAAGAAAGAAATAAAGAAAAAACGACAGTAAATATTCATTTATAACTACATACATAGGCACATACACAGACGATCAAGAAATGTGACATTGGCTGCATTGTCTTTTGAATATGAAATTAAGATAAAACGGTTTTAAATAACGGTTTATCTTTAATGAAATATCCATGTGTTTAAATGTAAGCTGAGGGTATCATATACGAGTAATATGTTAACTTATAAGGGAAGAAAGTAACATAAACTACAATAATTTGAATTATAATTATTATAAATGCTTCGAAACATTGTGTGAAACTGATTGTTTTATCACTACGATTTTAAATACTAACCTGTGAAATACTGTCAAGTTAATGGACATATTAATATTACTACTGACTCATGCATGAAATATCCGCGCGTTTCATTTTCATTTTATATTCGGATGCTCAATTAAGCTATTGTTAAATGTGGGTTTAAGTTTCATAATACAAGGTTAGTGGTGACGAACGCAATTTTGACTATTGACTTTGATACATGAAAACCATCAACGCTTGTTTTACAACTATATGGAAATTTCCAAAAAACAGTGGTCTCACTATAAAACTAAAAGGACTGACTGACATAGTGATCTATCGACACACAGCCCAAACCACTGGTTGGATCGGGCTGAAATTTGTAATGCATAAAAGGATTTTTAGAAATGCCACTTTTAAAGGTGTGAAATAGGGGATGCATGTTTTACGTCTTAATACGAGCGGAGCCGCGAGCGCCCACAAGTGTGTAAGAAAGTCATTGTTTACTTTTACGTTAATTTACCTAGTAATCCTGTACGATATGATGTTAAGTAAATAAAAAAAAAATGAAAAACAACATCAATTTACTGAAACTTTGGAGAAATATGTAGTGTTTTTCCGCTGCGACTGCTCCTTAACCGACATCAAACAACAAACTTGATGGTTTTTAGGTGTGTTCCTCCATATACCACCGCCACACCTCACCTCCTAACCAACGTGGCCTCCGTGGATCTCGAGATTTACCGAAAAGAAAAGTCCGAAAGAGACTCTTTCGGACCGACGTTCGAAGAGTCAACACGAGTCCTGAGGATGCCTCGTGGAGAGGCGAAACACGTGTCGACCAGAATATCTTGCCGAAAGAGAACAACGAAGCTTCAAGACAGGTGCGGTGTTGGTAAATCTCGAGATCCACGGAGGCCACGTTGGTTAGGAGGTGAGGTGTGGCGGTGGTATATGGAGGAACACACCTAAAAACCATCAAGTTTGTTGTTTGATGTCGGTTAAGGAGCAGTCGCAGCGGAAAAACACTACATATTTCTCCAAAGTTTCAGTAACAATGGATTTCCGCAAAGTAACGCCTGATTCAATATCTTAACATCAATTTATGCAATAGGAGTGCTACGATGCAATATACGAGTACAGGCAAGTTCACACACAACTCATCAAGGTTCTTATGTGTCTTACAATATAATGTTATTGTATATGTAATCTAGTTTCTATGTATAATAAGTATGTATTTACAAAAGAAAAGTATATATGTATTATATCCGTTACCTAGTACCCATGATACAAGCGTAAGCTTAGTATGGGGCTAGATGGCGCTGTGTGATATATCCTGAATTATTTATTTTATTTATTTAGTTTTACGGTACAAGAACACCCCAATCTGCGACCCTGAAAATTACTTAACTCTTTCAACAGGATTTTCATAAACAGATACACAAACGCGAAAGCTTAAAAAGTTGGAGCATTTAATAGCACTTTGAATAAATTACCGCCAATAATAGAGCATAATCTCTAAAAAGGCAGACTTTGTTTAAGTAAATTTGACGTTAAGCTTTCATAACAAGGGTGACCGCATTCAGCTTATGTCGTGCTTTATCTAGAATTTTGTAGATAAATAAAAGAAAATTTTGTAATTGCAAGCAGAATAGTTAAGATATTTTTATGTATGTTACAGAAAGTGGTAGGTACACAAACGAGGCTTCTGGAAAATCGCTTTAGATGTTAGACACATATTTATCATTTTACTATTTTGAAGAACGTAACGTTTAATTTATTTGTGAAACATCTAACTTTCAATTGAAAAAAAACTTTCAGAAGACTTGATAACCTCCTTTTTTTTGGAAGTCAGTTCAAAAATAGCTTTAAGGATTCACAACAATGATATTGTTATTATTTCATAGTATCCAAACCACACGTATTCAAAAATAAACCCGGATTTTTTGCTCGCGCTACTAAAAATACACAGTGTTATTTCAACATTGCTCTGCATTGTTCAATCGCATTCTTTCTACGAACGAAACATAATATCAAAAGTAACATGGAACAGGCTATAAAGTATGGGAGCGAACCCGCGTCACGTCGCTAAGTCGACGTGATTTGACATAATCAGGTCTGTTCGGAGATTACTGCTCTGATTGAAATGTTCTAAACTTCCGCCTAATTATTATCGAGGGCAGTAAAATTGACTAGCTGTGACGTAGCTCTACGCGTGTTTTTATAGAAGTAATGTGTATGAAAGCGAACCGTACTTAGTAATCAATTATAGTGAATGCGTAGGTTGATAATATACTCGTATAATCTTAATATATAAAACTCAAAGGTGATACAAAAGGTAAAGGTCACAGTCCTAACCACTGGACGGGTTGGGCTGAAATTTGGCATGCAAGTAGGTGTTATGACGTAGACATTCACTATGAAAGGATTTTTAAAAATGCCACTTGCACACTCAGTGGTGAATAGGGGATGCAATTTTACTTCTTAATGCGAGCGACGCCGCGAGCACCCACTTGTGAATAATAAAATATGTATTTCTATGCAGGTTCTGGATTGATTACAGCTCGTCAGAAGGTAAACTTCTCGCCAATCTGCACCTGTTTAATGTGTACATAATGTTAGTAACAAATCTTCCAGCCGAGTGTAAATGCAAAGCCAAAGGAAATCTTAGTATAGTCGGGATGAAGACCACAACCACCCTACGAGGCAATGTCAGCAATCGCGTAGTATAGAACTACACAATATAAATAATGTATGTACTTATATCGTGTAGTTTTACGTGAATCTACGTGACTTTCAAATCTTTAACTAATACAACATTCTGTCTACAGACTTGTGATATTTCACTTGATAACAACCCTTCGCGTAGAAGCTATTATATCACTAAGTGTAATAAATTTTCTAAAGCATATTTGACATACCTGTGAGAATATAGCTTTGTATAATATATGTAGGCATATGTGCGTAAAGTATATTTGTGTAATCATTAAGGATACATACACGTGTAAACTATGTAGAACCTACTGTATTCTATACATACTATACTTATACTATATATAATATACTTAGTAACTAAATAAAGGCAAAAACACTGAACTACGGGTACGAATATATTAGCCCATGTTTTTAATATCCTGAATTATTAACTAGGTCCGACATTTTGTAGAGAGAAAACGGTAAATTTGTGAGTGATGGAACCTTTTCACCGGGCTAAGATTTAATTTACCCAAGAAATAAAGGTCCAAAGATTTAATCAGACATTCCAAAACTTGAGGTGTCGGGGTCTGAATTTATTGAATAAATTCCAAACATAGGCCCCGTTTCGTGCAATTCGTACATTTTTTATAAAAAATCCTAATTGAAAGTGCCCCGGGACCGGGTGGTTTAAGATATTCATGCCTTGAACAAAAATATAACAACAAAATGACTTACAAATCAATAACTAAGCACGGCTGTATGTAATCCCCAAAATATTATTTTAAGGCTCAATATGTTTAGCCGTCTTTTATAAAAAGGGTTAAATATACGACATGAAGGTACGTATGTAATGTATGTCAGAATTAGATAAATTTGAGCCTGCTCTGTAAACACAATACATAATATGATAATGACAATACCCTGTACTTTCACCAGAGGCAGGTGCAAACTAAGCTTAACTTACCTTATTACGTGCTTTCCTTTGTTCATCTTCTCAGGAAGTAAAAAGGGCGATGTTCCAATACCTGCTGATGAACAAAAATCCGTAATAAAAACTGACGTAAAAAGTATTCTTCATCTTTGACGGCTTTATGAGATACTAACTGTGTTCCGTGGATCTATTTGACTGGTTTTGCACCTCGATAATTATGTTAATTTTATGTAAATGAGATGTATCTAGTCACCTAGTGATACACCTTGCACGTATTCTTTATGCTGACGAGTACATCAACAAAGGTGTTTCAAGTTTGTTACATTATATCAACATGGTAAGCTTATAACAATAAGTAGGTATGTACATATGTCAGCTAAAGTAGTATATTTTTTAGTTAACTGTCCAACTAATGTTCAGAGTAATCTTACTTATTAATCTTAAATTTAATGAGTAAGTAAAAAAAAGAAGATCTCTTACAAAAATTATGGACAAAACGGATATTTATAGCAAAATGAGGTCTTTACAATCTTTCCCATTTTATACAACTAGCGTAATCGCTCCGTACGTAGAGCTAATCAAATTCCATAGGACCGAAGTACCGTGTTATAAATCGGCAGGTTTAACGGAAAAAGTTTTGTTATCGCCCTTTCTCTACCGGCGTGACTCGGATCTGCCATAGAATAAAGAATAAATTACACAGAAAATCGGAAAATAGGTCATAGACGTTACAAATGTATTATTTTATTGTATTCGGGTAAAAAATCTTAAAATCTGATCTTATATCGTTAAAAAGAAGACATTTGACAGCATATCAATTTAGTTTGTTTTAGACTGCATCTCGCCTGGTGGGAAGCAACTGTGTAGTCATCTGAAAATATTCACAATCTTTCTTAGTTGGATTGCAAAAATTTAAGTATAAAGAAAACTGTGTCGGGTGTGCAGATGTCACACGCAAACATGTCGTCTAACCTCGAAATTAAAAAAAAAAGTTTCACAGCATATCACAGATTAACCAAAACATACACTTCTTACACTTCTACACCTAATCTTCTATCTATTCTCTGAACATACCTACCGGCGGCAGATAACGAGTTCCATAATACTTCGAAAACGGAGCCGAACTGAGTAACAGGGGGCGTGGCTACAAGGTGACGGGATACTGTACCAATGTACAATGTACGTACGATTTTGGTGCCGAGTACCGAGATTTTAATGATGGAAAAAGAAACAAGTTTAAAATGTTTTGTTTATGGTTTTTGTGCGGGTTGAAGTGGAGTTCCGCAACACAGGGTTTTAAGATGCCTAGTGTGGGACTATACCGACCCTATGTGTTTAAAATTTTTCATTAAATTCCTATGTACTTTTCGACTACTGTAAAACCGCTACTAAATAAAAACACCATTTTACCTAATTTTGAAGTACTTATTGGAAGGTCAATTTGGCTCGTGAATTGTTTTATTTTGGCAGTGAATCGTCTAGTAGTTTACGGACCCGTTGTGTATGTAATAACTCAAATTCTTTATGAGGTTCAAAGAAAATACTTTAACTAACATTAATCTATTACAAGTATCACGTCTGTAGTACATAAAAGGTTGAGATAGTTTAGTGATTATGATAATGAAAATAGTGTACATAATATGATGCTTTTACATTAATGTTGGGCTTTAATAAATATTCCTTTAGAATTGTAATACTTTCGCTCAATCATCTCTTTCATTCATCATACTGACATAGTATTAGTGTTTGCTTCCAAGCCATCAATTGCATTTTTTGATAATTTGGAAGTTATAGGCCCCACGCACGCCTATAACTATAGACTTCAGCCACGGTGGACAGTCTCCTAGTAAACACTAATGGTTTGTATGGGTGGTGGGCTTAGTTAAGCTCTGTGATTTAACTCGTAAGTGAGCTAACATAAAATGTAATCTATCCAAAAGACAAGAGGACCCGCGGCCTATTGTATGTCTAGTGAGTGTATGTTCCTAAGTTAGGTGATCCCAACTGTAGCATAGTCAAAGAGAGAAGTTGTGAATTTGTAATTCATGATAAATATCCGTAGATAAAGTTATGTCCCGATACTACACTTAGGTATTTCTCACGGTGGTCTTCCGTATACGAGAAATAAAGAGATGATCTTTCTCACAGCGTAATACCGTCGCATAACTAAATTCCCCATGGCTAGGTAGAATTCAAACGTTGAATAAATTAAAGAGTTCGTCTCTCTTAGATATACTCCAGTTAGAGTCAGTGTGAATGTATAGAAATTGCATTAAGTGTATGATCTTTACACTATAAGTTTTACTGAGGGTCCCAAATGGGTAAAGGTGTTGAAGTAAGCATGAGACATTGCTCATAAATATAGGTAAATAATATTATTCAATTATAACTGCATTCAAATAAATGGTGGAGACATTGCTCGATAGGATAAGTCGTATAAGACAAGTTATTTCAATATTTGAAATAAGATAAAGTAGATAAAACAGTGAAGGAACTATAGCATTTAATAGTATCCTGTATTTCTATGTACAATTAGCGTGAGAACAAAATTAGTTTGTAAGCACGTCCGTACCATTAGAAGTAAATTTATTAGTTTAAGTACACGGAGGGGTAAAATATTACCAGTTTACCTTGGCCTATACAAATACAATGTAACCGTTACAATGTAGCTTAATCCTAACCAGTGTCTAATAATAACTTACAATACTTTACCAACTTTAACTGGATCGTGAACTCAGGAATCAGGAACCAATCAGGAACGGCCTAACCGCTGAAATAAAAGTGCCTACAGCATTCCACACCCTAACTCATAGTAATGAGTCCTAACACAAAACCTAACAAAACCTAACACATCGACTACCCATCAGGGCCTATTGCTCCTAACAACCAGCTAAGCTACATAACCAAGCAAAACTAGAGATTCCGGAATCTCACATTTACATTTAAACGTGTAGAAAATCCTACAAGGAAATTCAGTCTAAGCAACTACCAACCGGTAATTGTCCTGACTTACATTCCGCTACTCGTGGGTCCCTACACCGAACTGGCAGGTGGGGCAACACCTTAAGACTAGTGCGCTAAAGCCCGTGTTTTGCGTGTATAAAACGCCAAGAATACCTACAATATATACATAAATATAATATACAATCCTTATCACATTAACTATGGCGGCTCAGATGCCACAAGGCAGGGTCGACACTTCCACGTCTATTAAATGAACCGCCATGGCAACATGAATAAGAAAGGGGACTTTTCGCCTGCTTGGTATTCCCAAGAAAACAGACCCGCAAGCGCCCAATTTGCGTCGCCCACAGCAACTCTATCTCGTCTTCGTTCACACCAGCAAAATCATACCGGTTTCCGACAAGAAAGAGCCCAGATCTATCTAGACCGAAGTCCGGACAAACCCAGTTCCCAATGAACAAATTGTGAAAGCTCTAAATTCCAGAAGACGTATTATCAAATACTCCCAACTAATTCATCTTCTTGGAATTCCTACGGTTTGGATATTGTTGTGTATAGTTAAATTATTAACAACTCCAATCGTATGTATTGTGAGTCAGTTTCCGTTGCATTTCTAGCTAGGTAGCCGCCGCTAAGACCATATTTCAGGTCCATCCTCGCAGGACAGCGTACCTCACCTTCGTACAACTTCCACTAAAACACCCTATTCCAGCGAAAACTAACAAGAAGTTGTTTTATTAAGTAATGTTTGTTAACAACTCCATTTCCCCAAAAATGCAAGATAACCGCCGCTAAGACCGTAAGGCCCATCCTCGCAGGTCAGTTACCTCACCTAACCCCATCTAGTTAGCTGGCTTGATTTTATTCCCAAAATGACTTTAAAATGTGGATCAAATTTCAAATCAATAAATAAAAATTCCCCATTAAACTCCACAACAATTTAAATCCCACAAGTGAATTTAACACAAAACTTTCACAATCGGGACATCGGTTCCCTAATTCCCCCCAACACTAAGGTACCTCTTCACAGTTTTACACACCGCTCCGAGTATCCCTGAAAATTAGCCTACTACAGCTTATATAGTTACCCCTTCCACCCTACTCTTTTATAGTCTGTCTTTCTCTAGCTAACTCCTAATCACAGTGTCTGTCCTTTACTAACTCGTTACGTCGTTTCAATCTACAGCGTGTGTTTTCTCATGTAATAAATATTGTAATTAATAGCCCTGTCAAGTTTTTGCTGCTAACATTCGAACTACAACTCAGTGGTGTGTTTGCTCAGCTAAGTGTTTTTTTGTAACTATAATTTATTGCCGGTGCAAGCCCATATTAATGACTCGCATCCTCCTGCGGATTCGTCTGTATGAATATTGGACACAGAACAAATTTTCGTTTTATATATTACTATTTTAAGAGGTTACGCTGCCCAGGTCATCAGTACCTGTTAAAGTCGTATTGATTTACAACCATACAGACTTTCCATTCTCATAACACAGTTTTATCTTATGATAGCTTACGTTGCTTAGGACATCAGTACCTAGTCGTTATGACAAACAAACATACAATCCTTCACTCCAATACCATTAACATCGTGGATCTGTCGTCACATGTTTCATTTATCGGAACGATTTCTGTTATCGTAGTACTCGGGTTTCGTTGAATACGACTCCTTAATAGTGCCATAGTTTTAGTTGTTTATGGCATAGATTTGTTTATCCGATGTAATTACTACGAAATGCTAAGCAAGATTCGAACTCGCCGTTGTCATTGTTCGTCATAATCCTTATGATTCAAAGATGATGATGATGATGATATTAAAGCTATCTTCCGATAGTGATGAAATTGGTGTAATTTATTTATCACGTCGAAGTGATAAGCAAGACTCGAACTTGCAGTTGTTTATGTATTGAATACATGGATTGATAAGATAGGTGCAAGGATCGAACTTGCTCTTAATGGTGCATAATTTAGCCCGTTGTCATTGTCTAATGATTCTTAAATGATAATGATGATATAATTTGGTAGGACTTTCCGATAATGATGAAATTGCTGCAGTTATTTATCCGATTAAAATGGTATGCAAGGCTCGAACTTGCAGTTAAATAAATGGAATATTTTGATGTGTCGATACGGATGAAATTGGCTTGATTTATTTGTTTGAAGCAAGACTCGAACTTGCTCTTAACGGCGCAATATTTAATGTATTATTTCTCAGATGCTGATGATAATGATGATGGTTTTAACGGCCTATCATGGATCGTTACAGCTTCGACCCCAAGATAAAGTCGTGAAAGCTTTGGTATAAGGCTGGAACGAATTTAGCTTCCAAATTAACCATCATCATGATATATCATAGTCTTAATTAAGAAACTTACCAAAACAATTATCTCAATACTTACGTAGATACACATCCAAAATATTTACCTCCCCATGGGGTTATAATAAATACAAAGAAAGCAACGAAATTATGTAAATTACAAGATCCAATACCTCTTTAGCCTTTCATGTAAAAATTTGATCATTTTGATTACGGATACTGAAAACAGTACCAATGAATAAATGTTATTACTATTTCTCCAGTACTGAACATCAAACATCTAAGTCCTTTGGTAACATACTGCACACGGAATCTATGAAGGTGTAAAAGGCCGAAGGGAATAGATTGTTAGTCTACTCTGTCCTAGTGACACATAGTCAAGTATTTCTAGACAGGTCCCACACTTTCGACCATTAAGATACACCCGCTATACCTTAGTCTTAGACACCAACGTCACTGACTCGAAGCACCAAAGTACTAAGCACTTAAGCGCAACGGTTTAAAAAAAACCAACATGGTGTAACGTCCAAGCGCGAACGGGATGCCTCTACTCAGCACTGAAGCAATCGCAAAACAACGGATTTTCCTGGCACAAGGAGATAACCACGAATGCTTTTGATAATATATCAGGGACTTTAACTTAACCTAACACCACGTCCCAACATGCGTGATCATTTTATTTGGAGTGAAAGGTGATGATCAAATTTGAAAATGAGAGACCGTTCTCTTCTCAGAAATAATGCTAAATCGCAGGGCCCTTTCACTTGGTTTTTTTTTCATTAATTCAACCTTTCAGTCTCCCAACATTCATGAATTGACACACCCCCAACGTTCCAGCAAAACTCGCAGTGACAAGAGAACTTCGAGTTGGCTACCCCCATTATAATCCCCATGGGTACATACCACACGTCGTTACCTTTTACCAAACTTGTTACCAAAATAAAACACGGTTACCTTTGCGAATATATATTCAAAATCAACTAATAATACCGAATTTTTTTATAAACTGTGCAGCAGCATCTATCTATATATGTAGCTAGGAGGAAAATATATATTTTACCTGTGTAGTTATAGCTAAGACTATTAAATCCAATCTCATGAATTGACCTAATATGATCAGGACGTCATCTCCAATTTATTATTTGGTAAGTACTACTAGTCAATCATCATAACAGTTTGACTATTCTTTTAAGAGTAATAATCTTTTCTAAACTAACAGCTATAAGAACGTATTGATATAATCACAAACAATTCAAAAGTACTACACTAAAATATATGTATTAAATTTCGACCCCATATTAAAATAATTTTGGCTTAGGTTTATATGTCACAATGTATTTGTTTCTGTAGTGACTAGTCGAACATACTTCATAATTTACAAAATCACGACCCCACTACAAAATTGATTAAAATATCAGGTATTTTTACCCAATTCAATATACTCGGCAAATACAACTGTTACGATAAAATTTCGACCCCATCATAAAATTATCTAAGATTAAATCATCTATTCGAACTATATTGATAAACTAAAATAAATCAAAACTACTTGCAACAACGGTCGAGCATAATTATACTACCAGAATAATAAGTCGGTATTTCAATCTAATGCATAATTTAATTTCTTTCACAACTCCGTAGTAGGTACGTCATCGCTTAGTAACCCCATACGAAAATATCTTAGTTCCCTATTTGTCCGCAGGGGCGCTAAAAGTGTTGATTACAAGAAACACTGATAGTCAAGGTCCTACAAAACTATGTCCATGCATTGTAGTTCCGATACAAGCCTGTAGAGGCGCTTAAGGCGTCGATTGTAAATAGATCACAGCAAGGATACGTTCCTTTCTGTTAGTTCTGCAACCCTCCGTTAGATGTCGTCGGCAGTGTTTGCATACAACCTATCGATCATAATCGAACCAAATGCTTAAACATAGCTAAGTTGCTGGGTAATAGTTCCGTTATTTAATGCTAGGTGGCTTATCGTAAAATAAAGAATGTCAATTTCTGCTAAAATAAAATATCTTCCTATATATTTATTTTTACTAAAGGTATCGTGACTAATCACTTGCACGATGGCAAGCATTATGGCTAACATATAATTCACAAAATAATCTGCTAAGTTTTGGATTACAAGACCAAGGCATACACAACGTACATAACACCAATATTTCAAATAATCTGATAATCGGATTTGATTTTAACTGATCAACTAATATTTTGTTTAGTTATATAATATATTAATACGTGTTGTTATCTAAGAAATAATACGTACATCTAATGATCTGATCAAATCTGTGCTTATTCGTTAAGTAATCATATGAAAGATATAGATAGAGGTAAACTCTTTATTGTTGACTCATTAAAACCGCACAGACATAAAACAAATTATTATCCTAACCAGTGCCACAAGCGGCGGCCCCATCGCTGAAAGCGATCTCCTCCAGGCAACCTTTGGCTGGCGAGAAACAAAAATACAAGAAAAGAAGAATGTGGTGTACAACAAAACGGAATTAACAAACATATTATAGTCATCATCATCCACAGCTGGTTTTGTCCCACTGATAAATGAAAGATATAAACTACTGTAACTAAATATCGAAATCTCATCTAAAATAAATAACAGTTGATTTTTTTATTCTAAATGTATTGAAAGTAACATTCCAAAATTACACAAATACAGACAAAACATCTGTTTGCCCGGCCGTTGCTCGGAATCCTAAACAATAGACTATTTTTTCTAACTACTTTTGAAATAATGTCTCAATATCATAAAACCTTGTCGTTATGTTTTGACTAAGAAATCTACCTGCTTCTTCCAGAGTACCCTTTTAGCCAACTGTTAGGATATTACTAAATTCAGAGAATAAATGCTATTCTCTTATAGAATTTTCATCAAAAATTAACTATCATAAATAATAATTATTGAAATTAAAATGTATCACTCAAGCTTTCTAATAATAAACCAAAGGTCAAGTAATTATTACTAACTAACACCTTCAACAAAAGTGATATCAGTACCTAAACGTGCAAGTTGAGTGCCTATATGTTCAAGTAAGCTTATGCAATGGGCAGTATTGAACCACGACCCCCATCATTTAGCACTTTTAATGATATCATAATTTATGAATGCTAACTAATAACCATCACTACGTCTGACTATTTTTTAAACATTAGACCAACCACATTGCATACCAAAATTTTGGCTTTGATGAAACTAGAAAATCAAACAATAACAACCTTAAACGCAATGAGAAATTTTTTTTTTGTCCTACGGTGGAGACAGCTTTGCCCTATCCCTTTTTTCTAAGAAATGTTGACCTGCTCTTTTTAACAATGGCTGCTCAGTAACTAGAATTTCGTTTCAACTTCACTTCAGTAACTTGCTGTCAGTTTTTGCGTGCATTCAAATTCCTACGTCAAGTGCGTGCTAACGCGAAAGGTGGATTTATAGTAAATGTGAAGTGGTTTTGTTCCCATGGCGGAACAAGTCTCTCAGTGCCACGTAAGTGAATTAGTTTTAATACCCTAACTTGATCCCAAAACACTTGAGTTGTCATTTCACACGTGAATTTGTTTTTACTTTAAAGCTATGATTTTAAAATTCCTCAAGTCACCACTTAAAACACCTAATATTTTAATGAAGTTGTAATTTACTACAAATTGGTTTATTTCTAATAATAATATGCTTTTGTTACAGTATCTACGTAAAGTACAACAATGTATATGTTTCAAACCAAAGAAAAGAGTTGAAATTAACACGACACATAGAGAAAGTTGCCAGGTATGTTTGCTTAATTTAATGAAATATGAAATGAAATGAAATAACCCATTCGAAATCAAGTCATGTTACATTCACTAACTCTAACAAATATCTTAGAGGGGAAGCACATTTCAAGATTAACATCGTCAATATTTTCACAATTATATTCATAACATAAGTATATTGATTATTTATGACAAATTCAAAACCTTTGGTAATAACATATTTTAGAGGGCAACCAATCAATTTAAATATGTATTTAATGTTATCATTCTATTTATTTATTGAAACATCAAAAGTATCTCTATCCCATAAACCAAATAAAATATTCTAGATGAATTAAGTGTGTAATTAAATTTATCTTGTAAATATTTGGAATAACGTAAAATATAAATAAACTGAAATAGCTGCCCTTATTTTGAAATCAGTTTAAAGTTGCTTAAAGATGACAAAATGACTCAAACATTCGTATACCTGCCCTGTGATCCTTTTCTTATGAATAGAAATAGTGGTTAAGCTTCGGCTTGTCGGACTTTGTAAAAAAAAATATGCCACTTGGCATTGATCTCAAACGGAACATAAAGTTACCAAACATTTAAAATATCATCTCCATTCAATTTTCAGACTCTTCAATTTACTCGCTTGGGTTTCATCTGGTGAATTTCTAAACACAAACCAGAATCTTCAAACTAAGGTATGGATACAGTATTTCGAGAAATAAATTTAATTTACCAATTTAATTTTTATACATGGTCAAGAAACTAACAACGGACAAATGTACATACATACATACATTCATACATACTTTTGTTTTCTCTATATGAAAATATTATTACCCGGTTTTATAACACAGTTTCTGCAGTTTGTTTTGTTAATTCTATACTGCACTACCTAATAATATGAGTTTTTAATTAATTCATTCTCTGTTATTTCAGGGTTTTAGAGGGCACTATCGGCATTCCACGGCGATCGACGATACAAGTGCTTTCCCTACAAATACATACGACCCCCATAGTTTGCGAACTTGATAAGGTTGATAAGAGTCGACCCCAGAGTCTTATTAGTTTCATGAAATAGTGAAAGTGAAGTGAAAGTGCAAAGTGAAATGAGATAAGCATGTGATATAGTTACTAGTGCAAGGAAAATAAATCGTAAGTAATAGAGATTAAGTATTGCCTATTATTCTATAAAGTATTTTCTGACCTCATCCATTTTCACGGACAGCATTTTATGCCAAACCTGGCAATTAGAAACAAGTCACAATCAAACGAATTCCAATAAGATTTCTTTGCAATTTTTATATAAAACAATATGAAACTAGGATAAAATTAATGAAATTAATTAAAGAGAACCCCTTATATCCTGGTCACGGCACCATTTTATATACCGACCCTATGTGTTTAAAATTTTTCATTAAATTCCTATGTACTTTTCGACTACTGTAAAACCGCTACTAAATAAAAACACCATTTTACCTAATTTTGAAGTACTTATTGGAAGGTCAATTTGGCTCGTGAATTGTTTTATTTTGGCAGTGAATCGTCTAGTAGTTTACGGACCCGTTGTGTATGTAATAACTCAAATTCTTTATGAGGTTCAAAGAAAATACTTTAACTAACATTAATCTATTACAAGTATCACGTCTGTAGTACATAAAAGGTTGAGATAGTTTAGTGATTATGATAATGAAAATAGTGTACATAATATGATGCTTTTACATTAATGTTGGGCTTTAATAAATATTCCTTTAGAATTGTAATACTTTCGCTCAATCATCTCTTTCATTCATCATACTGACATAGTATTAGTGTTTGCTTCCAAGCCATCAATTGCATTTTTTGATAATTTGGAAGTTATAGGCCCCACGCACGCCTATAACTATAGACTTCAGCCACGGTGGACAGTCTCCTAGTAAACACTAATGGTTTGTATGGGTGGTGGGCTTAGTTAAGCTCTGTGATTTAACTCGTAAGTGAGCTAACATAAAATGTAATCTATCCAAAAGACAAGAGGACCCGCGGCCTATTGTATGTCTAGTGAGTGTATGTTCCTAAGTTAGGTGATCCCAACTGTAGCATAGTCAAAGAGAGAAGTTGTGAATTTGTAATTCATGATAAATATCCGTAGATAAAGTTATGTCCCGATACTACACTTAGGTATTTCTCACGGTGGTCTTCCGTATACGAGAAATAAAGAGATGATCTTTCTCACAGCGTAATACCGTCGCATAACTAAATTCCCCATGGCTAGGTAGAATTCAAACGTTGAATAAATTAAAGAGTTCGTCTCTCTTAGATATACTCCAGTTAGAGTCAGTGTGAATGTATAGAAATTGCATTAAGTGTATGATCTTTACACTATAAGTTTTACTGAGGGTCCCAAATGGGTAAAGGTGTTGAAGTAAGCATGAGACATTGCTCATAAATATAGGTAAATAATATTATTCAATTATAACTGCATTCAAATAAATGGTGGAGACATTGCTCGATAGGATAAGTCGTATAAGACAAGTTATTTCAATATTTGAAATAAGATAAAGTAGATAAAACAGTGAAGGAACTATAGCATTTAATAGTATCCTGTATTTCTATGTACAATTAGCGTGAGAACAAAATTAGTTTGTAAGCACGTCCGTACCATTAGAAGTAAATTTATTAGTTTAAGTACACGGAGGGGTAAAATATTACCAGTTTACCTTGGCCTATACAAATACAATGTAACCGTTACAATGTAGCTTAATCCTAACCAGTGTCTAATAATAACTTACAATACTTTACCAACTTTAACTGGATCGTGAACTCAGGAATCAGGAACCAATCAGGAACGGCCTAACCGCTGAAATAAAAGTGCCTACAGCATTCCACACCCTAACTCATAGTAATGAGTCCTAACACAAAACCTAACAAAACCTAACACATCGACTACCCATCAGGGCCTATTGCTCCTAACAACCAGCTAAGCTACATAACCAAGCAAAACTAGAGATTCCGGAATCTCACATTTACATTTAAACGTGTAGAAAATCCTACAAGGAAATTCAGTCTAAGCAACTACCAACCGGTAATTGTCCTGACTTACATTCCGCTACTCGTGGGTCCCTACACCGAACTGGCAGGTGGGGCAACACCTTAAGACTAGTGCGCTAAAGCCCGTGTTTTGCGTGTATAAAACGCCAAGAATACCTACAATATATACATAAATATAATATACAATCCTTATCACATTAACTATGGCGGCTCAGATGCCACAAGGCAGGGTCGACACTTCCACGTCTATTAAATGAACCGCCATGGCAACATGAATAAGAAAGGGGACTTTTCGCCTGCTTGGTATTCCCAAGAAAACAGACCCGCAAGCGCCCAATTTGCGTCGCCCACAGCAACTCTATCTCGTCTTCGTTCACACCAGCAAAATCATACCGGTTTCCGACAAGAAAGAGCCCAGATCTATCTAGACCGAAGTCCGGACAAACCCAGTTCCCAATGAACAAATTGTGAAAGCTCTAAATTCCAGAAGACGTATTATCAAATACTCCCAACTAATTCATCTTCTTGGAATTCCTACGGTTTGGATATTGTTGTGTATAGTTAAATTATTAACAACTCCAATCGTATGTATTGTGAGTCAGTTTCCGTTGCATTTCTAGCTAGGTAGCCGCCGCTAAGACCATATTTCAGGTCCATCCTCGCAGGACAGCGTACCTCACCTTCGTACAACTTCCACTAAAACACCCTATTCCAGCGAAAACTAACAAGAAGTTGTTTTATTAAGTAATGTTTGTTAACAACTCCATTTCCCCAAAAATGCAAGATAACCGCCGCTAAGACCGTAAGGCCCATCCTCGCAGGTCAGTTACCTCACCTAACCCCATCTAGTTAGCTGGCTTGATTTTATTCCCAAAATGACTTTAAAATGTGGATCAAATTTCAAATCAATAAATAAAAATTCCCCATTAAACTCCACAACAATTTAAATCCCACAAGTGAATTTAACACAAAACTTTCACAATCGGGACATCGGTTCCCTAATTCCCCCCAACACTAAGGTACCTCTTCACAGTTTTACACACCGCTCCGAGTATCCCTGAAAATTAGCCTACTACAGCTTATATAGTTACCCCTTCCACCCTACTCTTTTATAGTCTGTCTTTCTCTAGCTAACTCCTAATCACAGTGTCTGTCCTTTACTAACTCGTTACGTCGTTTCAATCTACAGCGTGTGTTTTCTCATGTAATAAATATTGTAATTAATAGCCCTGTCAAGTTTTTGCTGCTAACATTCGAACTACAACTCAGTGGTGTGTTTGCTCAGCTAAGTGTTTTTTTGTAACTATAATTTATTGCCGGTGCAAGC
The DNA here is from genome assembly GCA_964023185.1 of Macaria liturata. Taxonomy (NCBI): domain Eukaryota; kingdom Metazoa; phylum Arthropoda; class Insecta; order Lepidoptera; family Geometridae; genus Macaria; species Macaria liturata. Next base: position 453,049 of record OZ026810.1, read on the forward strand.
CCATATTAATGACTCGCATCCTCCTGCGGATTCGTCTGTATGAATATTGGACACAGAACAAATTTTCGTTTTATATATTACTATTTTAAGAGGTTACGCTGCCCAGGTCATCAGTACCTGTTAAAGTCGTATTGATTTACAACCATACAGACTTTCCATTCTCATAACACAGTTTTATCTTATGATAGCTTACGTTGCTTAGGACATCAGTACCTAGTCGTTATGACAAACAAACATACAATCCTTCACTCCAATACCATTAACATCGTGGATCTGTCGTCACATGTTTCATTTATCGGAACGATTTCTGTTATCGTAGTACTCGGGTTTCGTTGAATACGACTCCTTAATAGTGCCATAGTTTTAGTTGTTTATGGCATAGATTTGTTTATCCGATGTAATTACTACGAAATGCTAAGCAAGATTCGAACTCGCCGTTGTCATTGTTCGTCATAATCCTTATGATTCAAAGATGATGATGATGATGATATTAAAGCTATCTTCCGATAGTGATGAAATTGGTGTAATTTATTTATCACGTCGAAGTGATAAGCAAGACTCGAACTTGCAGTTGTTTATGTATTGAATACATGGATTGATAAGATAGGTGCAAGGATCGAACTTGCTCTTAATGGTGCATAATTTAGCCCGTTGTCATTGTCTAATGATTCTTAAATGATAATGATGATATAATTTGGTAGGACTTTCCGATAATGATGAAATTGCTGCAGTTATTTATCCGATTAAAATGGTATGCAAGGCTCGAACTTGCAGTTAAATAAATGGAATATTTTGATGTGTCGATACGGATGAAATTGGCTTGATTTATTTGTTTGAAGCAAGACTCGAACTTGCTCTTAACGGCGCAATATTTAATGTATTATTTCTCAGATGCTGATGATAATGATGATGGTTTTAACGGCCTATCATGGATCGTTACAGGACGCAGAGCAAGCGAACGTATAACTTTCATCTTATTTAGGTTTTCACGTAGTTACAGTTACTCATCAAATATATCACGGAATAAGGAAGTTTTTATTCTGACTCGTAAAAAGTTTTATTTTTTGTATACTTAAGTGTTATTTAAATTAACAAACAATGCATTTTTTTCTTTATAAATGACAAAATCTTAGGATGTATCATGTTAAGTATAAACTAAATGTTATTTAAATCCCTATCTTATTTATTATCTCTGTTTCTCGGCTACGGCATCACGACACATTTATCACATAATAATGTTCATAAACATTCATATCAGGTATCAAGTAAGTAAAGTTTCATCATAATATATATGAAATTTCCAAAAAAAAACATCGTAATTATCTTATCGCTCCACTGCGTTCTAAAACCTTTGTAACTGTCTAAGATATACTCTCTTACCGTAGTTGACTCCGATAAAAATAATGCTTTGTCTGAGAACATTTGCATAAAGCCTGTCGCTTTGATTAAACGTACCGAAACGCTGAAGAATACCAAACTTGAGTGCTTAAAGAGCTTAGCGAATTTGACTTCGAAATTTAATCATTGATTTGGTTTATTAAAATCGGTATTGCGATTTTGTTCTGATTGAGTGGGCTTAGAATATTGGTTTGTATAAAGCCCGTAATAACCAATTTGGTCGGTTTTGATTCTGCGTATTTTATGCGAGAATTTGCCGATATTAACCGACGGTTATTATGTTACATGTGCTTGGCATAACGTAATACATTTTATTAATATCATTGCATTGATTGCATTGTTTAATGATTTACAGCTGAAAGCTCACTTTGTCTATAGATATATTACAATACAGTGTCGAAATCAGTTCGTTCTGAGAATTCGTCGCTTATCTAGCTAGCTTAAAGTATTCAAAGTGTAAATACTGCTAGGCTTCTTGGTTTCGATATAGATGCAGCACTTAACTGGAAGGACCATATCGACAGAACCTGCAAGAAAATGGCCAAAGGCGTCTATGCACTTAGGCAACTAAAACCGATAACTACAGATCAACAGTTAATAGAAACGTACTACGCATACATTCACTCTATTCTGTGTTACGGGATAGTACTCTGGGGTTGTTCAACTGACTATGAGCGCGTCCTAGTTATGCAAAAGCGGGCCATTAGAGTTTTGACAAAATCGAAACGGAGAGATTCGTGCAGAGATCATTTCAAAAACCTCGCTATCCTAACGTCCGTATCTGTGTATATTTTCGAGGTTCTCAAGTACACGCGGTCAATTCTACATGAATATCGAAAGAAACCTCAATCAAAAGGCAGAGCTTGCAAAAAACCGCAGATGCTAGAAAGTATACCACACAGACTAGTTATGTCAGAAAAACTACCTAAACTCATGGGCCAAAAACTATACAATAAACTACCAGAGCATATCCAAAGCATTAAAAATGACACAATGTTTAGAAATCAAGTAAAGAGCTTACTTTTATCAAAAACATTATATAAGATCTCAGAGTTCTTAACAAATGACTATTCAAATTTTAAACCACCAAATGTTATCATCAAGTAATTTAATTGCAATCAATATCAATATTGAATTATTGTTCTTTGTATAATTTATAAAATTTAGATCCATTTTGTTATTGTTATAATTGGCAAGTATCTATAAACTCTTAACTATTGGCGTACTTATACACCAAACATTTAGCGTAGGTATTTTTTTTGACATTCTCAAAGTTCATTATAAATAAAATGGGTTCATTAATCGACAAGGCCTTTCTACAGCCGCAATAGTGTGCAATCATCATTTTATTAGTTTTAGACAATATTTGCTTTATATAAACTTCAAATATAGACAAGGCCCATTTACAGCCGCTACAATAATATGTCCTAATTCTGAAATAATGTGAATAAGCTACCAATTCTAGTTTTAATTTTTACCATGTGTATGGCAATCTTAATTATGTAACATTATCTGTGAAGAGCGATGGCGCGGTAAATTTAAATTTAAATTTCTCGTTCCGCACTCTGTGACTAACTTTATGCAATTGTAACAAACTCAAACACATTGTAGTTTAATCTTGATAATTGAAATCAATAAATCTTCTTAAATAATATATATACTTAATAATATAGCACAAATAGTATATTTAAAAATGTAAAGTTGATTGTACCTAGAAGTAAGATAAAGACGAGTCTGTTTTGAAATTAAGTATTACTTGGTTATGTATAACTGTGATATATTATGACATTATGGACAATAAAGGAATTCTATTCTATTCTATTCTATTCTATCAAATAATTTTGGAAAACTAATTCTACTAACCATACCTTCTTTTATGTGTTTTAAAATCTTAACAGACCTATAGTGTAAGGAACAAAAAATATGTTTTATTTTTCCGACTATCTGAGTCAGACACGAATAAGCAAAATTTACCTGCATGGTACCAAGTAGATATACTCCCATTGTGTAGTGATCCAAACTAATAATATATTATATACATATATAATATACTAATACAATAATTTGTAGTAAAGTATGAAGTGTATTGTTAGAAATAACACAAAGAGGTGAATGGACTAAAATATATCGGCAATGGCAGGAGGTCTATAAATATGTTGTTATTTGACATAGATCACTGCGATTAACAACAAGCACAATTATTTTACTAATATACTGAAAGTAAGAATGCAGTGTGTTTAAGATTGCCTAAGTAGTTTCCGTACTAATTCCAAGAAAAGAATTCGTTTGCCGCCGCGGTTTATCCGCAGAAAAGAAATACTAAAAAAACAAAAAAGCTCTCTTTACTTATGAAACTTAGCTTCTGAAATGGAATAAGTCCATTATTCCACATTTCTCAGTGCTAAGAAAAAATGTAGGTATTCAGAACCACACAGATATTAACTTTCAGCTCATAAATCAACCTCGAAAAGAAAATATGTCTTCCGTCAGAAACTTGAGCATTACGTGCCTTCAGTTAAATTTTGTTTGATGAATTTTGCCCGCGAGACGACGAATCGGAATTTTAATAAATCTTCGGAAGACAACCACCCAGTTTATTCGATTTCGTCAAAATAAGTGGTCAATATTTCACTCCTCGATTGTAGATTCATCATAATATTATGTAAGTAATATAACTAATGTAGTAACATCGCTTCTCAAACAGCTGATTTCATTTTCGTGGATTTCAAACCTTCGTAGAATGTCAAAATGTTCATATTATGATGGACAAAACATACATAAGAATTATACCGTAATAACACCAATGTCAACATTGCAGTAGTTCTACATATAGACAAGGAATAAAAACTACTTGTGAAACCCAATCGTAAATGCAATTGGAACGTTGTGAATCTCACCGCGTCACTCGATCAACATACAGCCATCAATTTGTTGGAGTGAGTGTTCGACCATGTTCGATTTTTATTCAAATATGGCTTTTAAAACAAAACCATTTCGAAATCGGAATAAGTGTGAAAGTTATCGATTGGTTTTTGTTATGATTATTTATGAAATTAAATTGCGTTATATCAGTTTTTTGAAACAAGGGTTATATTAGTAACGATTAAAATGTGACGATTTGTTTATTTGCAACGTCGTAGAATTAATTGTAAGTAAATTTGAAAGCTTTATCCTAGTTTTACATTGAAATATGCAGTAGAGCACTTATTCGATAAATTTCTTTCATAGAAACCTAGCAAGGTTTCTCAAGATATGCTCGAGATATGAAATTCTAAGTACCTATGTACATTCGTTATAAAAAAATTCCTGCTGGCTCTCTATGCAGGTTTATTCCTTGTTGACGTAATCCGATATTCGTACTTTTATATCGCATGCAATAGACATAGCTATCTGGAAAATAGCAAATCAAATAGAATAAATATTTTATGAGTTTTAATAAACTGGGTGGTACTCGCATTTCCTCCAATAGAAAGATAGACTAGGAGCTTATAAAACAACCAATTATTTTTCTAAAACAATAAGATTTCTTTAATATAGACCTTTAATATGATTTTCACATGGTCATACTACTTTTATCTGATCAATGTTCGGGCGAAATCACGTTCATCCACTAGTAAAATCATACCATAGTACAAAAATGCGAAATCTATACTAGTCTATACTTAATATTATAAAACTGAAGAGTTTGTTTGTTTGTTTGAACGCGCTAATCTCAGGAACTACTGGTGCAAATTGAAAAAATCTTTTTGTGTTAAATAGACCATTTATCGAGGAAGGCTTTAGGCTATATAACATCACGCTGCAACTAATAGGAGCGAAGAAACAATGGAAAATCTGAAAAAAACGGGGAAAATTATTCATCTTTGATGGCTTCCGTTGCGTGCGCTGCAAAAACGGTTCAAGTCGTGGGTAACAGTTATAATCTATAAAGCTAAAGAGGTTGAATGCAAAAATAAATATGATGCCTAAAATTCTATTCCACGCGGACGAAGTCGCAGGCACAGCTAGTATTTGATATAAATAATGTAAAGTGAAAGTGATAGTGTGTTTAATCTCCAGCCACCACTGGCTGCAGTGTGTGTGTAACAGTTGCAATGTATGCCAACACAGATTGGCGACAATCCTGGCGAGACACTAATAACACACACATTAACATGTGCTAAAGATTACAACCACTCTCACTGACGTATGCTGGAAATGGCACCATATTTATAGAAACAATCGACCAACAACTATGTACTTAAATTTCCCAAGTTCAACAATGAAAAATATTTGTAAACATTTCATGCAATTTTATGCAAAATTATGCAAAATCAATACAATGATCAGCGATTTCCCAGAATTATGAACGATTACTTCATACATTTCATTTCCCTTTTCTAGATGTGTGAGTTCAAATACGAGTAAATAATATATTTGTAAGCTACTTATTGTTGCATAGTTTGCTAGAATAAGACGAAGCCCCAATATGACACGTTAATTGTCACTGTTGTGCAATTTCTTTTGTTACATTGTTTCGATTCGATTTAAGTTTGGTAAATGTACGTACTATGTGGCGCATTGGAGAAGAGACCTACACTCAGCAATGGGTGAACACAGGCTGAAATGATGATGATGTAACAGCCAGCGTAAGTTAGCCATATCCATTTCTCTACGTCCCCAAGCCAGTTCCCGCCAAGATGCCTTTGCAGAGACCGCAGCATGCTCGCAGCAAGAACTATGGCTCTACCACTACATTCCACGACCCCAAATATCGAGGTAACAACCAGATTGTTTGTGATGCAACGCATACGTAACATTTACATGGAGTTTAGGTACAGGAAAAGTGTACAGATTTAGCTGAGAAATGCCAGCAACCTCATAAAATTATGTATCTAGCTAACATACGGAATAATGTATAATCTACGACCATTGACCAGTTAGGTCCCGACTGTTTTTTATTTATTTACAGACACCACAAAAACAACTTACAAACTAAAACTTATAATAAAATACAAACTTGATCTTATATTTGTCGTAGCATGTCAATCGTTAAGCCATAAAATTGTCGACACCTACTACTAAACAAACGTACATAAAGAAAATGTACGGAGGAGTAAAAAAGTCGATTATATAATAAGAATAGAAACAATTTATTTGCAGTTAATAATATAATTATTTACAAATATTAATGATATTATGAATATTCTCTTCTTCTTAGTCGAATCGAACTGAGGATCGTGACTCCTTTTGATCTTGTGGACTTGTTGTCGCCATTTGTGGCGTTCTGATGCTTGGTGAATTCATAGGTTTTTTTTACATTAGAGGTTCACGCTTGACTACAACTTGCCTGATGTTATGCAACGTTATAATCTACGATCTAACGCGCTTGTCTAGAGGAAACCGGTTTACTCTCGACTTGAAGACCGACAACTTAATTATAGTTAAAGGGGAATAGAGATTCGGGCAAGGACTTCCACAGTTTGGCAGTTCGCACGATGAAAGGTATCTCCAGCTCATTAGTTACTTGGTCAGACCACCGTATGGGACTCCGGACCCTTTAATATTACGAATATTAAGTACTGAAAATAAATAATTACTAAAATAAAATAATACTTTTACTCTTAAGAGTAAGTTATTTGACCACCAGGTCACGTTAACTGATACCTGCACTAACAGTATTATGCTCGAAGTAGAACATGTGCTGGATTAGAATTTATAACTACGCAAAAACTAAGTTTCCTCAAATTCTATGCAAAACTAGTGTAAAACTAAATCTCAATACAAAGCGCTGTCTAGTTGTAGGTGTAGTTTCTCACTCGAACATCTAAGAACAGAAATATATCTCTTTCTTGAAGTTTACTCATGGATGTGCCAGATTCCTTCACTTATTCTTTTTTCGGTCATTCTACTTTCGTTCAAGGGTTTCTAGACCAAATAACTGTACATCATACGTATCTTGATGTCTTTCAGAGCTTCTTTATTTCGGATCTCAATTCTCAATATTGATTTAGAATATATTTTTTGTATCCAAAGAGTTAAGGAACAAACCACTTTCACATATTCCTATGATTCTTACTCAGAAGTAATAGGTGGTGTCGTATTTGAGGTCGACGCAGAGGCGCCAGTGTAGTATGATGTTTGCGCAATCTCAAATCAACCTCAGCAACCGCTGTTAGAAATGCCGCTAGAATTGTTAGAGTAGCGTGAGCTCTAACATAATGAAAAAGTCTAAAAGCGGTAACCTTCATTGCACTGGTGCAAGTATGACGTGAATGCTTTACGTACTACGACTGGGCATTATCCTCAAGATTAAAGTTGGTGATCTTCTTCTTCTTATCGAATGAGAGTGGCTAATTCCGGTGTCGAGAGTTAATCAAGCCGCCCTTAGGGCCTCTGACATAGCTTAACGTCTGCCGTACTTGATGTCTTCTTTATACATGTTGCAGTCAAAACTCCTAACCAGTCAACTACTACTATTGACTAGCAAAATCAGTGAAAAGTACTTTTGACTGGTTAAGAGTTTTGACTGCTACATATACCGCAATTATTCTAAATTGATTTCAAATACATCCGGCAGAACTCGATCCCAGACTCTGGTTGCTTTGTTTCCAATAGATAAGACGCTGCACACATCACGAGCGACAAATACTTTGCACAAACAGACGACAGCATGCAACACGCAGACAATACAACACACACACTCCTAATTAGGTGGCGAAATGAATAAAAACTTTGCATAATTGGCAGAAAATCAGACTGAAACATGTGTTTATTTTAATAGACAGCACGCGTGCTCAATTTCAGCTGAGTTGTAAAAACTGATTCTGCTGATTCTTATGAACGAAGACTTTCGCAACTCTCGTTAAATTTAAATTCAATTAATTAATAATTTACTTAACTACGACACAAGCGTTTGCTTAGTGTGGGGCTAGATGGCGCTGTGAGTAATGTACAAATATTATTTATAAGTAACTATATTATGTTACAGTATTTTAGATAAATTAATTATATATTGTAGGCATTAAATAAACAAACCAATGATATACTCATTGCGTATCATATTTGAAAAGTTTCCCACCATTAAATCTTTCTGAAAAATATTATAAGTAGTATTTGCATATTCTTCCAGATAAGAAGCGGTCAAGCGTTTTTCTCTAAGGCACCTTGAAATTTACTAACGTACTTTTATCTAGGATTTGTATACAGATTTTTCCCTTGTAATGTAATGTCTATGCGCTATAAGGTCGGTGTTGCAATCCGTGCTCAAAGACTTGTTTGCGACGAAGCAATGTGCTATTTATTTTACCATCTTATTTGTTTTCTGCAAAATATATCTCGCTTGTGTGTACTTGTCTTTACATCGTTCTGAGTTTCATACGTCTGAAAATTTATCTCAAACTTAACTTACCCTATACCTAGTTTTGCGTGATTTAAAATACGGTTGCTGATGGTGATGAAAAATATACAAAGCTCTTTCTGCAAAATTAATAAACGTCTAAAAATAAGTAGGATTTACCAAAAGACACGGTAAATGTACAGAAAAGAAGACACATCCTACGCGCAATGTGGTCTCTAGGATAAAAGTACTACTATGCTTATAATATATCTGAGGCATGAAATTTACGAAATATAATTTGTTATCTGAAGTATTATCATCATTGTTAAACCTGTGCAAATTTAACAATGTGGTTACAAAAAATCTAAAGACTTTCTTTCCATTAGTTATTCATAAAATTAATGTCAACGACCTAGGAATCCCTAAAGAGCGTAGCGAGGTTCAACTTAATTCATCAATGACCTAATTCAGAGTTCGATACAAAAACTTAATCAATCTTCCTTAGATCCTACCTAATGTTGCCATTATGGGTAAACCCTAGTAAATCAGCTCATTTAATAGGTTACAGTAACAAAATAAAGGAAATACAAATCTGGACTGGGGGCTATATAATATGATTCTTGATATAAATAAGTATGTAGATATTGTAAATATACGTACCTACACTATACTTTCGTTGCAACACTTTTGGATTTATCTTTCTTCTTCTTCTTATCGAATATGAGTCGCCAGGCGCCTCTGGTGTCTAGAGATAATCAAGCCGCCCTGAGAGCCTTTGATATCGCTTAACGACTGCCTTACCTATCTTTACTAAGTATATTTCGGGCAAAGAACTTTTTCTACAGAACAGCACTGTTTTCGTTAATTCCAAAAATATATCTCAAGAAAAATTGGTTTGATACTACAATACCATCCTAACCAGACCATGTTATCAGTATCTCCATATATTATGTAAGATTAAGATAGGATTGTTGTACCTAAATGTCCAGTAATTTGCCCGGACACTTATGTAGCTGCAGATTAAGTTGAAACAGATATAGCGAAGGCGAATAAATCAAGCTCTTCGGTAGCTAATTATGTATGTATTTTGTGATGCTCGCCCATGTACCAGCAGTTTGGTGCAAATTCAAAATGGTGGAACGTGCGCAGCAATGATTATTTCTTAGACTATATGGCGTAGAGACAACCTACAAACCTACAATTATCCTTGAATAGTAATCGCTTAATCACGAGTCTTTTGTATAGCAATCAGCATAAAACACTATCACGCATGTGTTGCGGTTATTCAGACATCATTGGATTTTGTAACTAATGTTGTCATCCTTACTGGTTGTAGGCCGTTTTCCTGAATATTCTATTGGCTTTGCACTATTGCCAGCCTCATCCAGGTTTGATCTGAGACAGCCGCGCCAGGTAACCATGTTGATTGCAAACGCGCGACAATTCGCTTACCAGTTCCAGACCAACTTATTCTACCAACATTCTGACAACATACCTAATACATAACTTAGGTTTTTTTTTGCTTTTTGTCGGAATATTTTTGTTGGAATGAGCTATCTATTGGGTATAACATCTTCGGATTATGTTAATGGTACAGCTAATGGCGTACTATCGGTAACCTATTATAAGCAGACATTAGAATTTTAAACAGATATCGATCTGTTTTTGAGAACGGCAATTTGGTTAATTTCGATTTGATTGAACGAGTTTTAATTTACACGCAAGCAGGTGCTTTCTATTTGTATACGTAGTTATAGATAAATTGTTGTTTTTGTTAAGGTTCACAAATGTGTATTTATCTGATTTGAGCACGGTAAAATTGTGACTTTTATTTGATGCGTTGACATGTAATTTGGTCATTAAAATTTTATTAAGCATTGAAAGCTATCATCGTACCGTACCATTAATTACATACTACTGAATGCCTGCGAATTCACCCGCAATTTTTGGAGATAAAAATGTAATGTTAATTTTGGGTTCTTAAACTACCTTCATACTAAAAACTTGGTAATCCGACGCACCATTGCAGCATGGAAGAAAACAAACAAACAAATTATTGTATCAACAAACTCACTTTTGCTTATAAGTAATCGTATTAGATGTTAATAATGTTTAGTTTTGCGGGTTCCATATGGATAAGGTCTAAACAAGATCAATGCAGTTGGCACATTCAAAGAGAGGCCTATGCACAGCAGTGGGATAGAGAAGGCTGTGGATGATGATGATGATGAATGTTTGGTTATACCTATATATTAAGCAATGGATTATCGTTTTTGGTATGAAAATGTTATCCTTACTCCAAACTTTACTATGTTTGGTAAGAATATACTTTCAAAATGTCTGCCCTAAAGCCCTTGTACTTGTTGGCCTTGTAGTCAATCCCATAGTTTCTACCTACTTTATGAGAGTCGTGCTGTGGTGGGGCCCTCGTAAAACCTGACACCAATAATTTAGAGGACCCCTTTACTAAAGGGTTGATCTGATATCCTTCTCTCAAGTGGCTTAATGTAACTTACCTGCCCTTACGGATCGTATTTCCGGGAAATCTAATTTGAGGGCCTTGAGAGGTGTGGACTTAATTACTTGAAGAGTTAGATCACTTGTATTCTGTAACAACCTTTAATTGATTGAAATATCAAGCAATTCCCACCAAACTTGCTCACCAAGTCGATGAGATGATTTTCCGAATAATGTACTAAGACTATCTTTAGCTTGCCTAAGTTCTTTTTCTATAGGAATCTAAATTACTATGAAGCTTCTTGTCTTCTTCCTTCCTTAATAAATTTCATTATAGACCCCTATTGATGGTGTTGAAACAAATATTAGTTGTAATTAATTAAATACTAATTATGGATACACATTGTTTGTGTAAACATATGTACTAAAAACGTAACTATGTACAATTTAATACAGTACTGTACACTACCTTACTTTTATAATGTTAGTTTTTCCTTTGTACTCCATGGAAATACATATTTATAAGGAATCTCAATAATCTGCATAACTGTACATTTGAGTGATCTCCTTATAATAATAATATGCGTAAACTTGTATATAATAAAGCATGATATTCACTAAAAGACTGGATTATATCGAACGCTTTCTGATTGTGAATACCGTTTTGTTGAATATTCAAATATTTTCCCGTTATTAAATTCTCCGGGATCGGCTTTTAATTTTGCAAATTTTAAATGTAATAGACAATAGTACATTGTTACCCTAGGGGTGAAAGTAACCCTCGAACTACCTAGAACTATTGGCGCCCTCACTGCGTTCGGGCGCCAAACCCCGTCTCGGGACTACATAAGTCTTTAACCCGAGGTAAATACTGTGCTTTTCATTACAAATACGAGGAAAGTAAAAATAAAAACATGAATTAGCTAAAGTAAATATGAGTAAATTTTATTTTACCACCCAAGTCGAAACAAAAATACCTCAAATCGTATGATGATTTTCCACTACCGCTTTAGCCTCTTCTTTTATAAAATCAGGCGTTAAATTTATATTAAAATCAGATGAACTCATTTTATAGGTACAAAATCTCTGCTATACGTATTGTGACGTAGAACCTCTTTGAATGTAGGTGTAAGAACTATTTGGTTAAATGTAGGTATAAGAACTCTTTTGTTGAATGTAGGTATAGGGACTCTTTTGTTTTTGTAAAAAAGTTAGTAGAGTTCAAGATAACTCTGCGCGCGGATAAAATTGGAACTAAAATGTTCTGATTGCAATTTGCATCAGAGGCCAATTCTTGGCATAAGTGCTGCCGCCAGTCGCGCGCAGAGTTTTTACATGTTAATTTGACAGCTGTCAGTTGAAAGCGATTCTCCCTAGGGATGAAAAGCATTACTTTCAACCCGCTCCTCAGGCAACTTCAGACCTACTTTCAGAGTATAAGTAATGAAAAAAAAATATTGTTCGTTTCGCTTTAAGCAAAGGAGAGGTCTGTTATTTTGAAATTTTATGCAAATGCGAACAAAGAATTGAGAGAAATTAATTGCATGAGTAAGTTTTAAGTAATAAATTGACATGCTTGGGTATGTAATCTTGTTACGTTGACATGCTTGGGTATGTAATCTTGTTACGTTGACATGCTTGGGTATGTAATCTTGTTACGTTGACATGCTTGGGTATGTAATCTTGTTACGTTGACATGCTTGGGTATGTAATCTTGTTACGTTGACATGCTTGGATATGTAATCTTGTTACGTTGACATGCTTGGGTATGTAATCTTGTTACGTTCATAGACATTTATTTCTAAACAAAGTTTACACACACATATAAAACCAGCGGGTGTCTGTATAGGTCAAATGGGTATTACTCGTAGAAGCTACCAATTAACATAATATCTACTTAAGACTAATTATTATTGGTAATTGAATGTCGTGTCTTTAATGTGTTTTTAAATTCATCCAAATGTTTTATCAAAGAAATAATGAATGTGAGAAAGAGTAATTTGTTTGGTTTAAAATAATATTTCTGTCTAGATCCTAGTTAGAAAAGAAGGAAGGTAAGGTAGTAACTTACATCCTTACTATTATACAACGTAATCAGAAGAATTTAATCTAGAATCCATCAAATTCTATCTTCAAACAGTTTCTCAGAAAATATGTTTTGCTTACAGTTGTCTACTGTTTTAATATCTTAAAAGGGATGTTACAATAAGAATATTGAATAAAAAAGCTGTTTATTTAAAATTAAAAAAAAAATGCAATAAGTATATCTAATATTAACCATTTTTACAGAGGTGTCCTTGAATGTATTTTTTTATAGTTACTGTGCATAGAACGACACGAAATAGAAGATATTACTAAATTATAATAAAAAGCACATGCCTACAAAAGTCTCAAGACTTAAGCTTCTTCCTATCATCTCTTTCATACGGCATCTCCGGTCTCGCACTAAAGCAAAATTAATAAAAGCTTTTAAACGAAACTATGGCCCGCCACGGCTTTGTAAGATAGTCCCATAGACAATGTAATCCAGAGACACTTAACTATAACTACATAATTTCAGTTATGTAGTATTATTGGTATGGTAGGTGCTTTAGCGCAAATCGTTCCCTTAATCATAATTTCTAGTACTTTACGAGGCCCAAGCATCATCAAGACCTTATCACGAGATGGTGACAATGGACCTAGATTATTATCATTAAGTACTGAGTGCTGATCATTTGACATTCAGGCAAGTTAATTTTAGCTTAGACGAGAGTCATTTCGGATTATCTGGAGTTCACATGCATAACTCCATGCCTGACTCCCTGTTCCCCACGCACTATAATCCAGCGAACTTCAAAGCGAGAGTGAATCGGTTCTTATCGGGTAAGCACTCTCCATCTTAGGCCATAGCCTTTGCTTTTTATCAGGTAAACTACGGCCAAGTGCAAACCCGTTCAAGTTAAAAAAAATAAAAATAAAAAATGACCTTTAAAACTTGGTGTCAATAAATGAAAAGTAAAATTGAATCTGTAATCCTGTTATAGACAAATAAGTGTTTAACTTGAGGACTGATGCATTACATAGGCTTGGCCGACAAAGCAAAAACGTAATGAGCCGATGAGGCAAAAAACCATGGGAATCATAGACATGATATTTATCATACAATGAGGGTTTACAGGATCTACGCAAATGACACATACAAAGGGTGTACTTATTAGTGGGATCCCAAGGGCTGTGGATGATGATGATGATGAATATTTGCCGAGATTAAGTTGCTTTAATGAAACGTCTATAAGTTGTGTTATCGTTATCTGGGCCGTATGTTTCGCACTCATGCTGCATATTTATGGCTTAATCAAGCCACGCAGATGTTGCTTACAGCCGTATTACCGCTGTCTCTACTTAACCCAAGCTTAGACATGAGAAAACTTGAAAACTTTCGTATTCAGGCCCACAGATTTACTTACGAACAAAACCTGAACACACCTTTATGGGTACCACTTAAGGTTAGACCTAAGGCAAATGTATATAGGCGTATCATTTTAAGAACAAAACACGCATTAGGTGGCGTCTAAAACATACATAAATCCTATAGAATAAAACGAATACTTATTTGATTTTATTGTGCAAAAAAATAAAAATGTATCCTTTATTTATAAGACTATGTAATATGTTGTAATTCAGACAAAATCATAACTTCATAATTGATAAATCCAACCACCTCAGTGTAAACACTGCTTTATACAAGTGCCATGAAGCGTGAGTCTTGAAACAAAGCCTAAGGTTTCATATTTAACCCGAGGATTTATATTTCCCACATATATATGTATGTGTTTCCCGGCTTGAACAACTTAAATTAAACAATGTTAATTCAGTAATTCAAGGCTTCCATGAAATAGCTCGATCTAAACTCTGAACTTGGCTTAGACTAATTAATTCTTGGAAATGTGTTTGGCGGATTTCAATATTTATAGGAAACGTGCGAAGCCAAACAAAATAATACTTTCAATGTTAGAATACCTAGAAATACCGAGTTCCCTGGATATTTTTGTTAGAAAGTGTTAGTGACTCAACGTAGGTTGCTATCGTGGGCTATGTAAATAAATAAACTAGGCAATAAGTAAATAAAACATCAAAGAAATGAGATGTTTTTCTATGAATAGCTAGAGTTGTAATAATGATGTACGGATTGTTTTGACGTGTGCTGATATATATATTATATACTTCTGTATAGTTGTCATAAAAACTGAAGTCCCATCTCTTCTGCATACGTAAATACGCAGCGGTAGATGCCGAGTACGCCAAGGAAGCACAATATAAGATTGCGTAGATTAGGTACCTATGCATAAATAAGTGATTCTCTTACCCTAGAATTTCCCTCATCCCTAAAATGTATCCTTACAGAGACCGTAAAATGTGTTCCAAGAATCTAGTGGTTTAGTATGTTCTATACTTCTCATACGCTACCATATTCTTCATAAAACCAAAGTATGGCGCTCAAAATATGAGCGCATTTCATTTTTCCGCCCGTTTAATGTACGTATTAAAAATGCAATGCCTTAATATTCTGCACTTTACAACATAACATAAAACTCCCACTTACGTAGTTATTTAAAAAAATAAAGCAATAACCTTCAGATTTTTCTATGCACGTTTACTAATTTTATGAAATTGGATTAATGTTAAACTATGCATATTAAATGTTTAATAAAGCTCAGTTATTTTCTTCATAAAGTAAACCAAAGCTAAGCTCAATTCATAAAACCTTATCAAAGATGTAAGTTTTATTGAAAGAATAAAGAAAAGAGCTTTTTCAGCGGCGTCTAGCAGAAAACAAATAAAGACAACACTTTACAGACATTTATCTCAATTTTTACGGCTAACCCTTTTATAAAATAGAAATTAATGGTCTTTAAGGGAGATCTGTTATAACTTATAAGTAAATTCTTGTCAACCAAAGCTTTTTATTGCGGCCCAACGTAGCTTTAATACAAATAATGCTTTGAATTCATATCTTACCTAGAGATTATGTACATGTTACTGTTATAAAAAGGTATTAACTTACCCAAGTTTTACCTATGGTTATATGTACATTTGTATTTTAGTATATACTTATGGAAAAGTAATTAAACTGTTTGTATTTATTTACAAACTCGTGATAGCAAGGAGGTCGTCACTTCATTCCCCCTCGACAGCCGAGAGTTAAGAGATTATTAAGAACACCATAAACATGCTTCAATCTGAGCATAGAACAGCCGAGAAATAGACATTTTATTGAGAAACATTATTAGTTTATGTAGATACTTGACGATTCTAAGGCTCTATGTGAGTAAACACTTCGAAAATCGTTTATTAACATTTACATAAGTTGTAAGTTTTGCATATTCTTTTAGAATAGAAAACAAACTCTTTATTAAAAAAAAACCATAAAAATATGTGTCTGCCACAGACATCCAACTAGTACGAGTATAAATTAGAGTCGCAGAGCCAGAAATCAGAATCTCTACTAAAACACGGATCATTTCTTATTCTGAACCTACTCCTACATACAATATTGCTTATAAATGATGCCTCTCAGTTTATTCGGTCACCAAACAAGTTCACGAGTGACCAAATATCTCTAATGAGCTACATTATTGATCTACCTCGCGCTATGTCTCTGTTCCCGAGCTAACTAGCCCGTAAATAACTAACGTCACGTTTAATAATGAAACAGCTTGGTTGCGAATCTGCGCCAAATCTGGGTATTAACGCGAATTCGAGTGGATTAGAATTAGCGATAATTTATAGTTTATCCGTGAATACTAAGCAAGGTTTACTTGTCCACAAGCGTATGTTTTGTAACGGTTTCAGTGCAACAGTTAAAATGATATATTATTTATTTTTATGGATTTTGTAACGTATTTAGCTAAAAAACTACCAATTAAAAAACGTTAAATGTGTTGTTAGAGTCTTTGTATAAGTGAGCGTCAATCATCTGATTTTCAATTAAAGTTTCAGTAAACTTCAGGCCAAACAAAAATTAAGAATAAGAGGCGGTTAGTAGTCTAATTTATAAAAATCACTTAGGAATTTCACTTACATTACAAAGGTTAGATAGAAAAAATAAGTACGATAGGTATTCTTTAGATTTAAAAATCTTTAAAATAAAAAGACAAAGAAATATATTCGTTCTTACAACTTATTTTCTTTTACTCTACACCACTTAAAACTAAGATATTTCTAAACACAATTAATGTAGAGGAATGTAATAGTATGTTGTATACAAAGCCATTCCTTCGGTTAGTGAAACAATGTGAGCACATATATCAGCTACTTACCAATAACTTAATTTAGAGGTAGTTTTAAACTACAAAGCTATTGCGTAACCGCGCCAACAAATAACGTCTCAGTTTCCAAACCAACTTGTTCAGTATTTCCCGCGATCCCAAGGATGAATATAAATCAACTCACTCCGGGATAAATAAAATAAATTCTATTTTATATCTAGAACATGGAAATTAGATGTATGTAAATTGTACAAAAACCAAAATTGCGGTAAAACTTCTGAGGTTGTTGGGAAATTTGTTTGTATAATTTTACCAATGTTTATGGATGCATAGAAAGTACCTATAATTTACTTAATGTACAAAATGTGAAAATTTAAAATTCTTATAGATTATTTTTAAAACTATAGAATACATTTTGGTATTTCTCTTGTTTTTTTGGTTTATAGCTTAATGCGTGAGTTCCAATAGTAATAAGAAGAAGTGTTTATGCCTCAAGCAAGAAAGTAAGATCTTCGGCGAATTAAACTTCACCATCAGTCTTTTAATCCGCAGCAGGGCTTGAAAATAACTGTTTTTATTTTACCGTATTCAGTGAAGAAACATGTCAACGAAATGCAACCCAAGCGAGCGCCTATCCTGTATTTCAGCCGACGCGGCGACGCCATCCCACAACTCACATAGACTTTTATTACCCGCACAAAGTTAAACACGGTATCTCGCCGCAAGCATGCCGCGTCTTCACGATCTCGCTTAATTAAATTAAAACATTTCAATTCGCTAAATTGTAGACACAGTAGCAATCGAAAACTCGAGAGCGGCGTCACCAGAGACAAGACCGTCAGATTTACGAACCAACTTTACTTACCACTTAATTTATGACGTAATGTACCGACTTATCTTTACAGTTGAGAGTTGCTCGCGAACAATACAGACGACCCTCAGTCGGGTTTTGAGGGGACTCTTAAAAGTTTGAAAAGAGTAATGCGTAGAGCTATGCTGGCTTGTTGCCTGGCTTTAGTAACAGGTTTAGTATCTATGTGGTGTAATGAAATCTTAGCTTACGGAATTAGTAACATCAGCATCATCATCTTCAGCCCTTGTTTACTCACTGCTGGGTATAGGCCTCTTCTCATAGGTGTCGGTGTTGTGCCTGTACATGTATAATTTACTACGTGTATATATCTATTTCGTAGAATATGTTGCGTGAATGTTATCACGTCTAACATTTCGATATCGATATATCCACTACACAGGTGTGCATGTAAATGATATCCTTTTAAAACTCTACCTAAACGCCAAATATATATATGGCAAAATACTCGTAGCTCTCGTACTTCAGCGCACTGGCAGCGCACGCCATTGTTCAGCGCTCATACTACATTGTCGTAGATCTATGAAAACAATACACAACTAAACTATTTTGTACATTAATGCAACTCGTACAAGGTTCAGATTAAATACATACAAATATGTATACGTAAATATGCATAAAACACAAATCCATTCAAAGACAAAATCTAATTCAAAACCATCGCGTGCTTCGAGATCAAAACAGACACAGAAAAATTTCATCATTTCATTGCATTGTGTAAGAACAACAAATATTATCCAACCAATACACCAACTTGCGGTCTTATAGTCTATTATTCTGTTGTATAAAATATCTACTTGTTTTAGACACGAATACACTAACATTGCAATGACTTAAATATTTACACTTAAACAAATACACAAACATTCCTACAACCAATCTAAGCAGAGTGTACCACACAAGCTCCACGTCTCCTCTACATCCGGCGTTGTTCCGCAAGCCATCTATAAGCACCTAATCTGATGTAAGCCTTCGGATACGTCATAATTCCGTCACTTGCTGTGATTTATCGCGACCGGCTTATGTTATCTAACCCTGATATATCTGTAATCATATTATGTCAGAGGTAATTATGCCGAGATAGGGCTGGTTTGTGAGGTTCATTTGAATTTATAGGCGTGGGTTGATGGACTTGTAATTTCAATTTATTGTAAAGATAGTTAAGTTACAACTATAGGTGTAAACGTATCTACGTTTTATAATGTCACTAGCTAACCTACATGCATACACGTATGAAGTTCAGAAAAGTTGATTAAAACAAGTTATGCCACAGTTATGCTGAATTATCTATTGATTGATTCCACAGTAATTTAAACAAACTTAATTTACTTAAGCTGAATAACTTTTTTATTTATGTTACTTTTGACAAGCTATTAAAAAACCAGCCCTTTTGAACAAAAAAAATACTGAAACCCATTCTAAAAGACAGGCTCATTCCACTTCAAAGTAAACTACAACACCCACACGTCTTACAGTCCTTACTTACAATTGTACCTACGTACACTAGCTGTAGGTACATATATCTACACTAGATCTAGATCTAGTGTATCTGTAAGCAGGCTCCGCTGAATGGCAACGAGTGCGTCGTCAGCACCAGTCGTCTCCGCAGATTTGAATTACAAACAAGCGCCCGACGCGAGAAAGAAACAAATTTGCCGAAGAGTTTGGAAAACTACTCTGTACAAATAAATGGATCTTGTATCTGTCCAAGTATAAAAAATATACAGACTCGTATAAAATTATGGTAGTTTTTTTTTTCAACACGGAATAGGATTAAGTTTGATTTTAGCCTGCCTTATGTTAAGCACCACTGTAGTCTAGTACGAGTATGTCATGGAAGAAGCTAATAACACAATATTTTAACATCCTCAAGATTAGAATTTTATAATTTGACTACTTTAAAAAATGCATTCTTATTCATATCGAATGAGGGTGGTGAACTCTGGTGTCGAGAATTTATCAAGCCGACCTAAGGGCCTTTGACATGGCTTAACGAATGCCGTACTAGACAAAAAGCCGGGACCTACAATTGAACGAGTCATACGACCGACCCACGGAAGAAATTTGATAAAATAAATAAATATAAAATGCATTATTACTGGATAATCTAACCACACATTATTTCAATATTACTAAAACGTCAAATATAAACGGACTGCCTATACCTATGGAACAAATGTATGACAAGATCTAAAGCTAAGCTCTTTGAATATTGTTTTTTATTCTACGTTATTCTCTTTGAGCATTTCACTATTTTTCCAAGATCCGTGTTCGTTTGCACAGTGCTCGCTAAGTCCGTTGTTAGGGCCGCACTAGCTAAGCCCTGGCAGAGACAAGTGGCGGTCTTTTATCAAAGGACTTCGCACAAACGTCATCTGGCGACTAATTATGTTTTCCAACCAGACGGGTCAGTATTTGCATTTAGAGATTATTAGTGGTCGCCCGCGGCTTCGCTCGCATTATTTCAGGCTAAAAAGTAGCCTACGATACTCCTAAAGCCTCATACTACCTACATACCAAAAATCATGATGATCCGTCCAGCTGTTGTTGCGTGATGAGCGTTTAAATAAACAAATAGCTAAACAGAGACACAGAGAAACAGATAAACTGACAAAAAATCTAGAAATTGTTGAAACGTGTTCTGTTATTATTTAATTCCGAGTATCTCCAAACTTTTTTTAAATATCTTGAATGTTCGGACTTTGACCCTCTTCAGCATTATTATATGTATAGATTACAGTTTCGAAATGGCGTCTGTGAATTTCTTATGTTTTTTCTCTGAAATGCTAAAGTAAACGTGTTTATGTTTCTATTCAAGAAATGGCTGATGAATGTTAGAGACAGGTTTTGTTATGAAAGGAAAAGAGTTATCACAAGTTCAAAAAGGTTTCTTTACGAAGTTCTAAGCGTTTTTTCATTTGATAGTAAGTAGTAAAAAGCGAGTTCTTAGTATTTTTTGTCTTATTTTTGTCACTGTCATAAAGAAACCACAAGCCCTTTTATTTGGTATAAAACTACCCAAAACTTGTAGTAAACCTGAAAAGGCCGACAAAAGTAACGAATATTTGTATTTTGAATTTTCTCTTCATTTATCAACGAGCGCCATAGGAAATATACTATCCTCATGTATACGTATCCTAGGATGTGTTTAGTTCTCATATCTGCGAAGTCGACCTGGTAACACTAATCCAAGCTCTAACTCGCCAAATACCTTCTCTGGGAAACCACTACGCCTCTAAAATCATTTGAAAAGCGATTTTAGGTGCAGTGTCAGAGCGGCTTTCATGCAAACTATTTAATGATAAGACTTTACGATTATCAACTTATATGTATTCAGTACTTATAATAAAAGAATGAACAAAGTACGCTCGACTCCACATAACTTGTGTAGTTTTATTTAATGTATCTTTTTTAAGTAAATATCACAGTTACCCTGCAATTTTGAAGTTTTTTCAAGATTTTTTGTTTTTACATGTTTCAAAATCTTTGTGAAAACAAAATCTACATTTCAACACAAATCGTGAATACGTGTTATTACAGGTTATTTTTCAGGAGTTTTTTTTTATTATACAACAAATTGACGTATATCAATAGGGTATATTAGTCATGTGAGGAAGCATCAGTAACCTTCCCGTAGAAAATACGTTAGCTATTGCCGAAATCAGCTTGGAAAGCATCATCATCATCATCATCGTATATGAATATAATAATAATCGTACAACTGCACCTTACTTCAAGCCTCGATTCATTCCAAGAACTTGCGCAAGTGAATCCTTGCCACAGTCTTATAAATACCATCACGTAATTTTATTAAGTACACCTCACATGTTTATCTTCAGTCCCTTACTAACCGCACAGTCGAAGTTCAGACGAAGAGGTTTTCAACATTATGTATTATTCACGGGCCTAGACTCTATTATATAAATTCTGGGAATGTAGGAGAAAATAAGTGAAATATAAACATGTTCTTACAATTTTACGACTTAATTTTTGTGGTTATAAAACTCTTCAAATGTTTTATGGACAAAACTGAACAGCATATTGAAGCAGCTGTGATCAATACTTTTTGGTCGCCTTCATAGACCAGTCACACCAAGTTGGAGACAACAAAACTAATGTAGGTATAAATGTGACATTATTTTGCTCTTGCTGAAAGGGATGGAAAGTGTTTTCATGCTTTCTTATACCATTTAATTCCAGCCTTGTTTTAATAAACACGTACCGACAGATTTCAATATACTAATAGTATTTCAAGTTATCTCTCTGTGAGTCGTATTTCCTCATGACTGAGGGTCGTGACTCCCCTGCAGAATTAATTTGTTAGGGGAGTTCTCTTGGGCAGATACATCATGGTGGGCGCTTAGGTCCTTCCACGGAAAACACATGTCCTCGGATATTGTGGTCCTCAAACATATCTAACCTAACGATGTTTTCCTTCACCGTTAAGCGAGTGCAAATCCACACTTAACTTAAATACAAGTCATTGGTCGTGGCGTCTAGATGAAAAGCAGACACTGGAACCGCTAAGCCACACTCGCTTTTTCGTATTTCAAGTTAAATATCATAAGTTTGCTTCAAAAATTAATACCTCTCGATTACTTAGTCAAGAGTACAAGTTTATCCAATGGATGGAAAATTTCGCGGCTTAGTCACAATTCGTATTGAGGAAATACGACTAAAAAGATAAGCAACTAACTCGAAAGAGCAGAAACAAAAGAAGAAAATTCACGAAAGTTGGTAACAAAGCAATGAATTGTTAAGTAAAATTAATTATTTCTTCCCTATTGGTGTTCTCGGAGTTTAATTACCGAAGTAGCCGCTTGCTGGCGCGACTTGTTACCTACTACCGTTATACGAGTATCTACGCTTAATAAACTGATACGGATGAAAATGGAACTAAAAAGTTTTTAACCAGGATATGATATGAAAGGCCTATAGGCCTCCAGCAGAAGTATAGTGCTGCGGTCAGTCACGCGCATAATTATCTTGCGCACTCTTATTTCTTCATTAGTGTCATTTACTCACTATTTCACTGTAATTATAATTGAATAGCCCATTTCAGTTGTAAATCTCGTATAATTATGGTCGAACTTCACTTAAGGTAAGTTCGTTTAACCATTAATTATACTACGACGACGTTACATGCTCGAGATTTCTTTATTAACTATGTAGATGTTTAGCACTTTAGCATAAACGAGACCAACACGTATCAAAGATCGTAATGCTTGCATACCAAACGCTAATTTACAGTTTGCTAGATCTTTGATTGTGAACAAAATTTACCTAATGATGCTAATAATAGCTTATTTGAGGAAAAAAAAATACAGATTGAAGAATAAGTTACAAATATAAATTTGTATTACAAGGGATCAACTTATCACATTTTATAATTAAAATTGACTCTGTGAATATATTTTACTGTCATCTGCTCTGCTGTAATGAGGCGCTTATATATGTTGGCGACAATAAATGATTTACATGTCCCTATTCGTTATACAATTTTATAGAAAAGTCAGCTGCAACCTGCAGTTGATAATCTATGCCCTTATTGTAGCAGAACTAGCATCAATAATTGATTTCTTAGCAGTTATAATTGGTTTTACCAATGGTGGCCAATTTCTGTAGTTACTTTTTGGTGAAGTAACACACGGTCATAAAGCTTTTGCAGGGCAGATTGCCTCTATGAGGAAAGAGTCTTGTAAGTTTAGGTATGACCCTATTTGGGACCGATGTCTTCATCAAGACACTAATATGTATGCCTATCCTCATATCACTTACATTAATATCAGTTAAACATATTGAGGATAGCGTCTGCCTGCACCCGCTGTGCAGTTGAAAAATGTGAGTACAGCTACTATTTGGTCTGAATGCTGATCTTTACTATGATGGGTAGGTAGGTAGGGTATCAGATTGGTGCTATACTTTAGGAAGACGATCTGTTTCTGTAAGCATTTTTCATGAATCGTATGACTCAATCATCTTGAGTAATACATTTATTTAACTTGTATAAATGTGATTCTGCTTGATCATTAGCCAAAAAATCTAAGATTAAGATTACTTGCATTATAACAAAAAATAAATATCTTATGTTTTCTTACAGCAAAGACTTAACAGTAACATTAATAACAGCACTAGATTAAAAAAAGGATTGTCTTTATACCTTTTGTTACAAAATATTAAAAATATTAGAGTAAACCGTTGCCCAAACGGAATAAAAGTTCTGATAGACGATAATAATAAAGGAATTTCTGAGCTCAAGTAGATTAACTAACCAAGAGAAAAAGACATGAAAAAAGATATCATGGCTTACTAGGCAAAAATGAAACGATCATTATGCCGTTGGCGAAAATTACGTATAAATAATAAGTTGTAACTTCCAGTCTATTGTGAATGCATCTGTATTATAGGCTACAGGAACTCATTCCTAGCATATGCCCATATTATATCCCATTTTGTTTTAAGCCGTGTGGCAAATAAACCAATGTCAGGAACCTGAAAATTTTTGTAATTTTATCAAATATGTATGTAATAGTAAGTTAGTAGTAGTAATCTCAACATTTATGTTTAAATGCTTCGGCCTCTTAATCTATGAGGCTTATAATATAGGTATGTCACACAAAAATTAAAGAATTTTCTTTAATCACACCACTGTCATATTGTTCAGACCACGTGTATACCTCAATGCCTCAAGATGTCGATCACCGTATTATATAGATTTTATTTACAATACATTGCCCGCTTTTAGGCTGCTTTCAAATGTATAATAATACTTTGTTGTACTTTAATACTTTGGCCGTTATACTTTGTATCATTTCAAAATCCAATGACTCGTTTCCCTTTACAATACACGTCCAATTTTTCAGAAAAACACATGATAAACTCACAAAAATAACCATATACCAATAAGTATTGGATTATATCTATTTTAAACATTGTTTTCTCTCGTAATCAATTTTGGATTAAATTTGCGTAATAACTGCATATATGTATAATCGCAAATAGCGCAGAGCTACAAATTTATCGACCTATTTCTCTAAATGAAATATGTCTGCTCAAGGAGTTTCAGACATTTCTCTGCCGGTAAATTTAGAATAACATTTTGTGAAGTTTTCTCAAAGCCATAAACTGAAAACTGAAGTGAGTTTCATTTATTTATAACAAGTTTATTGTTTTAAAAGTGCTTTCTGAGCAGGTATTGTGAGTAAATTATGCCTAACATGGCATGTAAATATACAACCAAAAAATAAGACCTTGGTCTTTGCGATAGGACCTTGTAGGTTTATTTAGTTTTATAAAAACTACAGACATTTGTGATGAAACTGAAAGTAAAATCAAGAATAACACTCGTAAGTTAAATCTTAAAATATCAATCTAGGTATTCATTACCAGAATTGTGTACTAATGGGTACTAAAAAGTACGCGTTTTGGAGGTCAATTATAGTTATACGGCAATTTCTAGGTAGCAATCGGCTATCCGTCCGAATATCCTTCGTTTCAAATCGATCAGAATATATGAATTTGTTGTCACATCTTAATTTTCAAATTAATCTTAAGGTCATGCCTTCTTGGGATCAGAAAAAAAAATAACCCATTGTAAACTGATCCGGCACACTGGGCTACATTCAATTAACAAACAACTAAAATTAATTTACTGTTATTAAATTAATGAACGACCTCTATTGGCTCTGGCGAGGCCCGGTCTCGTGCCAGTAGCTGGGAACAGGTGGCTCCAGATTGGTTGCCATCTACTGGACTGGGTTGGCCCAGGTTTGGTTGGTACTTTGTTTTATTGGTACCCTGTTTGGGTGCTTTGGTCAGTTGAAACTTAGAACGGACTTACTGCAGTTTGTTTCTAGCTTTTCTTAAGGACTGGACTTCTTTGAGCAGTTTTAGTGGCTTTTATCAGAGTCATGCCGAATAAAAGATCGTCTCATTTTACGTCAATAGAAACAGCACTTAATTCTTGTTTCAGTGATATAATTGTGAACTCACGTTTGTATCTTCGAATTGTATATTTGTAACCTTTTGTATCTTCGAATGGAACCCCAAAGAAGAGCTTATTCAGGAAATCCAGCTTTGTTTTAAGTTGTCTTAAACAATGAAGACGCTAAATTAGTTAGTCCAGCAATACGCAATCCTAATTGGTTTCCAATATATTGTAGCGGAGCTTGATACTGCCCACAAAAAATGATGTCATTTTTAAGTTGAGCTTTGGCGCTTTAGTAGCTGAAATTTTCAGGAAATAAAATTTTCTTTATCCTTCAAGTTTAATATTAGTTTTAAATAATTCCTTCCATTAGGACTTTACCCCAAAGTTTAGATAATTCTTCAATAATGTCATGACCTAATATTTCTTCTAAGTGGATCCTCCACGTTTCACGTAGGCATTTCCATCGGTAATGATACTGAAGCAGAAACATCATGTGCATTATAAGTGCATGGACCTGGCTAGGTGACTTGCTTCGATTTGAATTGCTCGCAAACATACCTGGCAGGATAGTTAGGAAATATTGAGTTTGCTCCAATCTGGTAATCGTTGTCTGGCACTGTGTCTCCTGACCGTGACCTTGTGTAATAGCAATCATATTTTGTTACAACAGAAATATAAAGATCATTAGTATCATTGTGGAAAGAAAAGTATTCTAACTTTCTCACATCTTCGTTATACGTGCTCCCCTTATGCCGCTGTATATGGGCTGTATATTTGACAATTTGTCATAAGCATTAACATTTTCTAATCATTGTACGTAATCACGTTACGCCACTAGACTAATTCGTTATCAACCGGGCTCCAATGTCCCGGAGTATAACGCTTCAATGTAGGTACATTGGATGCACTATTTGCCATTAAATTGAATATTTGTTAATTTGCTACGAAGCAGAAACACTTTTAAAGTCATAGTACGTACTCACGTTACGCCACTAGACTAGTTCGTTATCAACCGCGCTCTAATGTCACGGAGTATAACGAGGGTACATTGAATATAGGTAATTTATGCCACTAAATTTATTGATTGTTACTTTGCTATAAAGCAGTAACACTTTTAAAGTCATTGTACTTTATCACGTTACGCCACAAGACTAATTCGTTATCAACCGCGCTCTAATGTCACGGAGTATAACGCCTCAATGTACATTAAATATAGGTAATGTATGCCACTCAATTGAATAATTGTTTATTTGCTATAAAGCATTAACACTTTTAAAGTCATTGTACGTAATCGCGTTACGCCACTAGACTAACTCATTATCAATCGTGCTTTATTCAACGCCCAATATATACCTACATTTATTGTATGTTGGTATTGTATTCCACTAAACTGAACATTTGCTAAATTGCTATGAAGCAGTACACTTTGAAAGTCTTTGTACATAATCACGTTATGCCACTAGACTAGTTTGTTATCAACCGTGCTCAAATAAATATGAATCACAAACAAAATAACCGTTATAGGTTAGAAAATCTAGTTCTTTTTACATTGAATAAACTGTTATAGAACAATGTATGCAAGAAAATGGTAATAAATAAATTCATATTTTGTTGTATTGTATAATAATACATAATATATAAAAACTATATTTACGATCTATTCGGTATAGTTTTATAAAATATATAATATAAGATTATACCAAGAAAATTAAAATCGATGATGAATAAATGCAGTAAGATTGCTTTAGTAAGTTAGTAGTTGCACTAACCTTTATCCTTTGAGCTGGTTGATGAATTGCTTAGTTTTTGTACCAAACGTCGAATCTTCGACGTTATTTTAAAATTCCAATGCTCCTTTTCACTTTTCTATGCTAATTTACCACTTGAACACATGAATTAAACACTTTTTTCCACGAAAAATTCAAATAGTAAAATTCAACGAAATTTATGATGTTGCGACGCCCGCACACAAGAAAAGACTGAGGTTTGACAGGAGGACGGCGCTACAGGCGCTGCATTGACAGTGACATTAGTTCAAAAGTTTTTTTTTTGTGTTTTTATTTTCACCTGCGTCACACTTTTTATAGATAAAAAGTGAGACGCCTAGTACATACATACAGAAGTGAGACTACATAGTTAATAAAGAAATCTCGAGCATGTAACGTCGTCGTAGTATAATAAATTATATAAAATTACAAATTTCTTTTGGGGCTCCAAAAATCTGATAATAATATTAAATGTTATTGGTTGATCTTATACAAAACGCCTGCCTAATAGCTAAAGCTTTGCTACGACAGATTTCTCGTAGCACTTGCTTGTAGAGCTACGTAGATGCTATCTACACTATACATTACGTATTCTGTGACTATACTAAGTAAAGACGATTGTATCAAAATATTTCCACCCTATTGTTACCTTTTACTTCGCAAATACCTAAATATTTTGAATTTGTATATACCTACTATATATACAGAAGTATCATACTCAACATTTCATCCCAGCCTATTATTTCTAACGTGGGATATCTCATCATCAATCTTATTAATGTTAGGACATTGTCATCACACGTGCAGAGTTTTAGGTTAACACTGCTACATGTTTTAAAAAAAAGCCGAATTTTCATTGTTTAGCTTTTATTACGTGATGTGTAAAGAAGCTATTGCACCGAAATGAATATCGCTGTATTAGTATTGTCACCCGAGCTCCCGAGTAGAATTAAAATGAAAACATAATGTCGTTGGTATTGGGTTCAGTTTAATTAGTGAAGTGGCCGCGAGGCGGCGCTGTGCGCGACTCATTAACCGGAATGAAAAGTTAAGAATACAATTAGTTATAGTAAAGAGAGAAACGAGGGCGTTTCAAATAAATGGAGTAGATCAACTGCCTTTTTAAATTGTAAGGAGGCTGTAATTTAACTTGTTTTTAATTATAGCCTTTCACATTATAGGTGGACTTATAAAACAGTGTTTTAAGAGTAACATTAGATAGTTTTTTATTGACAATGCAATATATTATTGATATTTGGATTTGAACTTCGTTCTGGCCTCTCTGTTTTGGTGTTCAAACATCAAGACCTTTCCTGAGGAGTAAAACATAGATACGAATAGGTATCACCAGGTTGTTACCAGGAACTCAGCATCATAACAGAGCAGTATCCAGTAAATATAGCTAGTAGGTACTTACGCAACACAAAGGCATCAATGTCCCCACTGCAAACTCTCGACTGCGTCGGAGAAACACCATTATACCAAACAACAAGAGCTTGGCTAATTTCCATTAGCCTCGGAACCTACTTGCCATGTATACGTTTAACATAAATCAACGGTTTAAAAAACATGACGCGAGATAACGTCCAAAATAATACTCTTCTAATGGAACCTTATCGGCCTTGTTTGAAAAGTTAATTGACACTTACGTTGCAAAAAATACTCATGAATATTTTTGCGTGCGGTTGGTAAAGCGGGGAACGCTTTGTTCATGTTGGATGGAATGTAGTGAGATTGTCATGAGATTACATTACTTCTAAGAATACAGGTTTTAAACAAACCAAAATACGTAGAAATTCTTCAGCATCCCTAGTTTCTATTTTAAGTAATCTTACATAGGTATGTGACGTACTTTATTTTGCTAAAGTATGAAAGCAAAGTTTTAGGACTATTACGATTGATTAGAATTTTAAAACTGGACAAGAAAAAAAGGTTGTATATATTCCATATTACATCATAACTAACATCACATTATTAACATGATGGTGCACGGTGCATTGCGTTCTAAGAAAATAAATAATTACTGTAACAATTCACAATTATTTAATATTAATAAGAGTTACGTGGTTACATTTTTTAAGGATGATTAAAATTTTTTTGAAATAATCAGTTCTATCTCTCTCTTTGAGTCGTACTTTCTCATGACTGGTGGTTGTGACTCCCCGTAGAATTAATTCGTTAGGGGAGTTCTCTAGGCCAAATACATACTCGGAAGACACGTGTTCTCGGATATAATGGTCCTCAAACATGTTGATTTCCTCACCATGTTTTCCTTCACCGCTAAGCGAGTACAAATCCACACTTAACTTAAAAATACAAGTCTCTGTTGTAGAGCCGGATTCAAACCAGGGTGCCTCTGGATGAAAAGCAGACACTGAAACCGCTGAGCCACACTCACTTTAATAAATCAATTAACCGAAACAAACATAGCAAAAATTCAAGACACTTTCCTCCACATTTAATTAATACTGCATTTACGGGTATTAACACAATGCCGATAAACAATAACAATGTTGTTTGTACATTAAAGCAAATATTGGAACGGGCATAATAAAATACTGAGTATAATTTAAAATATTTAATTGCTTGCATGTTCAGAGTACACGAGGGCTGTGCAAACACTTTATTAGATTCATATTATGGAACCGGATGGAGATTACGAAGCTTATTAAAAGCTGAGCTTTTAATATAAATAACATATTATTACGGCTAAAGCTCAACTTGGAGCTCTGGATTAAGCTTACGCAACGAAGAAGAGAATGCTTCAGTACTATTTATTTATTATCAATGTGAAGCAATAAAAAAATAAAATTTATATGTGCAATTATCACTGGAATAATCTCTAAGGCATTCCAAATAAGTTGATTTATTTTTAATAAACTGAAAAACAACATTCTCTTAACGTTACGTTACGAAGCATACAATTACAAAAGTTGATGACAATCAAATTATTTGTATTATAACGTAAATGTTTGAAGATACCAAATTGATTATTTTAATGTGTTTAAACTATTCTCTAAAATATCTTTTTCAGTCTTTAATGCGAGTAAAAAGCTGCAAAAGGTTTCAGTTAGAAAGCTGCTAAGAATCTTACAATTACATTACATTCATAATTTACATCTATTAATACTACTTTACCTAAACTTGTGTCTTATATGGATTCATTCAGTTTGATCGTTATAGATTCTAAATTAATTAATAAGTATATTATGTGGTTGAGATTCAAACAAACTCGTGAACTGATATTAGGATACGTATATGTAGGTACAGATACAATAGGTATCTAGGTATGTCAAAATAAGTAAAACTATTTTATAAATGCCTTCATCACATCACAACCTTAGAAAACAAAACAAAAATAACAAAAACAACAGAATTCTGTCGAAATGCATAAAATAAGCAGTTACAAATGTAGTGCGATTAAGACAAATACTACAACCAATCAGCTCTTATTATCTTTTTTTTGTCCGCATAATATCGACCAATCACAGACTATGCACGTATCCATGACGTTTTTTAGACATACATGGACTCGCTGTGATTGGTAAATATAACGTTAAACACAGGGAGTTTGAGTGATTCGTTTAGTTTCATAAATGTCTAAAATGCACTTTGTAAGAAATCAAACAAGTATTTACAGTAATGATAAAGTTAAACATATTTTAAGTACGTTGCCTTCGTTACAGCGATGGACTTCTGATGGCATGAAATTATACATTTTACTTTAGACCTATCAGATCTGTCTTTAAAATCATTCTTATTTTAAAATAAATAAAATATTTTCGATACTTATGTAACTAAATTAAACCTAGCTTAAACAAGAATACACCTAAGAAATTTCTTATGAGCGCATCCAATCGTCTAAAATTTCATATAACAATTCAGAATAAAAACTTACGCTACATTGCATTTTCAAAAATCGTTTTTTCTTTTACATTTAATTTAGTGACAAGTTATTTAACTGTGTCTGATAGAATGTTACGCAGCAGCATTATTATCAATTACATCTACTAACTTCTGTATAAATACATTTTGTACTGTCATTTAGTTCGTACATTTAAATATGGCGTAGTCCGTCAATGTCTCGTATCACAAATATTCCGATCTAGGCTCAGTCTCTACCACAATAGTAGTTTTAAATATAACCAACCAACACTTGTACCGTATCTACCGAAATTGGTGAAATGCTGTGTTTCGTCCTTATGATAATTCTTCATTCTCATAAATAGCTGAGCCATTAACAACGTTCAATATGAACCTTATGCTAAAGTATATAAAGTCTGTTTTCGTGTTCACACGTATTGTCTCGCGGGGCCATTTTTCCTTGAATGTGGCAGCGTATCGTCGTTGTTTCCAGTGTTGTTGTTATGTAAAAAAGCCATTTCTACTCCAGCGTCGCCACTCTGTGAAAGAAACAAGGTGATAAAAATAAGGTGTTCTTAAACTGTACTAGTAAGCTTCGTAGTAGTACAGCAGGAAATCTTAAGTCTCTCGAGAGATAACGAGTCATTTGACTGCGAGTTATATCTGCTAATTTAATTCAATGTTTACACAAAGACCGTGTTGCAAGGAATGCATCGATACAATATAAATCATAAATTTACACTACGAGTAATTATAAACAGATGTGTAGTGTGTCAGCTATAACATTAAATATTAAGCATAATAAATTCAGACTTAGTCATGTAAACACGCCTTTTATTGTACATACCAAGTTGCCACGCTATATGGCGACCCTATGGTTATAGATGAACCAAGAGCATTTAAAAATTAGGGTTTTTTTATTTGTGTAAGAAGAAGTAGCATTACCTCTGAGTGCATGGGGTTAGCGGTGATGGTGATGGGCACCTTGGCCGGGATGTATCCGTTATTACCCGTCTCTGGAACCGAGCCTTTCTCTTCTACAAACAACCAGAAATCGCAATTTAAGTAGGTACATTTCAATAGTAAGAACAGAAGTAAATAGTACGCTAAGATTGATTAAAAACATTAGGGTTATATAGATTAACAAGTAACATACAACAGATATGGGCAAAGGAGAGAACAGGATTTTTATTGCTACTTTTGCCAACGAATTTTTTTATTTTTCACTACAAAGGCATTAGACTTATTATCTGAAATGTCATCCACGCAAGTGTCACTTCAGCGCTAATGGCACATAACTATTGCAATAGCCTGTATTGTTTAGTAATGGACATAATTCTACTTACTATCGGCCGGCACTCGCTTCGCTCGCCTGCACAGCAGCAGAGTGACGACCAGTATGAGCAGTAGTGCTGCTGCGCCTATAGCGCCACCTGCCGTGAGGAGCGGGTCCGGCCGCTTGGACTCGGGCGCGTCTGACGGAGGAGCCTCGGTGGTGCTCGCGGCACCCGCCGGGGAACGCTGGGTTTTTGCCACCTGGGAGGAAATAATAGTTTGAAAATTAGATACAACAAATTTATTACAAACCATGTCATATCAATACTTGTGGTTGGATCATGTGGTCGGCGGTTGAAAAGGACAAATATAACGATATGTCTTATATGTTTTTTTTTTATTTAATATAAATCAGCAACAACTATCAACAAAATATCGTATTTTGTTACTTCGATGAGCTTTGCTGGTTGAGCAATTTTTTTTAATTTGTTACATTGTGTTCCGAACCATGCGTGTTTAAATTGTACGAGTATTTTGATGCTGAAATTAACAAGTATTTTGGTTAAAATTTTAGTACCCCGTTGCATATAAACAGATAATTTAGTTTTGTAAAGAAGTAAGTAGTAGATATAGTAGGTAAGTATATATTGTACCAATCTCACCTTGATGGTACTAAACGCGGAGGGCGCCTGCGCAGTGTACGCCTGCATCTTGACCTCGTACGCCGTGTCGGGCAGCAGGTGGTCCAGGGACAGCGCTCTCGCCCCGAACTGCGCGACCACCTTCTCGTATTCACCAGCCGTGTCTACTTGTCTGTAGTACACGTAGTAACCCATGGCGGACACGTTGTCCGGGCCCGTCGACCACTGGAATAAATGTTTGTTGAATTGATATATTCTTTACAGTAAATTGTCAGATATTTGACTACGGTCACCCAAAAGGTCACCAACACAAGAAACCCTGTGGTTGCTAAATTAACCTTCATAGATTTTTGTATTTTGTATTTAAAAAAAAGATAAACATTTTAATATTAAAACTTTCGTGAGACATTTTATCAATATATTAACTAAACGGTTTTCACTCACGTGTAAATCGCGTAAGTTGTTTACGCGTTTTGGATGTTATGACATCCATCTTCAGAACGTATGTTCTGGGACCGCGGCATCCGAAACGCGTAAACAACTTACGCGATTTACACGTGAGTGAAAACCGTTTAGTTAATATAAAGATAAACATGACCAAAAAATTATAACCGACGACATCTTGTGTCATTTGCCCATGACTCCATACCAATCAGACCACGAACGAGTGACTGTCAGGCGCAAAATTTTTAGACTGTTAGAAAAATAAAGTATTTAATAGTAGAAATGGTGATAAGAACTTACAGTCCACTCCAGTTGCAAGCTGGTAGGTGACGAAGCGGCAACAGTCTTCAGCTCAGGCGGCTGTGGCTTCTGCAACGTGCCGCCTCGCTGTAGGTAGAACTTGGCGCTACTCTTGCCTTGCTTGTTGTCTTGGTTCGAGTATACCGCTGCTATTCGGAACCTAGTTACAAATTATAAGATTAAATCCAGAAAAATAAACATTACTTTCTTCTGAGGTAACGAATAAATCTAGGAAGAAATAAATATATCTTTCTGGCTTTTACTACACAAAGAATAAACAGACAGACTACAGTAGACTTTATATAGTGCAAATTTAATACTTCTTGCTAGAAATTCTGTTCTCTAGGCAATGCAGAAATTTGTAGCACAGTAAAAAAGGTTGTTGAGTTTAACGGAAACTGTTAATAGTTAACGAAATTCTCCTACAATGGTATGCTGTTCTATACAAAAAAAATACCGAAGATAGAAGACAAGTAATTAAATTATCTATACATATAAAAAAGCTGAAGAGGGTCGAAAGTTCGAACATTGAAGAACGGATCATCCGGACTTTTGGTATGTAAGTAGAATAAGGTCTAAGGAGTGTCATAGGCTACTGAAATAATGCGAGCGAAGCCGCGGGCGTCCACTAGCTATTAATAAATGTTTAATTAAGTAATATACAAAATAAAATTATATAAATAAATTATTTTATCCATTCCTAGAATTAAAATTAATGTAGGTACCTGTAATATTTATCAGGAGTGAGTCCATCTATGGCGTGTGAGTGTATGTGCGGCGATATCTCGTGGATGGCGGTGTTCCATTGCACGTTCGTGGTGTTGGACGCTTCCTTGTACTGCACCTGGAACAAGCAATGTATCTTCTTCTTATTGAATGAGAGTGGCCAACTCTAGTGTCGAGAGTTTATCAAACCCTAAGGGCGTCTGACATAGCTTAACGACTGCCGTCGACTAACGACTGACACGATCGATCCACGGAAGCGCCTAAAATGGAATGACACTTTGCTCACCCATCCAAGGACTGGCCGGAAACATTGGTGATCGCATGCGATTGCCTCTGCCAGCTGTGCTACGGGCGCTTCGTAATTAATTAATTACCTATAAAATAATGTTATTATTTAGAGGAGTAAAGAGCCATAAATAGAATATTTTGAATTGCTGTTTTTATATGAATTTATTTCGTCAAAAACGTCTGCAAAACTGCTCAAATTGTGCAAAATTGTTTGCGTATGGACAAGACTCGTCGGCGGAGCTATGCGCGCGATGCTCGCCCTTGCTTTCATGTTAATACGGCGTGGAATGGCATGCGAAAAAGCAACTGTAGGCATTTTACCAAGCGCAAAGCGTTTTCGGGTGAAATATGGTGGCCTTACGAACAGACTCCTACAAAGTTTCGCCCTGATAATATTAAATAAATATTCCGGGACATTACACACAGCGCCATCTAGCCTCACACTAAGCAAACGCTTGTGTCGTGGGTACTAGACAACGGATATAATACTTATATACCTTTCTTTTGTAAAAACATACTTATTATACATACAAACGACCAGACTCAACAGAAGTAATTATATTTTTTAAATGAATAAATACTTGTGTCACGCGTGAATCGAACCCGGAACCCCTAGATTAGAAGGCAGAGCCACTACCAACTAAGCTAGCAGGCACAACTTTCAATATTAATGTTGAAGTTCAAAGTACTATATGACTTGAAACTTCCCTCATGTCCCACATATACGAGTATATGCCTACATATAGGTAAGCATACTTACGTAGAGTTTGCTCGATCCTTGAGAGTGTAGGTGCAATTATTAATTCTCAGGATGAGTTATCGTCTTACATTCGTTAGATAGAAATATCGATTTCGGGAGATTTCATTCTCTCCAATTAATGTGTATTTGGGGAAATTGTTTCATGTACGAGTAAGTTTGTAGACATGTTTTAGTTAGACGTCCTCATGGATACATAGTTCCATGCTTTTAACTATGGAAACGCATGAAATTGTTTACAATGTATATTGAATCACTTGTTTGATGTTTTATTTTTGATCAAAGGTGCCTCAAGAGATGTAAACAAGATGTTAACAAAGATATTCGTCCCAAAAATAACCAAAATGCAAAAGGTGATAGTTTTGAGTCAATATAAGGAGAAATAAAAAAACAAGCTCTACTTTTGTATTTTCTTTAGCGTGGCTATCGATTGTGTTTGAAACTAGCCAACTAATATGTCTGTGTGCCTAGGATATTAATTAGAGTTTGACCTAGTTCAAGAGTCTAGACTAAACCTAATTTATGCTTGCTATATATACTTAATAGATTGAATAGGTACAAAGGTTTTCAGGTATTTCATAATGACTAGCCAAATTCTAATCAAGTTTTAATTTCCGACACAGAAATTTTGCTTTGCTATTAAGACGCTTTTATTATGCTGTAATTTTAGTTTACTCTGGTTGTGGCCTTTTTGGTAGTGTTTAAGATAAAATAAAAATCGAACGCTTATTAGTCCATTGAAATGTTACATGAGCTTTGCATTTCTTAGAGGACGCAATTTAATTTTTGGGGCATGTTTGGGGTGTCAATAGAAGCTTAACTTCAAGTTTGTGGGGTCGCCACTCTTGTACCCCGGCCGCCATATTGGAAAAAGGGGTGGAAACAATTTTTCACGATATCTCGGAAACTATGCGTCTTACAAAAAAATTGTGAAAGCATAATTTGTAGCAAATTGTTTTGCCTACAAATATGTTTATATAACTTTTTGTCCTAAATTAAAAATTAAAGAAGTTATAGGCAAAAAAAAGAGAAACAAAAATACGTTTGAGAGCAAGGTCCAAAATGCTTTTTTTTTTGTAAATTCATGACATACATTACGGCTTTAACGCAAGTGACTATGATCCTGGAATAATTCGCCGCAAATAATACAATAATTTGAGAAATCGAAATCAGTATCTAGATTTTCTGATACTGAAGATGATGAACTGCTCAGCTGAGACGACGAACAACATTATCTGTTCGACTATCACTATAATAATGATAGCATGGAATATGGACAGTTACTACAGAAACACTTTGTAAAAATAATTCATTATCCATACACATTTTTTTAAGCTTGCTCGCTCAAGCAGTTTTCACTCCTCTGGCTTTCACAGTTCGAACTTAAATGTCCCCGAAAGGTTTTTTACCTATAAAACAATCACTCATGATTAAAATTTTAAAAAAGTTGCAATATTTTAATTAAATGAAAATTTCACCACACAAAACTCGAAAGTAAAGAGGAAAATATGTAATGTACGTCATGATTTACAAAAAAAAACATTTTGGACCTTGTTCTCAAACGTTTTTTTATTTCTCTTTTATTGCTTATATCTTCTTAAATTTTTTATTTAGGGCAAAAAATTATACGAATATATTTGTAGGCAAAACAATTTGCTACAAATTATGTCTTAACATTTTTTTTAGGATGCATAGTTTCTGAGATATAGCGAAATAAGCGTTTTTACCCCTTTTTCCAAGATGGCGGCCGGGGGACAAGGGTGGCGACCCCACAAACTTGAAGTTAAGTTTCTATTGACCCCCCAAACATGCTCCAAAAATAAAATTACGTAAGAAATAAAAATAGAAATGCAATATTCGGACCTAAACTTGTAACATTTCAATGGACTATAATTACTATTTCATTTCAGGGTATACCTTATTGAAAAATGACGATTGAATGTGCAAGTGTCATGTA
This sequence comes from Macaria liturata, assembly GCA_964023185.1. Taxonomy (NCBI): domain Eukaryota; kingdom Metazoa; phylum Arthropoda; class Insecta; order Lepidoptera; family Geometridae; genus Macaria; species Macaria liturata. The sequence goes on from OZ026810.1 coordinate 491,292, forward strand.
AGAACAATTTATTTTATTTTTAGTTTTTGCTTACTGCAGATAAGAAAATCAAATCTAATTACAATATCGTTTGCCATCAAAGCAGAATATGTAATAAAAACAATTATAAAAACGTATTCGTAAATACATTTGAAATCTCTCCACAATAGAAACCACTACTCTTATTCGAACTTACAGGTGCAAGCCAAAAAATGCTGCCGATTATAATACCTATATAAATAGACAATAACAAGCTTAAAAAATGTGTTTGCATAAAAAATGTTACCTTATAGAAGAGTATAGGCAAGCCGTGATTGGGTGCCTTGGACCAGGACACCATGACACTCTCGTCGGTCAGCCGCGTCACGTTCGGACGAGACGGGGGGATCAGGATGGCTGCAACAAACAATTGTGGAGTTATTTGAAACAATTCATAGAAGAAACCATGTTTTAGTGAGTATAAAAAAGTAAATTCAATTGAGTAAACATTACAAAAATATATTGTGTTGAATTCGGCATTTTATTGATGTTTAAGGACTTCGGATTTTGTCTTATTGTAATAAATTATGACTTAACAGTTTCTGATCGAGATAATTACTTCGAAGTTACTAGTTAATACCTAAATAATCTAAAAATGAATCTCAAAACAGTCGAGCGTGGATTAATAAATTGCTCGGATATTGTTTGAAAGTTTACCAGCGATGCTTCTAATATTGGATCGGGAATTATTGACTGACTGTCTAGACTTTGGCGTAGCAGTTTCTTTACAGAGTTACATAAAAATTCACATATTTAACCGATATCGGAAAAAAGTTTCAATTAGTTACGTCCTGTTTATAAAGCATTAAACAGGGTAGGTATATGTAATTTGTGTAGATAAAATAACTGTTATGTTATGATTATGTTATGATCTAGGCTTCGAAAGAGATTTTTTGTTGGTAAGTCTGTTTATAAGTACACATCGGTACAGGCATTTAAAACTTACGTTTGTGTTTCCTTGAGTTCTTCCGGTTATGCCTTTTGGGTGGCTGCGGTGAATATTCTTTGGTTCTGGTTTCCTCGTTTGAATAATCCTGAAAAATAATGTTTATTAGTAACACATTATTTGTTTTCAGTCTTGACGTTTCTAGTTACAGTTGTAGTTATGTAGGTATTATATCCGTTATCTAGAACCCATGGCACAAATAAAAGCGCTCGCTTAGTGTGGGGCTAGATGGAGCTGTGTGATGTCCTGAAATATTTATTTAGTATGTAAGTAGGTACCTATATGTATAGTAATTGTGATAGAATGTGTCACACATTACGCAGAAACGACTTAACTAATTATGATACAATGTGTTATGAAGATAGTATATGCATTTGATTAGAACACATAGTCTATTTTTAGTTGTATATCTCAGCTGTATGTGTATCGATGTATAGTGATGTATCTCACCTGGTCAGCAATCTGCAGCGGTATGACAGTGAGCAGCGCGGCGTCGTACGCGCAGCCGAGCGGGTTGCACGCGAAGCACTGCACGATGCCTGCGTGACGCTTCTCCACGTGGTCGATGTATACGTCCGTGTCTGGGAGAAATACATTACTTTTTATTGTATTGTTTTTATTTATCATTCCATAGGATCTTACGAACACTTGACTTATTCAAATGTACATAGTTAGATAAGTTACATAGGTACACAGTGTACGTTCATATAAATTATTACTAGGTACATTAGTTTTTATTTGTTTATAATTGCTTGCGTTCAGAGCTATACAACCACCACACATGTGGATCTTTATTGTAATGTTCAAGTTTGTAATAAGCTTTTTTAAAAAGGTTCTTAAGTTAAGTTAAGGTGCTCGTATATGTATAATGAGTGCACTGTTATAGTATTTTTACTTCTCTGAAGACATTCTTTGGTGAATAGCTGAGCCTTAAGTTTAGTTAACTTTACAAATCTACTCTCTCTGAGTACCTAGTATTACTTATACTGAGGGTCGTGACTGCCTCGGAGAAGAATGATTTATTGAGTCCTCTTGGGCAAATACTTGGTTTTGGGCACCCGCATCCTTACCATGGATGACACGTCATATCCTCAAATTCCGTATGCGTAGTCCAAAACACATAACTTGTAAAATCAGTCATCGGTGTAAGATTAAAACCCTATGGGATAACTTAACTATAGGAGTAGTCTACATCATCGGAAGTATGCACTGTATTCCAGCATTAATCACTTTCATTTTAATTTATACCCCCCAAGAAAGTAACAGAATTAACAAGGTACAGATGTAACGTTGCTTGCCACCTTTACTAGATACATACATAATTAATACATGGTAATACCACAGACAAGTAATAGGTACCAAGAACCTGCAGAAGACATTGGTATTACGGGCCTGTACCACCAGAGTGAGAAACGTCTTCATGTATATCATTATATTAGGAAATTGCCGTGGTAAGTTTAGCAGAGTCAAGAGTAAGATTTCAATTGTAAGTTTTTCTCGTAACGTCGAAATGACAAATAAGTGAAACTCGCAAACAAACTTTGTTACTTTCGACAGTGTTTTTATTTCGAGACTTTTCTAACCTTAGGAACCCTGATTACAATACTCAAACAGTAAAAAATGAATTCGTGAAGACATAGTTTCATTACTTTACTTAAAATAATACATGAAAACAAGGGAAGAAAAACTAAACAAACCTACTACTTTTAACTACATATAAAAGGGGGGCACATAGAAAATCTTTACAAAAGCGTAAAGATAGTCTAAGTGCTCCAGCCACTGCCAGAGGGTAGCGTGCCCTACTATCATTTTTATTTGCAATGACAATGACCTTTCATAATAAACAGCAACAATCTAATGTCTACGTCTACTGTATGCATATGTACACTTGCGGTCAGCACAGGTTTCTCCTGTCTAGGTTTGCTCTGGTCAGGCATTGAAATTATCGTACCGAGTTACATATGGTTAGTGCTTTGAACAGACCGGATAAATTAAATTGATTCACTTTGTTATAAATTATCATAATTAATGCGCAATATTTTTTGTCGAATGAAAGTGATCAATTCTAGAATCGAGATTTTTTAAATTGCCCTTGAAACTTATAATACAACTTAGCATATAAGCAACGTACGAACACAAATGGAATGCTTCTTTTTGGTCACCCGTCTTAGGACACCGCATCGACTGTCCTAATGGGCTTATTCTCAATTAAAAAGATGGAATATAGTTTTTTTCAACAAAAATGAAAATTTATGAAAAAACCTTAAGGATAGGTAATGAGGTACCTCCCTAACCACAAAAAATAATATTTAATGGCTGTTGTCTGTCATTCCATCATTTCTCGATTAGCTTTATGAATAAAAATACAAGATAAGCCCCGAAAATGCCAGTAATCCCTCACAGCTAAATCGTATATTTATCATCCTAAAATCCCGCCTCGGGCCTCAATAAAGCTCTAAAAATATACAAATACAATGCCTAAGCGAATTTAATGGTACGCCGCTAATCACTTATCAATTAAGCAAAACATTTATCAAATACTTTCGTAACATTTGGTATTTATTAGTAGTAGAAAAGAGTGATCTTTAAACTAAAATACGATATCATGTTTGCAATATGTATCTGCTAAAAATGACGTATTTATTATATTTTTCAAGGCATGAGCTTTTACCATGAATACTCCTAATCTTTTGTTATTGTCAAACTCGTGGTACTAAACGAAAAACAGATTTATTTGAAAGCCAACGTACTTGTAACCCGAACTCCTTTCCCACTCTTCAGAACTTGTGCATTCAGCACCCAGTAGACCTCAGGTTTAGGGTTGCCAGTGGCAGTGCCACACTGCAGGTGCACTCCTCCATTTTCCGATGCTGTGAGGTTCCTCATGATGCCCTCCCATGCTGGAGCATGTTGAGCGTGCACGTACCAGGAGCGGCGGATGTCACCTGCTTGGCAGGAGTAGATACCCTGGAGAAATTGGATAGTTAAAAAATAATTTTACATCTCTCATGTTAGGTAAGTAGGTCCTTATTACCCCCAAATGGGGCTTGTAAGTAACCAATTACCGCTCTAGGGTAATAATGTAGCTAGAAAAGCCCTAGGGCGGTAAGTAATTAAAAAAAAACTTTTCACTCTTTCAAAAAGTTCGGTTAGTAGACAAAGGAGGTCGCGTCGCTATTCAGCCTTGTCTTCGTATGAGTATAATAGTCATCAATTTTAAATATCGAACGGGGATGCTCAATTTCGTTCCCGAAAAAAAAAAGATGAAAAAAGGCGGGAATAGAAAACTTTCACTTTAAATATTGTTTGTTTTTGGGATAAAAACTTGCTAATTAGGTTTTCCTAAAATATGAATTCTGCAAGTGATGAAGATATAAGCTGCACTCCTGATTCAATAAAAATGGAAGCTGAAGCAGCAATTAACATTATTTTGTCTGAAAGTTCTAAAGAGAGATATTTGAAAACCTACGACGAGTTCATGAATTGGCGAAAAGAAACACGAGTAAGTTCTGATTTTGTCCATGACCAATAAATATCACAATCTCAAACTATTAACATACCCAAAAAACACCTGTGCCTAAAATTTGAAATTTGTTCTCATTTCACTATAAATTTTAACCATTAAAATGTTTTATTCTTGTAATACGGTTTTTTTCTATTTACCTCACAATCGAGATGTAAAGCAGAGTAGTTAGCTCGGGTGTAAGCATCAATTGCACCCTCGAACTATAGGCGCCCTCGCTGCGCTCGTGCGCCTCTAAATATCTCGGGCTGCAATTGATGCCTTACAGCCCTCGGCTACTAATCTACTATAGTTGATAGGAGAATCTACTCATTATTTTCAGAAGTTGGTTAAAATTTAATTCAAGATAAATTGGGGCGTATACGTGATTTTATAATTAAACTGTATGTATTACTGGATTCAACAAACATTATTTTTTTCCATCAAACAGCCTTGTATGATATAAAAACATAACAATGTTTATAAATTTCACACTTTACGAACATGCAAATTAATAAATTTGACGTATCGTTAGGTAACGTTTAATAGTGCTAATTTGAATATTATTATATTTTTTATATTTAAATAACATTATAAAGCCATGATATGGTTTGACCCTTCACAGTTGAACTCGCGCTTAGTTTCTGAAACCTTAATCAAAGATAATTCAAATTGCAGACATATTTCAACTAAAACATTTAAAACTTACCACATCTTCCAGTCTGAAAGGCGATATCTGTAGCATATGGCCATGTCTCGGTGGCATGGGCGAGCTATGCATGTTCTGTCGCTTGGTCCACGTGACTCTCGGCGGAGGGGTCCCGACAGCCCCACACCACAGTCGAAGGCCGTCGTTAGTCCGGCCAGAGCTCCAGTCCATCTTTAATGGCATGGTCAGGACGCCTTCGTTGTCTATCTTACCTACGTATTCTTCTGACTCGAGGAACCTGGAATATTTGAGGTAAGTGTATAACTAACTAGTGGGACAATATAGGTTCATTATATTATATTGTCCCACTCCTGGGCAAAGGTCTCCTTGGGGGAGACACAGTTATATCTTAAGATTATTTGAATTTATCTCAACGTAGAGCAGGAAGAATTTTGAGCGTAACGGCAATGTCACGGTACAAAGACTAGGATATATGTTTATTCAGGGTCTACTTCCGTATAAATTGAAATTGGTTCTGATTATTAAGCGTGAAGAAGTACGAAACAATTATAATACACACACACACAAACACACACTCGCACGCACAAACTGACTTCATAATACAAGTGCAAAGACAACATTGTTCTGTGACTGGATTTTGGCGATATTTTTTAATGTCCATAGGTCCATAGGCAAAGATACAAATACCTGGTAGTCATAAGACAGCTAATCTGTCATTTAGAAATTACATTTGCAAAAATATTCAGTACCTGACATCAGACCGTCCTTCCCTCTGTATCTTCAAGTAAGTTTTCTCCGGCAGCTCCACAGTCTGCGCGCTGAGATCGTTCACAGCCTTGCAGCCGTAGGTACCACTGTCTTCAGACGTAGCATTCTGTATGACCAGGACACCGTATGGCGTGTCCAGCTGTTTCTTTACTCCCTGAAAATAGGAGGAATTAAATTAATAGATTACCAAAAATACACATTGTTATTTAACCAAAAACGGACATGAACTATACTCGCTGGCGTCAGGATTTCGGCCGGTTTCGGGGTGCCTGGCGTGAGGAAGCCTTCGACCGGGACGCATGGAGGGAGTTGGGGGAGACCTTTGCCTAAGAGTGCCGTATAGGTTGATAAAAAATACTAGAGATAAACGTGTTTAGGTTAGTCTTAGGCTGGGATATTTGTTTACGGTGTGTAAAGAAGTTAGCAAATCAATTGTGTTTTACACAATCGATCACACAATGCGCTGAATAAGTGAAATGATGTCTGAATAGATATAATGTTTGAGCCATTGTTTGTATGTTCATTTGTAACTTAGAGAAGTACTCAACTGTAATAACATTATGATAAGTAAAATTTGACATAGATTTGCATGTAGTTTTGAACAAATGATTTTTCAAAGTTCATTAGCTAGAATACTACAAGATACTCCGGTATCTAGACAATAACACAAACGTTTGCTTCGGGGCTAGAAGTTGCTGTGTGCCGAAATATTTATAACAACCAGTAATCCCTGCATATTTTATTGTATTGTTACTGCTGTAGTATTATTTTTGTTTAATTATTCGTAGTATGGACAATGAGATTATGGAACTCTCTACCTGGAGCCCTGTTTCCAGAAAGTTATGACCCAAGGGTTTTCTTTTATTCCTAAGCAAACGTGCAACATCTTACACTACAGTGGTGCTTAACATCAGGCAGGCTGAAGTAAAACGTAAGCCTATTCCGTTAAAAAAAATATTTATCAATCAAGTATACCTTGCTAGTCTCCTTCCACCATGTGATGACAGCGGGTGGCTCAGACAGTGGTTCCTTGCAATGCAGCACCACAGTGTTGTACATGGGAGCCGTGATGACGCGTTTCTCCGCCGAGTTGTGGCTCGTGTCTATTCTGGCTATACGCAGCTTGGCTGGCACGGACACCAGGACGATGGAGCTGAAGGAAACCACGCACTGGAAACAAATATAAAGGGTAAGTAAATGTATGTATGTGTAATGTGTGTATGTATGTGTTTAGTAAATGTATGTATGCAATGTACGTGTATGTGTAGTGTGTAATGTATGTATGTGTATAGAGAGATTCAATTCGCATATAGGCTGTAGGGCTCTGCCAAGTTTTGGTTGAGAGTGGTGATATGATATGTTACACATTTTCAAAAGTTTTGACGAGTAAGTGTGCATTGTGCATGCGCAATAAATTTATAGCAGTAGATGTGGTTGGAATTGGTACAAGTTTTTTCAGTTTTTTTTTCTCTAATGACAGTCATTAGAGAAAAACTGACTGATATTCCTATTTAGTCTGAGTTTTTCGAAATCCAGCAACACTATTTGTATTGTCCGTTAAAAGTGGCAGAGATAAAAAAATTGTTTTGAGTTATACTCAAATATACAAACCTGGAACACAGCTGACTCAGTATTCTCACTGATATGCACCACCAGTCGTGTATGTGTCGCCGTGGAGTGCACATCTCTCTCTGCATTCTTCTCCACGTCAGTCCATTTCATATCGACCTGAAATAGTATACAACAACGTTATAGAGAAAACTTCACATCCAAGTTTATTCAACTGCTGTCTGAAGCTAAAGCTCTAGTTTTCGCCTTAATATGAAATGGGCTTAAATCTGGTACCAGTTTCATTCTGTGGCAGATGTTATATCGTCAACCTACCTTGCAGCCGGACACCTGACATTTCGAAGACCAGTTCTTGGTCACCAGTCAGTCACACTCACAACTTTGCTCCACCTGCATTCAATTCTAATTGTAACAGTATTTATTAATTTACTAGAGGGTGCTCTCGGCTTCGCTCGCATTAAGAAGTAAAACTTGCATCCCCTATTTCACTCTTTTTAAAGCGGCGTTTCCAAAAACCCTTTCTTAGTGGATGCCTACATCATAACATCTACCTGTGTTTAGCCCGATCCGTCCAGTAGTTTGGGCTGTGCTTTGATAGATGAATATATCAGTCAGTCAGTCAGTCAGTCGGTCATCTTTGAGTTGTATATATTTAGATTACCTCGTCTCCAGGCTTCCACCTCCAGGCCAGCCACTCCGCAGGCACATTGACTTCACATTCGAAGGTGACCTTGTCTCCCACCGGTGCTGTCACTGACTCCGGGTACTTCAGGAACTTCATGTCCAGCTCTGAAACGAAAAAAGGATTACGAATTAAATTCTGACTGCTTTTGCAGATATCTCGGATCAAATTCCAGCTAACTAGTGAGACCTTCTAATTTTTGTTTTTTAAGATTAAATACAAAATACTACAAAACAGCTAAATGTATTTAAATGTTGATGTCCACGTGGGTCTTACTCAGTTTCCAAGACTTGAAACAGGGTATATTATGAATACTTATATTATGAAATTGCAGTTAAACGCGCACTAATATTCAAGAACCTACTTGGCTAGTTTACTTGCCCTGCAAGCATCTTAGAACTAGTTTTATTTTAGTTTCAAATGGAATACTTTAAAATGAATAAAGTCCACCGGAGGAGCTCCAGTGTTGCTTCCGCGAACAACTATAAATAGCGGATAACCTACATAATTGTTTCGCAAGCATCACTGGAAACTTGCGGTGACAAATATTTCGGGTAAAAGTTAAGAAGCAAATCGTCAGCATATTGATGATTGTCTAAATTTCACTTCACTTTAATTTAATTTAATTTTAATTATCTTATGTAAAAAATATACGAGCACAATAGATACCGGGCTGAATCACTAGTTCAATAAAAAGAACAAAAGGAAATTCAATTCGAAAAGGATAAGAGGTAGATCTATTTTATTTCCTTAAAAAATCTTTTCGGCGATCTCTTCCTTGACCGACCCTTTTCATCGAATGAGATGTCAAACATAAGACGACCTAAATCCTTTCATACGTGTTTTTGAGGGCCGACCAATTACTTGTGCATTATCTAAAGTAGATCGACAACAAACCGTGGCCGACTCGATAAGTCGATGAGACCACCGCAATTAAACCACTTTTTATTTGCATACCAAAAGCCAGACCGATACAATAAGAGAACAAATCCTGATGTCCTTGATACCTTGTTACCCACACATTTCTATCTTGTATGACGCATCCCTCTCAAACCAAAAAGAAATAAAGAAAACTTGATGCATAGCAATGAAAGCTTTATTGTGTGACGTGAAAGTTGATATTGGAATGCGTAGGTTAATTGAGTTGTTGCATTTTGTTTTGTTCTTGTTGACGGCAACAATTTTATGTGATTTCAGCCGGCAGGCAATGACCGAAAGGTTATGGAGTTCTCTTCCATTTTTATTCGATCTTTTAAATTCCGGCCCTAGTGTAGAGAACTTTGTTTTGAAACTTTTCGTTTGTGAGATTTTGTCCTATTCACAATAAAATTTCACTGTTTCATATAAAACAGAATAGTAAGACGAGTAGAAAACAATGTTTCTTGCTTTATGAGAGTTGACCTATTTTCAAATAATGAATGAGACATAAATGAGAGTTATCATTTTTAACAAATTAGAAAGACTAAGGTTATCAAAGTTATCATTCATTTCTCCTAATAAGAACTTATGCTACTTTTTTGTTATCAAAATATTATTACTGCATATTTAGATTTCATTTGTATTTATAGAGTGGTTTTAGATTGTCTGTTGTTTTTGCTTTTATTGTTGTTATAGTTATTTTTTATTCTTCCTGTTGTTTTTTTGCGCAAAACATGGGAGTATTGGCATAAGAGGGAGGAGGCCTATACCCTGCAGTGGGTCTCATTAGGCTGATGATGATGATTTATAGTCTCGATTCGTGACGTCATTGATGCGCGCTTAATACCAAAATGGTTCTCTTTACCGAGAAAAAGCTTCATTCGATGGTAAAATTCATGGAAAGAATTCTATGGGAAAGCTTTATACCGAGCTTTTCCAAGAAAATGTTGTATGTTGGCTTATAATATTGCTTAAAATACTTACATGGTACAGCATGTATAGCCTAAGTAGCATGTACATGTGTAAAGTGCATTCTAAAATTTCATAATCATTCACTTTTTTATTTTCATTTTAGGCTATCGGAGTATAGGCTAACGTTTGACTTCAGCCTGCCTGATGTTAAGCACCACTATAGTCTAAGATGTTGCACGTTTGCCTAGGAGAACCTAACCTAGTACTGTGAGTGCGATTTTAAAGCCGCTTGAGATATTATGACGCTATTAACATTATTTTGATCTACTTTATCTATTGTGAGAGATTTGAAAAGGAAACACAACTGAAGCGTCAATGTTTTATTAAAAATAAAGACATTTATTTCAGGCTTAACCATTTATGATGCATTTTGTTGTATGTCGTGCACAGGTTTAAGGTATATGTGTCGTCTAGACTTGCAGCAGGATTACGAAGTTAAGTCATGATCTCACTTGTTTGTAGCTTAGTTTCACGAAGTTACTGTACGGTCGGCACAAGCTGACACTGTCTCTAGTTAGACCAGGGATTTCATAAAAATATGTGGACTAAAAACGATGTGGTATGTAGGGTGACAGAGCTGGATTTAACAGTTTTTTAAGCTATACAATACGCAGTATGTCCGTATTATTTTACTATGATCTCTACCAAATGCAACAGTTGATAACCACTATTGATGTAACAGTTGACAAATTAAAAGTACTTATTATCATTTGCAACCAGACATGCGTATTAGGATGAGTAGTTCTCCAAACCACCGGCGATGGTAACTTGATAACCGGACCTTTAAATTTAACTGAACCTTCAGTTGTTATGTAGCCCATTCTAGGTGTAGCGAGGAAGTCAACCTCCAACTTTCTTGTCCCACGCCCTAGCACCGAGATTGCTTTGAAATTTCATTCGTAGAAATGCAGCCAGTTGTCAGCTCTCTCGCGAACAAACGTTCCCCAGCTGACGCCTGCTCGGAGTCTTTCAACTGAAAAATGTGGACTTACACCACGTGCTGCATCTTCCGCTTTTGATGGACTGTCTAAAGATGTAAATAAATATATTAACTAAACGGTTTTCACTCACGTGTGAATCGCGTAAGTTGTTTACGCGTTTCGCGTTTCGTTTTGTTCGTCCGTTTAGTTAATCTATACTAATATTATAAAGCTGAAGAGTTTGTTTGTTCGTTTGTTTGAACGCGCTAATCTCAGAAACTACTGGTGCGAATTGAAAAATTATTTTTGTGTTGAATAGACCATTTATCGAGGAAGGCTTTAGGCTATATAACATCACGCTGCAACTATAATAGGAGCGAAAAAACAATGGAAAATGTGGAAAAAACGGGGAGAATTCTTCATCTTTCAGGGCTTCCGTTGCGTGCGCTGCGAAAACCGTTCAAGATATAAAAAAACTATGTATAAAAAAAATTTTGTCTTGAAATGATGTAACAAAATTTTTACGACAGTATATGTCTATCTTTTAAGATTAACTCACTAGAACCGTTTTTATGGTAATAACTATTCCACGCGGACGAAGTCGCAGGCGCCAGCTAGTATATTGATAAAATGTCTCACGAGAGTTTTAATATTAAAATGTAAATAAATGGTGATGATTATGATGAAATACTAAAAGCGCTTTCTTTATTGACTGAACATTATTCTGTTCTTTATTATTTGCTACGAATACAGCTACGACTTACAGCTCAGAATACAGAAACTTACAGCTCAGAATACAGAAACTTACAGCTCAGAATACAGAAACTTACAGCTCAGAATACAGAAACTTACAGCTCAGAATACAGAAACTTACAGCTCAGAATACAGAAACTTACAGCTCAGAATACAGAAACTTACAGCCATGTTTCAGCCATGTTTTATTCGCTACTATGTACACTAATTATACTTTTTATTGAGATAGTAATACAATACGAGTGCGATTGGTAACTTAGGGTCACTTTAGCAAAAAATCACAGAAAAACCTATAAAAAATATCAAAATAAATCAAACTGGATGAATTAATCACAGAGCATGTTTTCACGTTCAAAGAAGTCGCTTGTTTAAGAAAAAACGTTGATAAGATATCCCAGCGATTGTAATCCGACAAAGCTTAACAGATGCAGAAAAAACTTCAAATCTGTGTGCCTGAGTAGGAGGAGGCAGTTACTAATGACATAACACAAACACTCTGACAACATAATGACGAGTTAGCGTTAAATTCGTGTACACACACACACACACACACACACACACACACACACACGCGCGCACACAAACAAACGCTGCATTTTAGGGTTCACTGAACACAACAATGGAAACTTGTTATAAACTCCGCGCCCAAACCGAAAAAAAGGTGTTAAAAGTTTGTCAGTGGTTTATAAAACGTACCCCACCGTTGTCTGTTCGCTTTTTAGTTTTCAATATTTCACGGAGTGGAGAAATATTTTACTTGAAAAGTCCATTTTTATTTATTATACCTCTATTTTTATAATCATCTGCCTCACTTCGATTACTCCGTCCCTGTTAAATCATCTGCCTCGGGTCTTAATAATACTATTTCGATGGTCTGAAAGTTTAATAAGTTGTGAAACTTTTAATCAACTTCGATGCTTCTTTATGCCTGCGCTCATTTCGCATTTTACGCATAAGTATAAAAACTTTGTACGTTACTAAATGGATTGGCTCCAAATATTGCATATTTACAATGAAAATTATATTTACGAGTCGCTCTAGACTAGCTGCTGGATTTTAATTAAAATATTCAAGCAAATTTTGCTATAATTTTACTACGAGCTATATATTCAATAGTTCAATGTTAAAACGAAACTCAATTATTGTATTGTTTAAAATGTGTGTGAATTATACAAACTCATATTTCGAATTCAAAACTAAAATCATACACCATAATTAGACTCTTAACACGATCTGAAATTGGCAAACAAATTATCAACAGAACCATCTGGGCCATCACAAAGTTATTCTATTTACCGCCACTAAAAGCTGCGTCGGTGTGTGTGTGTGTGTGTGTGTCTACCTGCCCGCGGTATCCGGGAGCTTACCCGTCACGCCTGTTACAATTCCAAAATAGAGAAAAAATGCCAACCGTACCACTTTACACTGCATCCATTGCCGTTTAATTTGACCCCGCTCCAAAACGAGCGACTCCGGCCCGGGAATGGTTAACGAACTATTATAAACGCTCGCCTCCGCAAAAGCTGATAGAAATCGACCGCTCCCTACGTAAGGGACAGGTCCCAATTTGTTCGGAATTATAAACGGTACGGTTGTGTACCGACAATTAATTTCAATGATTAAACGTAATCAGGTTTTAAGAGACGGTCGGTAATTATATGGCATCTTACTTGGAAATAGATGTCGCAAGGCTGCGACTAGGCTCGCACGGGTACAGCCAGCATGTAAATTTATGTGATTTATACAACCGGTGCCTATTTTAAAATTCCAATCGGTTTAGTAAGCAAAGTGTATGCTAAACTACCGCAGGCTATGCTGCATTGTGTCTGGATCCAGTGTCTGATGGAAACTAAGCTCCTGTATGTAGGTAGTAGGAGATAAGGGCTTTCGTATGTAGATAACACTTCTTGATATTCTTGGACTGAAAATGATGCATGCAACTGTAGGGGCTAACTGAACTTACTTCACATGCTGAAATAACTTAATCTTTTGTATTCGTAAATCATTTTTCAATATCACATTATGCTTCTTATACTCTAAAATAGTAAATTAGAATCAGGGAGTTGATTGTCTTGTTATTGGGTGAACTAATAGGTCACCTAGCTGTGCATTAGCAAGCTAATACTGTTACAAATTTATTTCTTGCGCAAGTAAGGCTAGTTCGTAAGAGAATAGTCAAAACTCAGTTGTCGAGAGTTTTCAAACGGTTAAGTTTAGTGTATCATATCTCTGTTTGTCTAGCATTTCTCTATTTACAGTTCTGAAAGGATATTTTCTGTATACGTTTGGGAAACAGACAAGTAGTGATAGTGTACTCACCAGCAGCATATAAAACAGAAGCTAGTGCTGAGAGGATCAGCTGGATGTGCAGGAGAATCGCCATTTTGCACCGCCCTGCAACAAGAATACACGCTTTATGTAAGAGTGACTATTTCATAGGAACTACACAAAGTAATACTAGAAGTGCCCATGACATTTTATATTCTTCAAAGAATATCAGATAAGAAAATATGCATAAATAACAAATTCTTTGAAGTGATCATTTTCGCTTTTATACGATTATAAAATAAGTAAGTACCATACCTATTTATATCGGTTTGCACCGGTTAAGAGCGTGAACTTTTGATTATCATCGTCTAATGTAATGTCAGCCTGTTGATTCAATGACATTCAAGTTTCACATAAGTGGTTAGTTGTGTTACTTTATAAATATGTAGTTAGAATAATATGATATAAGTTTTGTAATATTTATTCTTACAAGAATTTCAAGAATGCTACTAAATTTACAAACCGTTAACTGCAGTGTCAAACAAAAAGTCACCGACCATTAATGTTTATTTTATTTATAAAATAACTGCGATCTAGGTCTCTCCCGCTGATAACTGCGGCTATTATCATAGAAACGTCTCAAATAAAAACGTTCATTAACTCTATTCACAGATCATGAACATTTTTTTCGATAGAACGCGCACGAGAAAGTATTTCTCCGGCGATGCTGAGTTCAAACGGAGAACAATAAATTTATATGCCGATAAAACTTCCAAATAGCTACAGACTTGGAGAATACGGTGAAATACGCGAGAGATTAATGATGCATAAATATTGAAGCTGTTATTCAAATGTTTACAACTTCTGAACGATTATGAGTTCCAAAAGGCACAGATCATATTACACTATCATATATATTGTGATGAATAAAAACTAGACATGTAAAAATTTATTTTGTAGGTGGCTAGGTATTAGCAATTGATATTTAATTTATTCGGAAAGATTCTTTGTCTCATGGTCTCGCTATTTTTTGTTAAACAATACATACACAGTAAAAGAAGTCTTTTAGTCAGTTATCACTTTACATTTATATGTATGTTGTAACCGTTGGATTCTGCATCCTTTGGTTTTTTCATTTTCTGGCTTAATGCGCAAGTCGTGCGATGCCAGAAAATGTAAAAAGTCAAACAATCCTAATGTCAGTTAGCTGTCATTGTCACCTTCTGGCCCAAGTCGATTCGGCATGGTCATTGCAACCACCAGCCGGCGGGGCTTCCAGTTCTTTCTTGGCTAATAAGATTCGCTGGAGACCAGTCGCTTGTCCTTCCTTACTCGTTTGACTCGCCGGGGAGACTGAACCCCAAGTGCTAATCGTAAAATTTACATATAGAAGTGCGCGATCTTTGAAACCCTCTGCCGGTAAGTCTACCATCCGTAGGCTTCTATCTTTCACCTTTGTTCATCAGTGCACACCGTGATCAGTTGTTCTCCTTGCTCACAGGGTCTTTGTGTCGACGGTACCTTGTTCCAGCTGGCTGCTGAAAGCCTCTAATCTGCCTAGTCACATATTTTTATAACTACCTACGGAACTTCTGTAAAACCCCGTCTCGGGTAAGTAGCTTGTACCATAAACCTTCAATTAATCTATATTTCACCTGGAAAACTGTGATCAGTGATCTATTCCTTGCTCACAGGGTTTTTTTATACCACCTCTGAAACTCAAGCGAGGGTGCCTCCACCTTCGCTACACTACACTACACCCGACGGTCTGCTGGTCAGCTCCGCAGCCTGAGGGTTGCCTAAACAACCCCCTGCGCCGCTGCAGCAGCACCTGGCTTCGGGCCATCTGTATCTCAGGGTAACAGTGGGTAGGCCGAGCCTACCCACATTCAAAATTTTAATGTATTGTCCCTTAACAAATTAATTGATTTATGGTTGCAAAACTAGTATGTAGGCTCGAAACCCACCTTGAATAACATCTACTGCTGATCTAGCTGGCATTCTGTAACTAAGGCGCCCATTTATTGTTCTAAAACCTAAATTCTGTAAGTCTATTTAGCCCTTCAGGCACTGCGTTAATTCTATTGTACATTATCTATTTTCTACAAGTATCCTTAATAAATAACCTTATCCTTCTCAGTCGCTTTCTTTCATTTACTATCTACCTAGTTAAAATAAGTAGGTTTAGCTTTTAAAAAGGTTACACTGGCGATTCCACTTGGTGAAAACTAGTTTTGCAGCTATATTAAAACTTATGTACTAATATACTAACCCAATAAGAATACCTAATTGAAAAGAAATTTGTGTTGTTTCAATATCCTTTAGTTGTAAGATCTGACATGTGAATTCATACTGTACTTCATTGTATGTTATTATTGTGTACATTCTGTAAGTAAACATTATTAAGTTAACATTCATCATAAAATCATTGTATTTCATATACTTACTATCAGTGCATAAAGATAAATGATAAACCTTGTTAGTAAATTCTCATAATTATTATATTGAACATTCTGTACATAAGTAAACATTATTAAGTTAAAATTTATCATAAAATCATTCTATTTCATATAATATCAGTGCATATAGAGGAATACTAAACCTTGTTAGTAATTTTCATAGTGTGTTGGTAGCAAACTTAACTTCATTTGTAAAAGATAAGCAACATAATTATTAGTATTTTACTATTTACTGAGTGAAATTTTTTATAACAGGCTCAATATTGGAAATCATAACATTGTAAACAGTTTTGCAACCAGTACTAGACCAAAATTAAATTATTTATATAACCCTGAAATACAAACTTAATAGTACACAACTAAACAACTTTTAGATCAAAGATAGACTACAAAACACAAATTCTATATGAACTAAAACCTGCAACTACGCAGTATAGTGGTATATAATATACTCTTAGGATATTCATGAACAGTTTTACATAATTTGATATCTAATATCACATTGTACTGTAGATTGCAGTACCTATTGCATAAACACTCAAGTCTACTTGCACAATTCTTGTCACACCGTTGATAGCTGGGTGTTTGTTTCATATCAAAGGTATTATTGGTACCTATAGGTATATTAGCACATTTCACTTCATCCAATCTATTTGAAGTTTTCTTAAAATGTCACAGAAACCGGAGACTCTTGAAACTACCTCAGAAACATCTAATATGCATATCCTGTCATCAATGCCTGGTTCTAGTGCTGAGTTGACCGAAGCGAGGCCAACGGACGGTGGTTCAGACACCTCGGATCAGGACATTGCTAGCTGTAAACCAATGAGGAAAATGAGTCCTAAAGTTAGGTCTAGACGGCAGGAAGTTTGTTGTCAGGAGCGTTCTGGGGACTCAGATTCTTCAGACAATAGGCATAGACCTACTAGAATAACTTGTGTCCTTCCATCGAATATTAACTCACTAAATCTAAAGTTTAAGGGTGACACTTGTGTTCTTTCCTTCTTAGAACGTCTTGATGAATTGGTGTCTTCTCGCTCACTCACATACAAAAAAGTTTTTACTTCAGCGGCTGAGTTATTTGAGGGCCCAGCACTTATCTGGTTTAGAGGCATTCGAAACTCTGTAGACTCTTGGGAAGAGTTAAAGCAGGAGCTGCTAGAGGAATATTTACCTCCAGATTTTGACTATAGGCTTTTGGAGGAACTCAAGTCTCGTACCCAAGGAGTGGATGAAACGTTTTCAACATACTTTTCTATAATGCTTAATTATTTCAACAGGCTGCGCTTACCACTGAGTGAGGAGGAGAAGTTACGAATCCTGAACCGTAACATTAGGCCGGAGTTATCTGAGAAGTTGGTCCTCTGTAGTGCCTCTTCACTGCTGGACTTTAAGTTGAAGTGCAAGGCTTTGGAAAGGCATCGACTCAGCGCTAAATATTTTGCGGAACCACCGAGACCCAACCAGCAGACGCTAGCGGTAGACCTCGCTTACAGAGGACGCTCTTTACAGGTAGCTGCTGTTACGGTCCCTTCGGCGCAGTCGAACAAAACGTTCTGTCCACGTTGTCGTGTTGCTAGTCATTCCCTTAAGACCTGCACGTCGCCTAGGTTCTTGGTTTGCTTTCGTTGTGGTCGTAAAGGGTATTCTGTCGCTGATTGTCCAAATTGCTCAACTAATACTCGCACTCCAGTAGGATGCGAAAACTGCCGGAACACTAAAACTCACGACGTTAGTAGCAATAAGAATAACTTTTCAAAAAACTAGATAGCACGGGCCGCAGTCAGGAATGGGAGGACTGGCTCAAAACATTGAAGCTTTTCTTCTCAATTTACTCCCCTCATAGGGTGGCTACGGTCCGTAACAATAATGACATTGACGATAGACCCTACTTGACAGTTGACATCTATGATCAACCTATACTGGGTCTTCTAGATTCTGGCTCGGGTATTACCGTCGTAGGTGATAACCACCATATTCCCTTCTTGAACCTAGGCGCCACTTTCTATCCTAGCACGAACGCCGATAGGATCCAGTCGGTTAATGGTGTTACCTCAGAAATTATTGGAACCCTTCTACTTCCAGTAACACTACGTAACACCCTTAAGGTTATCACATTTCACGTCGTACCGGAAATAAAGGATCCCTTCATATTCGGATGGGACTTTTGGAAGGCATTTGGTCTAGCACCTTCCATCCTAACTTCTTTGCAGTGGCGGTACCCATCAGATTCGCTACAAGTTGCGGGGATTAACTATATCCAGCCAATGGATACCTTAACGGAGAAACAGCGCGGTCTAGCGGAGGAAGTCATCAAAGGGTACAAGGAGATAGCTTATGAGAAGGTGGGCTTGGGTAAAACCCACCTCATCACCCACAAAATTGACACGGCCGACGCAAAACCCATCAAGCAGAGATATTATCCAATGTCTCCCGAAAAACTAAAGGAGTTGAATCGGGAGTTGGATAACATGCTTGCGCTTGATGTCGTCGAACCCAGTCGGAGCGAGTGGAACAACCCGACCTTGATGACCCCCAAAGCATCTGGCGAGCTACGCTTCTGTTTAGATAGCAGGAAGTTGAATGCGGTCTCTAAGCATGATGCGTACCCCCTCCCTTATATCTCACAGATTCTAGACAGCCTTAAAAACGCTAAATACCTATCCTCAATTGACTTGAGCTCCGCATTCTGGCAAATTTTTTTGGACCCGGCTTCTCGCGAGAAAACTGCGTTCACAGTCCCGGGGAGAGGGCTGTTCCATTTCAAGCGAATGGCGTTCGGACTAACCGGAGCACCAGCAACGCAACAGAGACTAATGGACCTTCTCTTCGGGCCTGAGTTTGAGAACCGCGTGTTTGCGTATCTCGACGACATTGTGGTGACCCATGAAACCTTCGAAGGTCACCTTTCTCTTCTACAGAAGGTACTGGAGAAGTTGAGGCAAGCGGGCCTCACTATTAAGGCATCTAAGTGCCAATTCTTCCGGCGGGAGCTGAAGTACCTGGGCTACGTGGTGGACGAGAAAGGCCTACACACGGACCCAGCAAAAGTGCAGTCCATTGTGGAGTTTCCAACACCCAAAACCAGGAAGGAAGTTAAGATGTTCTTGGGAACGGCGTCGTACTACCGGCGTTTTATTAAAAACTTTAGCCTGATCGCAGCACCCTTGAATAGGCTAACTAGTACTGGAAAAAAAACTCCACCTTTTACCTGGACTAATGAAGCTGAGAACGCATTTCAAACCCTTAAACAGGCTTTAGTTTCTGCTCCGGTTCTCGCTTGCCCAGATTTCTCCAAACCTTTCTCACTTCATTGTGACGCATCTGCATACGGGATCGCCGGGATGCTTGCACAGGACATTGACGGCATCGAACACCCTATTGCCTTCGCAAGCAAATCACTCTCAAAGTGTGAGATGAACTACTCCGCAACAGAGCGAGAAGCCCTGGCGGTTGTGTTCGCAGTTGAACATTTTAGGCCCTATTTGGAAGGTAGCAAACCTTTCAAGATTGTTACCGACCGACCATGCGAGCCTAAAATGGTTCTTAAACCTGACGAACCCAACCGGCAGACTAGCACGCTGGGGTTGTCGGCTGTCTCCTTACAATTTTGAGATTGTGCACCGCGCTGGCAAAGATAATGTCGTTCCGGATGCGCTGTCCAGGGCCGTTCCATGTGTTGCAGCCATCACAACTACATCACGATTCACCCCTACCGGTGACCCGTGGTATGACAACTTGTTCAAAAAACTATCGAACAAGCCTCTATCTCGTCCAAATTTTATGGTGAAAGAAGGAAGACTCTTCCACTACACGAAGTCAACTAACGGACTGGTGAAGAATTTCCAATGGAAAGAAGTGATACCGCAGCCTCGCAGGAAAGCGATACTGGAGGAGCTTCACTGCTTGCCTACTTCCGCGCATCTGGGAATTCAGAAAACTTTTAAGAAGATCTCCCTGGCATACTATTGGCCAGGACTTATCAAGGATGTAGCTGACTTTGTTCGGAACTGCGACACTTGTCTGGCTCATAAAATTCCGGCTCGTACTACTCCAGGTCTTATGGGTTGCCCTAAACAATGCACAAGACCCTTCCAAACTCTAAGTTTGGACCTAGTCGGTCCTTTCCCGGTCTCTAGGAACCGCTTCAATCACTTACTCGTTGTGATGTGCTGCTTCTCCAAGTACGTCATGCTCTTTCCTTTACGACGGGCTACGGCGGCTAATATCATCAAACATCTGGAGAATGATGTATTTATGAAACATGGAATTCCGCAAACAATAATCTCTGATAATGGTACTCAGTTTACGGGACACGAGATTCAAGCGCTCTTTCAAAAATACAGCATCCCACAGATACATCTGACTCCACGATATTGCCCCAGGTAAATCCTGTAGAGAGGCAAAATCGTACTATCGTAACTGCTATCTCTGCCCTTATTAAGGACGACCACAGAGAGTGGGACTTGTTCCTACCTCATATTGAATTCGCCATCAACACTTCTGTCAGCGACGCAACTGGGTTTACCCCTTTCCTGCTGGTGCACGGGCGCGAAGCTGTAGCGTCGGGCAGCCTTTACGACTCTGCTCCCCTGGATTTGACCGATCTGACTTTCCCGAATCGCGATGATCATGCGCGTAATTTAGGAGAGCTGACAGGTATATTCAGGAGAGTCCGCGAGGAATTGGTGAAGGCGCATGCCAAAAACACGCAATACTACAATGCTCGTCGTAGACACACCGAACTTACAGTGGGACAAACCGTTTGGAAGCGTCACTTTCCACTAAGTGTCAAAGATCGTTTCTTCTCCGCGAAGCTCGCACCGAAATATGTAAAGTGCACGGTGGCGGCGAAGAAATCACCTCTGGTATATGAGTTGGTGGATACGCAAGGTAGAGATGCAGGTACCTGGCACATTAAAGATCTTAAAACTATAAATTGAGACTTCTCATCTTTAACGTGGTCTCCTAAACAAAGGGTACTCTTAGTGACGTTAAGTCACGCACTTCTTAAGGCTTACCTATTGGAAGCATTTTTATTACCCAAACAAGTCACTGCACTTGCCCAGTTACTTGGATAACGGCTATAGATTGTTGTTATTTTAGTTCGAACTTTAACCCTTCCACGTCAAGAGACGTCGGCCTTAAACTTGTTTCACACAACCTACAGTTGTGGCTAGAAACATCTAGGAGCAATCTCTACCATTGCTACTTTTCGCTGTGCGACACTAATGTTGTTCCTTAGCGTTTCTAACGCTCAGAGGTCTATCTAGTTATTGCTGTGGGTAATAAATTAGGTAGATACGTTGGACGCGCCCACGAGCTGCTCGAGCTATTGTGGTTTTGCTCCTTTTTCCACTTCCTCAAAAAACCACAGTATCCAACTACCTCCTCTTCCTTCCACATAATCCACACATCCTAACCCAACTTAATAATTCCCAACCAACGCTCAGAGGTCTATCTAGTTATTGCCGTGGGTAATAAATTAGGTAGATACGTTGGACGCGCCCACGAGCTGCTCGAGCTATTGTGGTTTTGTCCCCTTTTTCCACTTCCTCAAAGAACCACAGTATCCAATTACCTCCTCTTCCTTCCACATAATCCACACATCCTAACCCAACTTAATAATTCCCAACCAACGCTCAGAGGTCTATCTAGTTATTGCCGTGGGTAATAAATTAGGTAGATACGTTGGACGCGCCCACGAGCTGCTCGAGCTATTGTGGTTTTGTCCCTTTTTCCACTTCCTCAAAGAACCACAGTATCCAATTACCTCCTCTTCCTTCCACATAATCCACACCTCCTAACCCAACTTAATAATTCCCCAACTTCTTATTAATTGCTACCATATACTATATCAATTCACTATTTTCATTGTTTATTATCCTTCATTGCAAACATAACTTAGAGTCACTATAATTTTTGTAGCTGAGTAACTTCTTGTTTTTCCTCACTTCGGATCTTACCGAACCATTGGTTGCGCTATTGGCGTCATACCAGTTTTTTTCTTTCTGTATATTCAGCACTTAAATTTTTTTTTTTTATAACTTGCTATATTTCAAACTTCAATGTAGTTACTTACATCACTAATTATTAACTTAAAGAAAATACAGATACGGAAGAGATATTATTTAACATTTGAATGTATAACATATATATAATAACATACTTGAGTTTAGTATATTACATCATTGGCAGTGCCATTAACTATTAAAAGAGCAGTAACGTGAACTCTTTTTAAAAATAAATAAGCTAATAACACGCCTATAAATTCAGAGCAGCTCGCGGACTCTAGGAAAAATAAGCTCACTCGCAGACTAAAAAGTGCAGTTTTGTGGACACTATAAATAAGCTAAAACACAATCTTAAAAAAGTGCAGTTTTGTGAACACTATAAATAAGCTATAAACACAATCTTTTAAGGCCCATTGCTACACATAAAGTGGTAATGGAGAACATATTTCGGGGATTAGTATATTAGTTTATCTTATAACATGTTGGAAGGGAGGAACTCAGAAATTTACATAGTACACTTGGTTTATCCAGTGGTTAACTGTAAAAATATGGTGGGTCTCTGTCTCTCTCAATAATGAATTTATTAGTTTATCTTATACATGTTGGAAGGGAGGAACTCAGAAATTTACATAGTATACTTGCGTTATATCCAGTGGTTACCTATACAAATATGGTGGGTCTCTGTCTCTCCCAATAATGAATTATATGAAGATAGTTATCATTATGTATTAGTATTGTTACATGGGATTATATGGGAAACAACAATGAATAAACTCTTGCACATATCTTTTTAAATATGTAGTATATGATAATAGTAGTTGTATTGATTTGTCATCTATTCAGATGTCTATTTTTCGATTAGGTATGGTACCTATGGTATTTTTTTTAAAGTCGTCTCTTCCAAGTCTTGTAAACACATCTTGTAAAACAGAGAATGGTTTGTAGAGTCTGCTGTTATTTTTGTTTTTCTGCTGTTTTGTTTTCATGACCTGGTTTTCTCTGTAATATGCGGCTGGGGCAGCCGTGAATTCCCTAACGTGAATTCTTCCCTGGTTCGCGGGATACTGTAACCGTTGGATTCTGCATCCTTTGGTTTTTTCATTTTCTGGCTTAATGCGCAAGTCGTGCGATGCCAGAAAATGTAAAAAGTCAAACAATCCTAATGTCAGTTAGCTGTCATTGTCACCTTCTGGCCCAAGTCGATTCGGCATGGTCATTGCAACCACCAGCCGGCGGGGCTTCCAGTTCTTTCTTGGCTAATAAGATTCGCTGGAGACCAGTCGCTTGTCCTTCCTTACTCGTTTGACTCGCCGGGGAGACTGAACCCCAAGTGCTAATCGTAAAATTTACATATAGAAGTGCGCGATCTTTGAAACCCTCTGCCGGTAAGTCTACCATCCGTAGGCTTCTATCTTTCACCTTTGTTCATCAGTGCACACCGTGATCAGTTGTTCTCCTTGCTCACAGGGTCTTTGTGTCGACGGTACCTTGTTCCAGCTGGCTGCTGAAAGCCTCTAATCTGCCTAGTCACATATTTTTATAACTACCTACGGAACTTCTGTAAAACCCCGTCTCGGGTAAGTAGCTTGTACCATAAACCTTCAATTAATCTATATTTCACCTGGAAAACTGTGATCAGTGATCTATTCCTTGCTCACAGGGTTTTTTTATACCACCTCTGAAACTCAAGCGAGGGTGCCTCCACCTTCGCTACACTACACTACACCCGACGGTCTGCTGGTCAGCTCCGCAGCCTGAGGGTTGCCTAAACAACCCCCTGCGCCGCTGCAGCAGCACCTGGCTTCGGGCCATCTGTATCTCAGGGTAACAGTGGGTAGGCCGAGCCTACCCACATTCAAAATTTTAATGTATTGTCCCTTAACAAATTAATTGATTTATGGTTGCAAAACTAGTATGTAGGCTCGAAACCCACCTTGAATAACATCTACTGCTGATCTAGCTGGCATTCTGTAACTAAGGCGCCCATTTATTGTTCTAAAACCTAAATTCTGTAAGTCTATTTAGCCCTTCAGGCACTGCGTTAATTCTATTGTACATTATCTATTTTCTACAAGTATCCTTAATAAATAACCTTATCCTTCTCAGTCGCTTTCTTTCATTTACTATCTACCTAGTTAAAATAAGTAGGTTTAGCTTTTAAAAAGGTTACAATGTTTCTATATTGTGTTCCAAACCAGTTTTGTATGAAATTAATTCTTATTATAACCTCCTGTTTTTCGCAGTATGAAACTGAATGCTACAAACGTAGTTTTGTTATTTTAAGTTTGTTGCTTTATTAGCTCGTGGAATCGGAAACGGAACGTGCCCTTAAATCAAAATAACGAAACGCTAACCGTTATTCGGTATGAATAAACAATGTACATACGTACAAACATAATTGTAGTAGCAACCAAAGTTCTTTGCAAAAGTGAGAAGCATGATACATTAGATATATAAACCTATCGAGTAGGTATATCTTTGCACAAAGATAGGATAGCCCAGGCGCTGACTGTTCGCAGTCAGCACATGCTGATTTGAAGCCGGCTTATGACAAGAAATTGTGTTTGTGTAAAATGAGTTTGTCTTTTTACTTTTTGTAAAATGTTAACTGTGTTCGTACCTAATTACCTTCTAGGTAAGCGTGTAGCATCCTAGGCTGCAGCAATGCTTAACATCAGGCAGGCTGTAGTCAAACGTAAACCTATCCCACGTAAAAAACAAAACCTTGTTTCAATAAATCATTTTCATTTTAACTTCACTGCCGATTGGCAGCTAATATACCCAAGTTTTACGTTTTATCTATCTTGTAGAGTATCTTCGTGTATAAATGACCAGTTCTGGTTGAGCCTGTAGAGATTTTTCAAAGCACCCTTAGGCAGGATCTGCTAATTATCGTGGCAACCAACCCAAATGGAATATCACCTACTGGTTACCCATCCATGAACTGACTGCAGTTGCTTAGCCTTGGTATTCATACAGGCTCTGTTAGTTGCAGCTCTGAAGTGTCAAAAAATAGGAAACAAAAATGAGTAAGTATCAGTTTAATGCGAAGCCAAATAATTAAAATGCAAGTTGTACGAAAAAGTTTGGTATTTTCGCTGCACCAGTTGGCAACACTCTTAATTAAAATCTCCTAACACACGAATGCAAATATCTCGGCACCGTTTCTATTTTATACTAGTGGACGCCCGCGGCTTAGCTCACATTATTTTGAGATAAAAAGGTTTAAAATGAACATAACGTAAAAGTATATTAAAGTATTTCCTATCTAAGTGTGTTGATAATTAATTTCTTAATTAATGTAATTGGTTGTTTGTTACCGTTTTAATTAAGTAAATACATAAATAAATAAATAATAACTTTTTTTATTTAGGAACCGATTGAAATGAAACAAACACTAAATGTTAAGTTGAAAATGCACCAACATGTTAGTGAAAACCGTAGACAAATCGGTTCAGCCGTTTTCGAGTCTATAACGAACAAACATACTGACAGACAAACAGAAATTTATTTTCGAAACATGATTTTATTCTATTGCATCAATAAAGACCCTTAACTATTTTTATCATTATCTTCAATGTACAGACACCGACCGGTTACAGTTTTATTATATGTATACTAGATTATTTTGCTCCTTTTTTACATTGAGAGTTTTAACTTTTACCTGAAAATATATTTTGTAGGTGGAATAAGGTATTATTTAGGTTTTTAAGTACATAGTTTTTATATCCACCAACATATTTACAATAAATGAATATTGGAGCATAAAGACATTTATTGTTTATTTTGCTTTATAAGAACGATTTTTAAAGAAAATAATTTTGCATTTATAGACTACACACAACTGACTAGACTATATTTATTTAACACACTATATATATTTAATTCAAATAAAAACTAACTTAAATAATGTTGTTACAACTATACTATGTAATTTCGCCTTTTTATTTTATTTTCTTTGTAATTTAAGATTTGTCTTCAAAATCCTCCTAACATTCGCTCAATATTTTGGGTTCGACTTATTCGACAAAGGTTTATTATTAGGCAACTTAAAGCAAGTAATTAGGTTAAAGGGTAAAAACCGCTTGCCTTTATGAATTCCTATGCCTTTCTATTTAAGCTATCATTAAAATATTTATGACATTAATTTGTCAATTTATCTAATAATACTTTCAAATGTTGATTGCGTAGGTAGGGCGGTACTTTAATTAATGGTCTAGGTATAGCAACAGTAGAGCCTGAGGGGCGGTTACCAAACTCTCGCCACTCTTCTACAGATAAACAGATAAACATTTTATTGATAATTTGATGAATTATAAGTCAATTAGGAAAGGCAAAATTACAATAAAATTTCTATGTAATAATCATAATCTAAAATAATCATACTTATTACAAAAAATAATAGGAAATTGCATTCATTATAAAAATTTCGCAATTAACATTCGTCTATTACTATTGGAATAGCATTATTTTTCACTTTGAAAAAATTCGTCTACACTATAGAAAGTCTTTTGAACGAGCCAGGTTTTAAGTCTGTTTTTAAACACATTATCGCTGACGGAGTTTACAATGTCTTGTGGTAAACAATTATATACTTCCGGCCCCATAGCATGTGCCAACCTATTCGACTTGAGTAGTCTCGTCGGCACCAGCGAGAGCGTGCCATCTCTGCGGAGGTTCATTTCCAACGTTCAATTATCTCCACGCTTCTCTAGTGCCTCTAGATTTCGTCTCGCATACATCGCCAACTGCATTGTTACGAGTGAGGGTAGTGTTAGGATCCCCAGCGATTTGAACAATGGTCTCACCGATGTATGACGCGACACTTTAGCAATGGCCCTTACAGCACGTTTCTGCATCCTGAAAACTCGCAGCCTGTCGGCGGCGTGCCCCCAGAGTTCTGCACCGTACTGTAGCACCGAGTGTATGGTTGCAAAGTAGCAAGTGCGCACCACATCGGGAGAGACCACTTTGGACAGTCGGCCGAGAGCGAAACAAGCACTACCCAACTTCGCGCAGAACTTTTCGATGTGCGAGGCCCATGTCATACCACGATCAATTTCGAATCCGAGAAATGTGGTTGACTCTACTTGCTCTATCTCTATTCCATTAATATTTACCCGTAATCTTTCCGTTTTTCTGCCAGATATGGAAAATTGCATGAAGTGCGTCTTTTTAAGGTTGAGAACCAATCCATTTCCTCTAAACTACTGTGCCAGTTTTGTCGCGGTGTTATTAAGACGCTGCTCTAGCTCTTGACTTGTTCTGGCTTTACAACGGCTGCGACATCATCTGCATACATATATATTCTGCCCGATTTGGTAGAGTCTGGCAAGTCATTAAGCAGTAGCGAGAAGAGAATATTGGATACAGACGATCCCTGCGCTACACCCATGATCGTATCCAGCGGAGCAGATCTAGTGTCTCCTCCATCTCCTACCACTACCTGGGATCTACCGCGCAGCATGTCATTTAACAGTGTGTGACAGCAAGAACTCCAAAGTCAGCGACATTGAAAGCTTTCGACAAGTCGCAGAAGAGCACTGCGACTTGTCGCTTCTTGTCGCAAGCCTTCATCACACTCCTGGTGATCTCTCTCGCAAGGCACGTGGTAGAGCGCCCTGCCCGGTAAGCATATTGCCGCTCAGATAGTGTCTCAGTTGCGGTCAGGAACTCTACCAGTCTAGAGCTGAGGCCGTTCTCAAAGATTTTGGCAACAGCGGGGATTATGGAGACTGGTCTGTATGCGTCCATATCGTGCCGCTTACCTTTACCCTTGAATAACGGGGAAACCTTACTCACTTTCATAGCACTGGGATATATTGCGAGATCGATACACGTATTGTAGAGACTAGCTAGATACGGTGACACAGTGCTCTTGGTCTGGTGTAAGAGTTCCATTGACACGTCATAAATGTCTTTAGTCGGTTTCTTTGGGATTCGTGTCGCTATAATCTTATAAACTTCGTCAGCAGTGAATCGAGTGAATCGCAGGCATCGATCTTAGTAAAGCCAAAGGTAAGTAAAAGTTGAATATCGAATTCAAGTGAAAACGTGAATTATTTTATGAATACCAATACATCAGCTATTCGCAGTAAAGCTTAGATTAGAACGTCCATTATCAGCTTAACATGTTTCTGCGAAAGCTCCGAAGTTTCCAAAGCGAGATGCATAAGCTTAGTAAGCTCTGTTTTATATGGGTTTTGTAGTTAAAATAGAGTAAAGGTAAAATTAATGACGTTTTTGTATGGTAATAAACTATTTATTCTGTCAAAATTTCTTGGCTATGCAATACTATGCATAGCAGGTATTATATGGTGTTCACAGCCTTTCAAGACCGGTGGGCCTATTCCAGCTTTGACATTTGTTTTCGATTTTTTCTTTGTCAATGGTTTTTGTCATAAAAAATATTATTCTTTGTTGCCCATAACAAAAATATGTATGGGAGTGACATTTCCATTCGACGATGACAGTCGTTAAAAATTAAATGTCATCGGTTCTTAAATGGCTCAACGTCGATCTTATTATTAACATTCTTGGCTCGGCTATTTTTTCTCTAATCGACGACAATATTTCTCCGTGAGAACCACATCGCGTGTAATTCAGCAAAAACCCTTTTCCAACTGCGTCCATCATATAAAATATACCATAAGCTTACAAAATGGTTAAAATGACCATTAACCGGGCACATTAAATCTTTAAATCCAAAATACGTTTCTCATCACGATCCATTCAATAAATCATCCGGACTGGTATTTCCTGTGCGAGCGACATTGCTCAGCTGCGACCAGTTTTTACTGCCCCTGGCTGCCACCTGCCTGAACTTGAACTACTTGACATTATGTATGTATCTAGTTCTTTTACTTGGACACTAACTGTGGCTAGATATGGGTAGGTGATAAACAGAGCGAGGTAATAATAATAGTAATAAACAAGTGGCACCGCGGTGTTTACCTGCCTTGATATGGGTATAGAACTGTAGAACGCTCTGGTTGTAATAGTCTTTGATGTGGGGTAACTTTTTAATTAGCGCTACCTACCTACTATACTTAATTGAAGCTATATCTGTACAGTATGTCGTATGTAATATTAAAAATATCACTAAGTCAAACACAATTTATCTCTATTACTTATTTATACCTCTTTCCAAAAATTTCCTTCAAATTCGTTATCATTTTTGAACGCAAATTAATCCTTCCAAAACTTTAACATTTTATCAGTATCATATTTGAATCAATATTTGTATAAACCACGATTTAGCAACGTGTATGATTATGTAGGCACGACCCTGTCATTTGGCTATCGTAACATCAGAATGAGTCGTCGACTTTGAACTTGCTTTAATGCAAAGCCTACCTCTACGATTTCAATGACCTGCGTGGTGTGGCCGTGACCAAGGCCTTTAATTATGTTACCTCTAAATGAATGCTTAGATTTTGCAACAGAGCCTCGAAAAGTATCGTAAATATTTAGTTTTTACTAAGATATACACTACTCATCACTTAGATTTACACTAATATTACAAAAGTTTCTGTCTGAGTTTGTTAGTGAGAGAGTATGTTTATCCCCTTTTCACGCTATAACAGTTAATCGATATGAACTTTAGTAATGACTACGACTATGAATACTGGATAACTTTTTACCCTTTAGGTAACACTGCAGGGTAGGTACTACTCGTTTGTAATAAAAAGCCTTGACATGTTCTTTTCGTGTCGATGTGTTAAGGTAAAGCTTCTATTAAATCAGTCATTACGCAAGCAAAACTCGAGTCTTCATCAAAATTAATACCACGGCCAATCAGTAATCAATTTTCGTACACAATTTCTCATATGGCCGACTCATAATTATTAGCTGTCTGTCTTACAAATTAGCAGTTTTTGCATGTACAGTGTCCGTATAAAAATAAAGAACATCGGCGCCGTACCGCACTATGTGATGACTACCTAATTACAATCACGATACAGATCGATTATCATACAAATGTCATCAGTTTGACAAGTCGGACAGTTAAGTGATGTGACACACGACACATTAAGGATTCTATTCAGGAACGGCCGAGGACGCCGTTTACGTAGGAGCGAGGCTGCTTCCTATGGATGGATTCCTTAGTTGATGTGATTGAGATATACTTCCGACGGAGTTGCGACTATGTGCTTATAAATGATATGAAAAGGATGTGGATTGTCTAGCCCAGACCATAATGAAATTTAATAGTGCTTAAGAAATGTATCCTTTATCTAGTACCTACATACCTCTTTTCTTAGTAAGGGGCTAGATGGTGATGTGTGAAGTGTTCCGGAATATTTATTTAATAAGGTATGTAGCTAGCTATAAATATTGTGAATGCTCTTTCTGCATTTCATTCTGCATAAGGTTCATATAATATTCAAATCTGTATTCATTTTGTAAACTTTAAGAAAATAAAGGTTTTGTAAGGAACGCAAGGATTTTGTTGCAAACTTTATAGATTAACCAACACTAATTTTAGCGTGTGGTGACATATCAATATAAACTTATTATAAACACTTCCTGAAGATTGACTGACATTATTACAGTAAGTAGTAAGACTTGTAATTTGGAGGGCCATTGATTGACGATGGTTGACAACACTGGGCATTCATTATGTTCCCACTTAGCATGGATAGCAGGGTAGTTATAATAATATTAGCTTTAGAGAGCTGTTATCAGATTCCCGCCTGGAAGAGACCGTTATGTATATATTGTATCTTTCAATTAATTTAATAATATACAAAAGATATATATTGTACACCGCCTGTTTACAATTGTAAGTTATGTCCATCCAAAAGGTAGCCTGGAAGAAATGGCCTAAGGCGATAAGGCCACCCAATGTGCATCTTTTTAATTTAAGTATGTTTATTTCTGTTTTGTAATTTCTGTGTTTTTATGGTGTACATTAAAGTTATATTCTATTCTATTCTATGTGATAAAGCTGCCGAATATTTCTAAGTCAAGTGTATTACTCTTTTTGTATTTCTTTTGTCCGGTGTACAATAAAGTTATATTGTGTTGTAAGTCGAGGGCTAGTTCCACAAATATTATTTTAGTGAAATATAATTGTCTCTCACAGCCAAATGCGGTTCATACTTAATAATTCTACTAAAATTGATATCTTTGTTTATTATTGTTAGTTCCCTTCCCACCAAATCCCGGTAGCAATTTAAATTAGATCCTGCCAATCTTCATTCTATAGCCCAACTTAGACTTGCCAGTTGAACAGTCCACTATTAGCTTGCACAATATACACCAATGCAAATAACAGATTATTACAAAATACTATTATCATAGGTTCAAAGATTTTCTAATTATGGCACGAGGTTTTTTGTTTACTTAGCGCATGTGACTCAACAGCGTTATCCTTTCCTGATTATCAAAGTTAAACGACTGCCGTCTGGGGCAGTCTTGGGATGGGTGACCGTGGTTGACGTTTAGGCGCGTAGGCCCCGACTGTCCAGCATAATGTCAAAGGCTCTACGAATGCTTTTAAAACTTTCAAAAGACATTAGAATTCGCAATCCATACGGTCTTCCTTACAACTTTGTTTGCTGAGTTATCGCAATTATTGTCCAATACCCCTTAAGTATCTTAATACTGTATAAGGGATTTTTACGCTATGGTTGTACAAAGAATTCAATTTCCATCAATACTCGTAACTCCCGGAAGCTTTAAAGCGCGGTTTACCGTACATACGCTAAGCCGAGAGGTGTGAAAACGCCGCGGTATACCGCGCGGTAGCAGTTACCAGAATGACCAACAGGTGCATGTGAATGTAGCCCTGACTAGTGCTGGCTACTTTAAAATCTGCGCTAGATAACTCGCGGCTAAAATCGACACTATATATTTTAAGCTGATATGATCTGAAAGCCCTAAGGAAGCTCAATCGATAAAGAAAGTTCCGCCATAACCCGCGTGGGTTTTGTGTGGACTCTACCTCAGAACTACTATTACATGAGTACAGACAATATTATAGTAAAATGAGCTACTTTTATGGCTTACACTTGCGTCAAATACTAGAGACGAGACATATTTATACTACATATTATTATACAATAATCGTCGTACAGAAAATCTGGTGATCACCAATGTAATATTTTGGATATTCGATATTCAATTTCAGTGGCAAAATTTTTTAAGCAAACAGATTTTCTATACTTTCATTAAACTGGGATATAGTAGCCTCTGCACTCGGCCTGCATAGTCCGATAGCAGAAGCTTAAAGCTCAGCTTTTTTCTTTTATACATGAGCTGATCCAGCCAGTGCTCTCAATAAAACGGAAAGAAAAGAGCGAGCCCTTTCTCTAGAACCTGTCGTTAAACAATCGAGCCCGCATACCGCACGCCGTGTGGGACAATAAAACCTCCTTTCAAATTCATTGCTCCGCTTTTTAATTGCAGCCGTTTTGTTTATATTTTCTATTCGGCCAGTGTGAAGTGATTTATCGCGCTCTTTTTTCGAAAACACGTGCTCAGCGGACCAAAATAATTACAGAGTATTTACATCTCTCGTTTGTGAACCTAATACGTAGGTAAATTCCCTTAGATAGAAAAATACGAAGGTTTACATACCCTGTTTTGAACCAAATACATGAACAGACAGAACACACCAAATTGTTATTGTAAAAAAAACATTCTTAGCTTACTTTTTCAGGTCAATTATCTTATTGATAACATCATTTTTGAATCACTTATAAGCTACATTGTACGCTACTGCTATTTACAACATTTATAAATAGACTGTAATTTCCATGGAGCAGCAACGGAGAAAAAACTCGAAGTATTTGTAGGCAAGCATTATGGCAACACTGATAGTCAGGTAGAGCTGGATTTAATGAGGTACCTAAACATTCGAGATTCCACCGCATCGAGCTGCCACGGATGTGATGTTCCGCCAAACCTCTACTGCAGCTCTGTGGAATACAACGTGGAATGCAGGCTTACAATTTTGAAATATTTTAACCATTCTGGTGTTATATTAAATACGCTGTTCAAATATTTTTGCCGTTTTGAAGTTGTATTACGTTCCCTGCATTAGTTGTCATAATGTAGCTGTAAATGGCTATTTTGTATATGAAAAGTGTTTTATTGATGATACACAAGACATTTGGTTTTTTTTTATTTAGCAGTCAACTATATTTAAATATAGATGTGTTATATTTACTGAACCACAATAGATTGGATAATAAACGTATATAAAATAGAATTTCCTGAATAATTTACTTGTGAACTTACAATAGCCTTAAGCTATTAGATCTCTCTTTATTCTGTACAAAAACTAATTTACTAAACTACGTTGTATATAATGTAACTACATAACTAAGTAGTATGTTAAGTATCGGTGCTCCATAGATCTGGCAGCACAGAGCATGCGGCGCTGCCGTTATGCAATGTTCAACCTATTCAATATTCTCTGTGCCGCAAATGGAGCATAATCAAATTTCAACTACTGTGTCACAGATGTTACTATGACAGTTCTAATTATTTTTGTAGTCAACTGCTTACTGGCTTACTTTGGTATTGTATATAAATGATCATATGGTACAGTGTCTGAGTATAATACACATATTTAGTTTTTGGTATAGGCTACAAACCGTACGTTTATGGCTAACATCCATATCGCCTATACCATAACTGATAAGTTATACATTATGTTGCTATTGTTTTACAGGATACATAACATAGCCTTCGTCCTACAAAAAATACCCCCACAAGAGCCCGAGAATAACAAAGCGCAGCTGACACTGACAATTGACTTTTATACCGCACAATTCTAAGCACGTGTTTGCTATTCAGAATGACTTAAGTACGCAAGTTCACTCGAGTCGAGATCGGTAAATGCATGTAAAAAGAGACAGCTATACTGGGGAGCGAGTGTGGCGTAGCGGTTCCAGTGTGTGCTTTTCATTCAGACGCACCCGGGTTCGAATCCGGCCCTACACCAATGACTTGTATTTTCAAGTTATGTGTGGATTTGCACTCGCTTAACGGTGAAGGAAAACGTCGTGAGGAAACCGACATGTTTGAGGACCACAATATCCGAGGACATGTGTCTTCCGTGGAAGGACCTGGGCGCCCACCACGATGTATCTGCCCAAGAAAACTCCCCTAGCGGATTAATTCTGCGGGGGAGTCACGACCCTCAGTCATGAGGAATACGACTCAAGAGAGATACTGGGGAGCAAATGGCAAGTGGGCGTGTGACCGGGCTGGCGAGGATATGTCAGTTAGACTTAATTTCATTAAAGGATATATAGTTTAAAAAATTACAATAAATATCAAAATAAACTTTATTTCATAACAAGTGGACGGCAGCGGCTTCGCTCGCATTATTTTGGAATCAAAAGTAGTCTACGTCATTCCCAGGACCTCGTTTTACCTTCATACCAAAAGTCATAATGATCCGTTCAGTCGTTTTTGCGTGATGTGCGTTTTTATAAATAGACAAACAGATAAAATGAAACGATCTGGTATCGATTTAAAGTATATCTAAACATTTTTTTCGGATAGCTTTATTATGTATAGATATCTTCTAGGCAAGCGTGTTACATCCTAGGCTGCAGCAATGCTTAACATCAGACAGGCTGTAGTGAAACGTAAACCTATCCCACGTAAAAAAAAATATAGAAGCTTAATAAAGTACATAATCCAAAACCAGGGGTCTTCAAATCCAGAGTGAGTAGATTTCTCCTAGGCAATCTAGACTACAGTGGTGCTTAAAATCTAGCAGGCTGTAGTCAATCCTACCACTCCACGGACTATACTGTTTTATAAAACATTGTCTAATTTTCGGCAACAACGGTCGCAATACAAATTTTGACAGATACCAGTTCTACTTCACTCTTGTATGAGTAAATGCAACCCGGAACAGTCGTGTGTGGTCTGACGTCTCCCCTCCATAGATCGATGACAAGTGATCCAGTTTCAACACAAACACGCTTTAGGCCATATTGATTTGGGACAGTGACTTACTAATGTCATTAGGGAATAGCGCTCGGAGAATATTGCCGCAAATTTTACTTACTGATGCAGAACTTTTGTTGACTGATAAGAGATTAAATATTATATCATAATGTTGATATAGGTTAATGTGATTTCCTATACTTTGTCATAAAAAAGATACGTATACAAAAATAGTTTTTGCAGTATACATTTATTACTGACTAGCTGTGCCTGCGACTACGTCCGCGTGGAATAGTTATTTTGGGCATCATATTTATTTTTGCAAACAACCTCTTTAGATTTATAAATTAAAGCTGTTAGGTTCCCATGACTTGAAACGTTATCGCAGCGCACGCAACGGAAGCCCTCAAAGATGAATAATTTTCCCCGTTTTTTCCACATTTTCCATTGTTTCTTCGCTCCTATTAGTTGCAGCGTGATGTTATAAAGCAAAGCCTAAAGCCTTCCTCGATAAATGGTCTATTCAACACAAAAAGATTTTTTCAATTCCCACCAGTAGTTCCTGAGATTAGCGCGTTCAAACAAACAAACAAACTCTTCAGCTTTATAATATTAGTATAGCTTTTTTTCGCTTGCGCGCGCCTCCAATCAAGTAACTGGTGGAAGATATTTTACTTATATCAATTCAATCACGGCATAAATCGAATCGGAGTAGTGCTTACACGGTCCAGCAACAGTTATACTACAAGGTACGATAATAATAACCGGAAACAAGTGCTAACTTATGAAGATATCAAGCATTTAATTTTGAAATCAGTTGTTTATCACTTCACCTGACTCACCGGTACTGCGGTCTCGCTCGCACGCAGCGTTTCCCACATCTACCGCTCCCACTCAGACTCGTGTCTTATCTTTACACTATCACAACACCCTTTTACAATGAAAATAACTTGTTTCAAGTGTAATCAAGAAATAACAGCATCCCGATATTTAAGTTGTATAACATGTCAAGCTCACTTTCACCTAATTTGCGTAAATTTACAATCTGGGGAGCCGAAACATACAACAAATTGGCAATGCACGGGCTGCCGTACAAATGCTTTGTCACGGAGTTCCGACTCGTCTAACTGCGCGGCGGCGACTGCTGGCAGCGCCAGCGCACTCACTGAAACTCCCCGAGCGTCTAAACGTTTCGCCGTAGGGTCCCCAGTCGTTCCTGATAGTAGCCCTGTTACGAACAAGCAGACCTCAAATGAATGTTCAAACCTTGACATAATCTCTGAAATACGTCTTCTCCGCCAAGAAGCTACAGATCACCAAAACTTGTTAGCGGACAAGATTGATAATTGTATGGCAAGATTGGATTCTTTCGACCAGAGGATTAAAGTAGTGGAAGAGAAAGTCGCTATTATCCCTACCCTGGAAGCCACCATCGCCCAGTTGCAAGAACAACTCACCCAACAATCACAAATATCAATGAGAAATGAGATAGAGATTTTGGGGGTTGAGGAATCTTCAAATGAAAACCTGGACCACATTGCAATGGTCATAGCCACGAAATTGGGGATGAGTTTAAAGGAAACCGATATAGACTGGATAACCAGAGTCGGACCAAAATCTAGTCCGAATTCGCTGAAACATACTGTCAACACCACTCCTCCAAGACCTGTAATTGTACGGCTGACGAGAAGGAATATGCGAGACGCCCTGCTGAGGAGTGCCAAAACTCGCCGCAACCTATCTTCAGGAGATGTTGATCTGCCGGGTCCACAGAGGAAGCTGTACATAAATGAACATCTTACTAAAGCAAACCGAATTTTATTTCGGGATGCAAGATCCAGAGCCAAGGAACAAGACTACCGCTTTTGTTGGACCAACAACGGTAGAATTTTCGTTCGACGTGCTGAAGGAACTCCAGCGCTCCCCATCAACTGCCCCGGTGACCTCGAGAAACTACAAAAACGCTCCTTCTAGTAGACTCTCCTCAGAAACAACGCCTGACTATGATTACAATACCGGTTTTCTTTTGTTTTGCCTAATGATATGCTCCCTTCGTTGTGAATTAACCAGTGAAATTATATTTATGCTGTTATCGCTCGTGTTGTTGTTCCCATCCGTAACCTTAGCCCATACTATTCCCTTTTTCTACACCTTACACTACTTCATAACTCATCTCATACACCCTAACACAGGTTCTACCCACACCTTCTATTATATTATGGCAACCAATATTACATTAACTTGCTTATTTTCAATATTTCTTTATTTACTTAAAGCCCCAATTAACCCATATTACAGAGTGACCCTAAATTCATCAGACCCCTTCATCTGCTCACTTTATTATTTTAATGACCATGGATAATTCCGATACTTATAGAGACATAGACGAAACTTTGCGTATAAAATGTCACTCTGTTGATAAATTGGAGGATTGTAAACGCGAATTATTAGGCTTTAATTTCAACGTACTCTCCTGTAACATAAGAAGCCTGAGCAATAAAGCACTCTCAGGTCAGCTAGAAGTTATGTTAAAACGCCTTGACGTTTCTTTCGATGTGCTTGTATTCTCAGAGTGCTGGTTCAATACACCAAAACCATATATACCAACAATATCTGGATATAGCGCCTTCCACACTACTAAAGTGATCAACAAGTGCAGCGGCGTTGCTATCTACGTCAGAGATCGTTGGTCTGCAATGGCTCATGAACCAACCCTGGACGATGCAAATTGTCTAGTAGTTACCATTGAAAATCAAGCCAACGTATTTGGCATATATAGACCTCCCTTTGATGACACCACCAAATTTATGAACTCTCTAGATGTATTACTTGATAGCACCAAACACTTTAAAAATCCCATTATGGCCGGTGACATAAATATAAATTTACTCGATGATACTGCAGACGGTAGTAGTGACAGATACCAGTGTCTTCTAACAGAATATAGTCTCTTACCTGCCATTACTCGGCCAACTCGTGTGCATACCTGTCTGGATCATATTTTCTTGAAAAGCTTCGATAACTCATTGGGCATTGTCTGTAACTCAACAGTAACAGATCATAATCTAACGATGGTTGGACTAAACACTATTCAACTAAAGCAAACGACCCAAAAAGCTACCAGAAAGAAAAAAACGGACTTTAATAAAATTTTAGACGACCTGAAGCAAAAAGACTGGAGCGATATCTTGCATACTGAAGATGTTAACGCTGCAGCTGAAAAGTTTACATGCATCGTGTCCAACCTTTTGAATACACATACAAGTGAAGTAAAAACCAGTAGAACAGAACGCAATCTGAAACCTTGGATCACGATAGGCTTGCTACGTTGCATGCGTCACAGAGACAGACTACATCTTCAGGCGAAACAAAACCCTAACAATGAAACGTTCAAACTCACCTACACTAGGTATCGCAACTTTTGTAATACGATTCTGCGGAAACGTAAAGAAGAGCATGAAAGTGAGAAAATAACCAAGACACATAAGGACCCAAAACAACTATGGAAAACCATAAGAGAGGTTTGCGATATTAAAAAACCTAAGATGGCGGCTCAGGAACTCCTTGCTGGACACGTATCCCCAAAAGCGGTTCTCAATAGTTGTAACTCTCACTTAGCCACAATAGGAGCCAACCTCGCATCAGATATCCTGCAAAGATTGGATGAGACAGAAGACTCCCTATGCAAGAAACTTAAAGAAATGTCTCATTCCACTAGCTCCCTTTATTTATGCCCCACTGATTTATTGGAGGTGAACCAGCTAATCGCTAACCTAAAATCTGATAGCGCTCCAGGTGTAGACGCCTTAACTCCTGCCTTACTAAAGCACATCAAACCTGCAATACTGGTTCCATTAACCCACATTTTTAACCTCAGTATAAAATCTGGCGTTTTCCCAGAATGTTGGAAGACTGCAATAGTATGTCCAATTCACAAAGGCGGTCCAAAAAACACTATTGAAAATTACCGTCCAATTTCGCTACTGCCGGTTATATCAAAGATTCTGGAGAAAATTATCAACAACCGGTTAGTCAGCTTTCTAGATAAATTCAACCTGTTATCGGATCATCAGTACGGCTTCAGAAGAGGTCGATGCACAGAAGACGCTGTTGGTCTGGTGACGTCTTCAATGGCAAAGAACATGGATCAGGGAAACAAATGTGTGGGAGTGTTCCTAGATCTCGCCCGAGCTTTTGACAGCCTATCAAGAGTAATGCTCCTGCGGAAGCTGGAGAGCTATGGAGTGCGAGGCAACGCTCTCGCATGGTTTATCAGTTATCTGAGCCATAGAAGGCAGAGACTGAAAATTGGGGATGACATGAGTGATGAACAAGAAATTTCCTTTGGTGTACCGCAGGGTAGCATCCTCGCTCCTACCCTTTTCACTATCTACATGGATGGTATCCTGAGGTTGAAGTTCCCCAACGGGGAGCTGATCTGTTTCGCAGATGATACCCTGGGCCTGTTCCATGGACCTAGCTGGGAAGCTGCTACACATGCTGCTGAGAGAGGTATGCTGCGTATATCGGAGTGGTTGGATGAGAACTTACTCACTCTAAATGTGAATAAAACCAAGTTCATAGGCTTTCACATAACAAACGCCACAGCGTCTAACATAGATGCGATCAAGATACACGTTAAGTCCTGTCCAGTTATTTCCTTTCCAGTGTTACGTAGATGCACTTGCCAGCAAATTAATAGAGTGGCTCGCATACGTTACCTGGGTGTTGAGTTAGACGAAAAACTTACATTTGAAGCTCATATCTCAAGCCTTTCTAAGAAAGTTCGCAAGTTTATATA
Source organism: Macaria liturata (assembly GCA_964023185.1). Taxonomy (NCBI): domain Eukaryota; kingdom Metazoa; phylum Arthropoda; class Insecta; order Lepidoptera; family Geometridae; genus Macaria; species Macaria liturata. The sequence goes on from OZ026810.1 coordinate 531,467, forward strand.
CCTGATGAAATCGCTAAGACCTATCAAAAATATTGCAGTAAAAAGAATGGTATATACTGCTTTGTGCCAGTCGCTATTGCAGTACTGCATAAGCGCGTGGGGTGGTGCTGCAAAGACCTTTATGATCTCACTGGAAAGGGCCCAAAGAGCTGTCCTAAAGGTGTTGCTCGGCAAACCACGTCGCTACCCAACTGCAGATCTTTACCAAGATGCCCAAGTCCTGTCAGTGAGAAAATTATTTATTATGAAAGCAGTCACAAAAAGTCAAATATTAATGGATACTCCACACACAAATAGTCTCATTGCTTTGGAACCGGTGCAACTGCCAGAAGTTCGGACAGTTTTTGCATCTAGACTACCACCTTATATTCACCTTTTTGTTTATAATTCAGTTATAAACACATGCCCTTTAAAGGTGGACTCTCACAGAAAAGCTCGGGCCAAAATTAAACGCTGGCTTCAAACCATCTCATATGTAGAAGTTGAAAAGATGGTTAAAGTACATAGCAAAGAGTCCGGACGTAACATACAAATAGAAGACCTCTTTTAAAATCTAGACAAGACCTGTTGCCCATAATTACAAAAACTACACTAAAACAGTCTTATCCACCTCACATAAGCATACTTATCTGAGATACTTATGGTGGTGTATTGTCACTGCATATTACTGTCTGCCAGTATTCATGCAACTACCATCAACATAATCACTCATATACACCTCACACTTACAATCAACACATGCACTATACCAGTCATACAATCATTCACGTCTCAAAAACATAAAATCCAAACAGCCATAACCATAACCTAACTTCATTAAAGCATCCCGCTCTTTTACCTGTAAGTACAACTATTACCTCAAAGACCACCTGTTAGCTGTAATTTGTGTAATACTTATTGAAACTCTGCATAATGCACTAATGAATGTATGTAATATACCTACCTACTGCAATTATTTCTACACTACCTCCCATAAAACTAAATTGTAAATACTACTAACATTATGTATTGTTAAAAAACATGTAGTACATGAAAGCGCGATCATCTGTTATTAGAAAAACAATTGTAAGGATGCCCAAGATACAGGCTTAAGCCTAGTTTGGGGTCCACCATTATTTGCACTCTGCGCGTGATAGTAAATTCAACATAACTTTATAGTCTCAATGCTATGGTTAAAGTAATCAACACTGCATGCTATTGCATGTACTTATACTTATTTCCTAAATCTCAGCTACTTAAATGAAACTAAAACTATTCTATAACCTAAATAATTCTTCTATATTTTACTTATAAGTGCACCAATGTATTTAATGTTTGTATGGTAAATAAATATATTTTTGATTTTGATTTGATTTTTTGAGATTATATGTATTCAAATACATGAGTACATGGTTCGTTTAAGTGTTAAAATTATGGAGGAAAATCAGGGGCTTAACGACAGCGTATAAAATTATCTTGGTTTTTAAAATAAATAACATCATGCCAGAAATCAGTGGCCAATATTGCCCTTTGTAGCCTTGCTTAGTGACCGGTTGATTTAACCTTTCATCTACTTCATGCTATAAATATCAGAGTAAATGCTGAAGGGTTCAATGTTAGAGAATGTCACCCATTATTGCAAAACGGTGGTAAGTAGAAGTACAGTGCAGTTACTATAGTTTGGTTAAATATATTGCTAATCAAATATATTTAATGTAGGTACATATTTGTATTGCTGCTTTATTTTCCTGTTATTAGGTAATTCGTTGAGTTTTCAATGAAACTTCTATTCTTTCTGGGAAATGATGTCACTTTTCCCAGATATAAAAAATCTTAGTAACAAACGATATTTCTTTTTACAGAAGAAAATAAAAATATATGTATAACAAAAACCGCATCTGAACACCAGACATAGATGACGAGACAAGATTTTCACTTAAATTTTTAAGGTATCACAATATGTGATCTTTATGACTTACAACAAAAACTTGTTTGACTAAATTTGGAATCCTACTCTTAATTTGCGGTAAGATGCCCCTCGGCGGAAAATAAAAATAAAAGCTCTAGATTGGCATCGTTGTACCAAACTTCGAGCTTTAGAATAATTAACTAAAGAAAGGCGTATTTACTACCTCGGGCCATGAGCATAAGGCTTGTTTTAATTTTATTGCTGAAGTAAATATTGGTTTTAATTACAGCAAAATAAATAATCATCGTCATTGGAATAATCTGTAATTAAGTAGATAGATATGTTACGTTTATTTTATATTATATTATGAATAGAGATACATCAATTAATTTTGACTTGTATTCTTATAAAAACATTCAAAATTCTATTATCAGGATAAATTGAAAAAGGCAACCCTTTGTTTGATTTTTTACCATATTAATTGTTTACCTTGTTGTAATATGCTTCAGCACAATAAAAAGCTTTTGTATTTGTATTTATATGACGAAAATAAATCTTGTTTCTTAAACTGTCAAAGACAGAAGAACTAATTTCTAGCCAAAATACATACGAAAATATTCCCAGCAGAGCAAGTTATCTTGAAAAAAAAACACCACTTCATTAGCTGTGAATTTCTAGAAAAGGTGCGACCAACCTCTTTTCCACGCGAAGCTTTTGCCAAAAACTCAAGTTAAGTTAATGTAAGTAGCGTAGCTTTTAACCCAACGCTTACGTTGGAGCAAGATACCATTGCTGTGAAAAATATTAAACAAGACAGTTTATATGTAAACTAGGTGAGTTTTGAGCTAAAATTTTGTATTAAAACATGAAAATATAGAATAAAAAATCTTTGGGTTATAATTTTATTATTTCTTATTACTTACAGCTGTAATTGTGTTTATCCGGGATAAAAATTAGACAAAGCATAAACTTAAATTCCAATCTGTTTCCATAACAAATTTCATCGATATCGGTGTAGCCGTTTCGTCTTCTTCGTCCATTCAGCGTGACTACGAAACAAATAGACATAAATCACAAATTTAAATAACTCATAATATTATTGTGATTTCATCATTAGACTACGTAAGTAAGTTTTAAAAAATGATTCATACGGATTTAACGTTTTATTAAAGAAATTGTGTTTGCTCCTAACCATAATTCGCTTGATAGTAAGCTATTTTTGTGGTCTATGATGGAACGCGCTTACCAAGTGAAGACCGATTATTCTCTATCGCTTCGTCATTTGAGTTGTTTAAAATTTTCTCAGAAATCCACAGAATACAAATTAAAAATAAGTGTCGTGTTGAATCTTTCCAAAAAGTAAAGTTAATCAATAATAAAAGTTTGACAATCATGTCATGTAGGAAAGTAAGTGTACAGTAAGCCAGCCACATAAGGACGCTGGATGTGTCGTGATTGCCATAAGCAAGTTTCAGCTAAGTCCACAAATGGCAGGAGGTAACATCGAGGCGGTAAATTAACAAACTTTCGCTGCTTCAGAGTAATAACTACTTACTGTATGGACGAAGGTAAGCTTTGACAGCTGGTTTTACTTTTAGGATTCAATTTCCTTGATGTGATAGATCAGTGCGAACGATAATGGGTTTTTTTCTCTAAGTTATTGCGCGTTGTTTTTAGATCAAACTTTTAGCCACAATTATCAACAATATCGATAAGGAATCTAATATATCAATAAGATTCAAAAATTTATTTTTTAGCTTGTTCCTAACTGTATTACTGTAATCAAGATCACTGGAAGGGACTAGCTAACATAGCACGGGTGTGCCCTCACCCAGTATGTTAGGTAGTAATTAAGAAATATTGTAACATTTTTCTAAATAAATGAATTTTGAATTTGAATTTGAATTTTGAATTTGAATTTTGAATTTGATTTGTCAATTATATCATGCATTACAAGCCCATCTATGGGACTTAGCGCGGGACATTGGAATACCACTTTGTACTGCTAGGTGTAAGCATTAAGCTCCTGTACTAATTTACATAAATCTAACTACTAACTGTGTTCATTCTGGCATAATAAAATTTGTAAAAGAATCAGAAACTGTCTAGGTAACTGATACATTGCAAAAAATCTAAACGTATGGTACTTAATAACTTTTTTTAAACTAAAACAGGTTTGCACTTGATCATAGTTTGCATGATGGTAATCTTTCTATGGTATAAGGTGGATCGTGCTTACCCAATAAGAACCGGTTCACTCCCGATTACTTCGTATCTATTCTTATGCATAACAAAGAACGACAACTTTACGAAAAATAAAACGTTTATTTACCTACCACCCAAAAGAAATTTAAGTACATAGTCACAATAAAAACTGTATTTATTTGTAATCCAGTAGATCCAGCTGGCTTGTACTAAGAAAAAACTATCGGAGCTCCAGTTTGCAGTTTTCTGAACACTTGAAGTAGCTTTAAAACCCAATTAGCAGTATTCCTAAGAGCATATTAACTAGAATTTAACTTCACTTAGTTTCTAAGACATTAGAAAAACAAGTTCCATTTTATCCCTCAGTTTAATAAACGTTTAAGAAAACAAACCGATATTTTTTTAGTACCAGTCGTGACTTAGTTTCCTTTTGGCTCGTAAATCTACAGAATAGCTAGCATCAATACCTATTTCGAGGAACCGTCCTTGGGCTGATCTCAACGCTTTTGTTTTTTGTACATAATCCAATGTTAGATACATTACTTAGGTACATATAGCAGTAGCTAAGTCTTCATTTAGAAAGATTGCTTAGCGTGCTTGCTTCGGAGCGCCTTGAGCTATTGATTTACTGTAAAAAAACATTACTAAAGAAACTTAATACTGTGTCAGTTAAGTACCTACATACATTCGCGAAAATTAGTTTTCAATATTAACTGAAAAAACTAGAGAAGTAATATATTGTTGTCATTCATTTTAGCCAAATCCCAATTTATGACGTCGGTTTCCGATCAACCCGATTTTGTAAAATGCCGTGAGCGACTAATGTATTTATGCCAACTTTAGTTAAAGGACTAATTAGTCCGCCGAGATTGCTGTTGGTTTTCAGGCATCCCTGTACCTACGATTATATCTAAATATGCATACATCTACAGGTACTGTACCGATCCAGCTATCTAGCCCGAGCAGTGTCCTCAGGAACAATAGCGGTCCGGACCACACGCCCTGCGGAAGGAAGTAAACTAAGCTACTGCTGCTGTAATCTGATCTATTGTTCCACCACCCTGCTACAGATGACACGTGCCGTGGATGAAGAGTCTCAAGCGCTCTAAGGCTTGCTAATGCTTCAAAAATGGCAATTGTAAGAGCTCTTTAGATTTAATCGATAACTTATGGGTTTAGTGTTCCCGGGATGATTCGTATAATATATACCTATATAACTAATACAGTATGTAACTTTTCATGTATTTTTTAAACTAAGTCGGGTTTGCACTTGTCCACAGTTTGCCTGATAGTAAGCAAAGGCTATGGCCTAAGATGGAGCGTGCTTACCCGATAAGAACCGATCATATACATATTCCATCCATTTATTAACATAATACTTTTTTATGTTTGTAGGTGCTGGTGTTTCAACGAGTAGGTAAGTATGATACTTGTAAATCTGTAGGTACATGCTTATTTTGTTCAACGGGTATAATATTTTGCCTAATGATTCATAGTTGCTGAATGGCCAGAACATTTCGAAAAACGCAAGGAAATATAATTTATTAGTAAATTATTCAGAAAATTACCTCGTTCCAGGCGCTAGACAAGAAAACAGCTTGTCTGACTCGTTTTACGGCTCTCGTGTTTATTTCATTATTATTTAGGTCTCATATTTTCTTTGTTGATTTATTTTTAGCGAAAACCTCGTTATGCTGAGCACCTACTTTGCTGTTATTTCTAGACTGCGATCTAGGTTATGGAATTAAACATATATTTTCGTAAAAGAGGGTTTCTCTTAGTTTTTTTTTTCTGATTACTGTGAGTCGTTACTCCTCTTTTTTTTTGGTACAACATATCAAGGGGGATGTCAAGGTCTTTGTATCAATGACACATGTTCTAAATTTTCGTGATCTGCAAACATTGGTGGTAATGTTTTCTCTCGATAATTTTACTGGTCAAAACTAGAGAGTTCTAAATTTTGAGGGACGTCTATTTATTACAATTTTCTATATTATTATTGTTTATTCTTCATAATCACATTTCTTCTTGACGTGTCTGGCTTTAGATTTATTCTGAGTTATTTTCTAGGATTTTGCCCTGTGTACCTTACTCGTAATTCGGTTGACTATTCTTAACCCCTTTAAGAACTTGTCTGTGGAAGTATACTTAAACTAGTACTCAGTTTTACCCCACGTATATTCTGTTTACATAATAATAACTAAGTAGCTACATACATAACCGTGTAAGTAGGTACCAACAATAATGCACAGAGACGTCCTGTTATTCTAGCACTGGGCATTCAGAATTCAGTTCTATAGGTGCCTATATTTGTGTAGACCTGGCTCTGTATTGCCAAAACACGGAGCTGGGCCATTGTTGCCAGTATCCTCTACAAATGCACTGTAAACAGGTATATATAGACAATAGTTATACATTATATATTTATTTGCTTGCACTACATAATCGCCACATTTTTTTCAGTTTTATATTCAGATATTTTTTCATTATAAACAGCAGTAACACAATGCCTATAAAATAAAAAATCCGAGACATATAACTACTATAAGTAATAGTTTCACTTGGCGTAGACTTAAATATGCCGCAATTATACCGCAATAACAGAAGCCAATAAAGATATAAAAAAAAGAATACTCTGCGTACCTAATTAGGCAACTCAAACATGTCATTAATAAAGACTAGTAAATCCTACGTCAATCTCGAAGGCGCCATTTATATTGACTGGCCTGTTAGTTGGTAGTGGCTCTGCCTTCTAATCTAGGGTTGCGGGTTCGATTCCCGCACGACACAAATAAATATTAATTTTAAAATTTATAATTACTTGTGTTGAGTCTGGTCGCTCCTATGTATAATAAGTATGTATGTATTTACAAAAGAAAAGTATATAGCTATTACATCCGTTATCTAGTAGGTACTCACGACACAAGCGTTTGCTTAGTGTAAGGCTAGATGGCGCTGTGTGCAATTGAAAATCAAATCAAACGTTGCGGGGCGTGCCTCTCCTTACAGGCATAGATTATACGAACGACACATCCTCGAAATTTCTGGTCCTTAAACATATCAAGCAAGCGCAAATCTATTTAAATATCCATAAAAACAAATCATTGATGAAAGGTTGCCATCGCACCAGGGTGTTGTAAGTCGGAGGCTTTCCCGCCGACAATCATTTCTATATTAGTTCCAGTCGTAATTAATAATAATAATAATTTGTTTATTTGACCAAAAACTTACGTGTACGTACAATAAATATTACAAAAACAAATGTAATATTTAATGTACTGTATATGTAATTGAAGTTTATTGCATCAAGTCGCCGCGCCTGTGTCGATATCCAAGATCCAATCGGCATATTTGATCGAGTTAATAATCGAATTATCGATATAACCGACCCACACAGACCGAATAGCATATTTACAGTCGATTATTATTATCTATCGAGAACATTACGACATGGCCGTTTGAGATCATCTCCATACATACATTTTATACAATACTTTGACACTAGCAGTGTCTCGCGGTGTTACCTGTGTTAATTCTGGATAAAGGAAGCGAGTAGGTAAATAATTCAAGTGAACAACTCACTTTGACTTAGGATAAGATAATAAAGGAACCACTTTAAAAAAACTATGTCTAGTGTTCGAGTATTCAAACGCCTTTTAAGCCTCAAACATGCCTTAACTATTGAAATACTATGACAGTACCGATAGACCGGATAAAAAGTTAATCCAGGGCTTAATCTATTACTCAGACAATTTTCGCCCAAATCAGTTAAATCTTTTGAACAGGAGAAACAGAAATTATAACTTTATAAAATTAGTCACAAACTTTTGCTTTAGCAAAATAACTTTCTTAGTAGCTTAGTGGGGGATATGGGACGTTCCTTCCAAGATGGATGAAGATTGAGTTATGCAAGTTGCATTGTACTTGCAAACAATATCCATTTCTAATCCATCATTACTGAGCTTATGAGTCTGTGGCTCCAGGGACTTCGCATGAATTTATTCTCTACCTGCCCTTTTTTATTGGGGACTGGATTAACTTTAATCCGAAAACATTTTGTGCGGAACGTATAGGTAGCATTAATAATTTTCAGAGCTCGCTTCTTTGTACCTTTTATCGGAGAGAGATTTTAATGTTGTAATGCTTTACATGCACAGACGCAATGAGGTACAATGTAGCAGGTACACTTACATTTTTAAAATTTAATATAATATACCTTCAATTTAATCATATACGTCAAACATCTGCCATAATACAGTTTTCACAGACGAGCAAAATATGAAAGCATATCGTAACACACAGTTAGTAAATTAGAACCTAAATTTATATCTGATAAAGATATCTTTATTTACACACTACAGTCAGGCATTTTACTGCAATATAATTCTCACTTTAATACATAATTATACTCTTACATATATGTACATATATATATATATATATATATACTAAGATATTACCATTTCTACAAGTGGGCACTGCAGAACGCCTCAAGAAGCATTCGTGAACGCTTAAGTTTCATCCAGTAAGTACATAACCAGTTTATATGAATGCACCGTTTGTCTCGCTAAGCGGCTCTCGGGTATCAGACGCAGAAATGTACAGGCCATATCTTGAGATAGACATCTAGATCGCCTATACAGAAACTATAACTTGAAGACTAAGTTTGCTAGTCCGTTGCAGTTTTTTAATTGCAGTTACTGGTTGTAGATATTTCAGATTTCTACTGTTTGTCTCGTATGTTTCATAAGTGAGGTTGACTTCACAGAATAATCATTCATTTGCTATATTTCGGTAGATACGATCTTATTATTATTTATGTAAATACTGAAACTATGCTACATGTCCTAATTAATTAAATATTATGGCTGGTCAAACAAAACGAAGTCAGTTTTTATTTGTGCAGTACAGTGTGGCGAAATTTTCTGCCTATGCCTTAATACCGCTATGCAAGTGAAAATTCAGAAATAATTTGATAAAGTCGACAAAAAATATCATTGGGCTGGAATCGAACCAGGGAAAGTCAGATCACACGTCAGACATTTTCCCACTAGCTTTTAATGCATTTGTCGTGACATAAATGCCATCTTCGCGTATCGGATTAAATTCTGTGCATTATTGTGGAGTCGTTTTGTGCTGCTTTAAGTGTTCTCAGATTTCTTCCAGTTTCTTGCTAGGAGTTTGTACGTTTGTTTGTAGTTCTTTTATACATATTATATATATAGATACATAGGTATCTTATTAGTTACCAAGTCGATGCAGGAATGACCTATTTTATTTTTATTAAGTAGGTATGTAAGGAAAGTCCAATAAAGCACCCCACCGATACTTGACGGCTGGGTTTTATTTTTTGTGATATCAAAGCGTAGACGCAGGTATATATGTGTTTAAATATTTAAAATAAACATCTAATAAAATAATGTAAGTAAAATATGTTTAAAAAAATGTAACGTATCGGCAATTTATCACATTGGCGCGAAAACAAATAAATACTTTTTCTTTCGACTATATTTCACTGCTATTTTGTATTCAGTCTTATTGTTCTGCAGCCATGTCTCGCATCACGTAGACATTGTCTTATCAATAAATTAATTCATGTCTACAGAATACGCAAGTAATAAGTGGGTTGTGTCATCGTAAACATACAATATATGTATATAATTATATACATACATTGTGTATTAGCTACCTACTTACTTGAGATTCAGGAGCGATTCTTTTAGAAATAAAGCGTGAACATTCCCACACAATAAATAAATTAGCGTTTCTTTCATGCTCTTCGACAAATTATCATAAATAATTTGTGTGATAACATGAATGAATATGAGCTTAGAAGTAATACAAAGATGTTGATATAACTACTCCCACCGGAGAAGATTATGATTTCATGAAAAATCATACTTACTCGTATTTTATGAAGTTGCTACATACCCTTTGCTGACCATGGAAATATTTTGAAGAAATATGAAGTTGGTAGCCCCAAGCTTCATTATCATGATTATCATCACATAGATGCCCTTTTATGGCCGTATGAACACTGAATAATCATGTGCCAATGCTCCATTTTTGATCACCCATCCAATGATAGATCGCGTCGATAGTTGCACGCATAACTTAGATAGACATTTTTTTTATGATTTGTATAGTTTGTTCGTAGGTGTCTGGCTAACTAATCTACCACTCATCAAGTTACTACTGAGTTTCTATATCTAACTACCTGTGCTGCAATGCGCTACTCGTGAGTAATACATGGTGTGTACCGAAAATGGATGTCAGCGACAAAATGATGAATACATAATCAAGGATAGTATAAACAAACAGGTACCGTTAACGTGAGTCAGTCATAGGAAACCATTCAAGTTGCTTACTGGTTGATACTTGAAGAAGAAAATAAAACCCCTTAGAATTGATTTATCATGGTCTGGGTTCTGGCTAAGAATGTATGCTTTAGAGCTAAGATGTTCTAGTCATATCGCACACACAACATATTTAGGTATATGTAAGTATTTCGATGGTGGCGTTTTAAAAATAACTCTTGAGCATATTATTTTTTATGATAAATAAGTAGATAACAGAAAATTGAGTAAGTACCTATTTACTTAGTTGAACTTGCAACGAGTCATATTTATTAATATTATCAACTAAAACTTTTTTAAATTTTGTTTTATATGAAAAGATGTCGGGCTTTAATTTATCATAGATAATATTATTTTTAACTAGAGTAGGTACCTAAACTATAACCTACTGACTTAATAAATGTCTACCACACACATAAAAAATAACGAATATAGGTACCTAAAGAACACAAAATAGGTATGTACCTACTCGTAAGTAAAAACAATCCACTTTACGCAAGTCACAAAACAAAATTAATTTCTTAAAAAAAGATCTATTTAAGCATCAATGTAACTTTTGGATGCAATTAAAAGTTAAAATGTATTTAAACGTCTTAACAAAATACTCGAGCATGTTCTTTTGTTATTTTTTTTTCTTAAATTAATCTCTCGTCTGAAAACTTCACGATTGCCTACATGTAAATCTTTGGGAGACTTTTTAACTTCTACCCTGAGGGCTGTTACTTTTATATACCTACCTACCTACCTAGATTTGTTTTTTATTGATTTGTCTGTTATAGATTGGTTGTATTAAGAAATGGTAAGTAGAATATACAAGACTAAGAAACTAAAACCTTTAGACTTAGATTATAAGTACAGATTTAGGTAGGTATCTACCTCTACTATTAAGTAAATATCTAGGTACCTAGGTACCTATCGATCAAAACATACGAGACAAGTTGTCCCAAATCCAGTGTTAAGGGTTAACGGTTTGATAATAACGAGAGGAAGATAACGGATGTAATGTGTGTAGTTATTGTAATTGAGGGTACAGTAAATTCGATGGTAGCCAGCCAGCAAGGTGCGCGGGCGCCGCGCGAGGTGCATTCCTGCAACAGGGACGCGAGATCCAATACACTGCATTCTTGGTTATTCTTACCTTCTCACTCCCGAAACACGACAATATCCCTTGAAAACACCAGACGGTCAGTAACAACACATGCTTCAGCACACACCCAGTCAGAAACGTGTTTGCAAACACAAAATAATATCAGTTTTTTGTTTACATCACCGCCGAAATTGCGATCACCGAGCGACGCACGACCACCGGACCGCCATTCGACAACCAAACTGGATGGATTGGATTCATTGGCTCTGTCTGTGTGTGTGATGTGACGCGGTATGCTATCGTTCTCGCTCTTTCCTTCCCATTCGGACGCAGGCACGTTCTATCTCCCTCCCTCGTAGAAAGGCGCCACGGACAAGCGCGGGCGCCGTCTCCTTCCTTCCTTCGGGACTTAAAAAAACAAAAGCCCTTTTGAAACAAGTTGCTTGTAATGGGGCTTTAGGTGCCTGTCAAGATATTGTATGATTTAAAATGTATTTGAGATGGCAGCGAGCATGTGACTGGCGAGATAAAACTTGTGTTTTTGCCACGGCATGTAGCTCGGGTTTGAGATCTTGATCTCCGCAGCGGAATGCTCTTACATTTATTCAACGGCAGTACAAGAAATTATGGTGTTATTCTATTTCGGTAATATGGGAGATATTGATGGGATATCGATACTTGGATTTATGGATCACCCATGTCCAACAGCGATGGACAACTTTTTCTACATTATTTATGATCTTTTATTGCCACATCATGATCGTATGTAATATTTTCATGAAAATCATTTATTTAGCTACTCAGCAAAGAAAACAACTGCTAAAATAAAATAAAAAACATTTCTTAGAAAAAATCATTTAAGTAAACTTACTGCGGCATTCTCCAAACCACTTCAGCCAAATCTCTTCCAAATGAAAATTTTTCTACTTTTCATACGTAGCAAAGCGGCGAAATTAATTTCCCGTACTTCCCTCAGGACATTCATCATCCCATCTAGATCCAGACTTCTCGACGCAGCAAATTATAAATGTTCATAAGACTTCGCGATTCAAGTCAGCCTTATTATAACACCTTCATTATAGAATTATACAGTTATCTCCCCATTTTATTTTAATGCAATTCTTGGAGACGCGATTTTTTCTTTATGGTTATCTCGTATGCTGACAGTAACCTTTACTTTAATTGCATGTTTATTGTATTAACTGGTCGGCTTGTTTGGTTGAAATATGTTGACGTTATCTACCTATGTGAGCTTGACTTGAAGCTGCTTTATACATTGTCAACAAGGTTGATAAATTGATACTTGTTTACTTTGACCAAATAATAGGTATACGAGAACATATCTTGGAATGCCGTCATCAGTTCAAGTGTTAATTAATTTTCGTAATACATAGGTAGTTTATTCTTGTAATAAATAAATGAATGATATCTACTGTATGTAACCAGTTTATTTATTACATGACCAAAATGCTGACCTTTTTCTGGCTCAACGTATCAGTATTGCCATCCAGCGTGGTAATGCCGCCAGTATGCTGGGCACGCTGCCCTCTGGTAGTGGGCTGGAGCACTTAGATTATATTTAGGCTTTTCTAAAGATTTTCTAAGTGCCCCTTTTTGTAGTAGTTAGAAGTAGTATGTTTAGTTTTTCTTCCCATGTTTTTATATTTTATTATTGTAAATAAATCTTGTTCAATTATCATTTTACGAACTGTGTACCTACATACTTACTCTACTCAGTACCCATTTAGCGATCTTCAAAGCTGGTCTTCGTCGTAGACCATAATGATTGCTTACCATCAGGCGAATGACTATCAATTGCAAACTCATCTAGCATAAATAAAAATCTGTGGCAGTTAAACTAGAACGCTAAACTTTCGTAATTGTATAAAAGCTGAAACTTTGTCAGGATCAAACCTCACTCAAACTTAAGTACGAAACCGAACAATCCCATGAATAAATTACAGCATTTATAAAATTTCCAAAGGCTTTGCATTTATAGGCTTTTAGTCTATCCTTCGATTTCATCGAAGAGTCTATCTAGAAAGTAACAAAGATGTACCTAGATAGAAAAAAAAAAGTTTCTGAAAAGAGACCGATTTATTACCTTCACATATGGATTGCCTACTGACATAGGTACACCTAACGTTAAAATCTAAAAACTTATTTCGACTTTTCCGTAATGAAATCATGAATTTTCTCTCGGAGTATACCTATGTACCTAAGATAATATATCTAAGGCAGGCGGATTGTGCTTAATCTGTAAGGCTTGTACTTATATAGTACATAAATAAATAAATAATGAAACAAGAATACATCTGTGTCCTCATACAATTTATTTCCATTTGCGACTGGGTAATGCAAGAATCTCACTTAGTTGGTACATTATCGACATACTGCTTTTCTGTTGTGGAACATCTAGGTTAGGTTTTTTTTAGGCTGACGCTTGACTAAAATATGTAAGGTAACCCTTACGCCAACTTTTAACATTATTTTAAAGGTGACCGACTGACATAGTGATCTATCAACGCATAGGACGAATGGAACGCACTGGACGAATCAAGCTGAAATTTGGCATGCAGGTAGATGTTATCACGTAAGTATTTGCTAAAAAAGAATTTTTGAAAATGCCACTTTTAAAGGGGTGAAATAGGGGGGGGGATGCAAGTTTTACTTCTTAATGCGAGCGATGCCGTGAAGCACCCACTAGTTTTAAGAATATAATACAGCAAGATATAAATTAAAAGATATAAAATCTAGATTTATATCGTAATAGTGATTTCTGTAATCCTTCGGGGAAGCTACGGGATTTTGCAATAAAATAACACCCCATTACAACTTTTATGTCTTATTATCGTTGAGAAGTTTTATCACATAATAAAACAGATGTAATAAGTACAGTAATAGCTTATATTTACCGAATGGATGTTAAAATCGAGAAATAGCCTTGATGTTTATGTGGTTTTGAAATTTTCAACTATAATAAATACAATCAGAAAGCAATAAAACAAGCAAACCACTAGCGTGATGGTAAGCAATACGTTTGCAAATTCCAGTACATTAATGACAAACAAAGTTACATTTTAAATTAATAAGCAGAATAAATGAAACGGGAAACGCTTAAAATAGTTTAACACTTCGTTGTGTGTAATTCCAATGCATAATCGACCCATTAACTGATAAAGAGGACTTCTCATTCGTTCATAACGCGAGCATTAAAATACTCGACCGATGAAAAATATCCCAATTGACACCTCTGTGAAGTAAAATTCCGGCATCCCATATGTCATATCGGGTTCATTTATAATATTCTGCGATAGATATATGTAGTTACTGGTTCGTACGTTGAGTACGAGTAGACTGGTTAATATTGTCAATTTCCGAGCATTCCAGCTGTAAGAACTGTAAGAATTGAATACATTTATTTATGCCCAAGACAGGGAGTATTGGCGTAAGAGGGCGGAGGTCATGTGTAAAAATATTGTTAATTGTGAGTCTTTGAAATATTTAATCCACGAGTCGACCCGACCAGCAGATCAGATAAGCGATCGAGTGTAAACAGGTCTTTTAAAGAACGTTCATTTTATCGCGAAAAGCTTGCATAATCCACGCTCATAGATAAATATTTATTGATCCTGGATTAAGTTTGCAAACAGTTGAAATAGGTTGCAGTTAAAACTGCATAAAGGTCGGTTTTATATTTTTAAAGTTTTGTTTATGGGTTTTTTAAATGGGCAAATTTTTTAACCCATTACTGTTTTCATCACTGGAATACAGCCGATAAGTAAGGTTTTTCAACATTGTCATATAAATATTTGTAGAATTTTCTTTTTGGTAACTGGTTTTGTGCACTTTGTACTTAATAACGGGCGTTTCAAAAGCAACAGCATCCTCTTTAGCTTAGCATCTTCTGAATTCCACAACAGAAAAACAGTCGCAAACTTATAGCCACTTTTAATATATCACATAAAGTTTTATATATGTAGTTACATTTAATAAATACGTTAACACTCTTACATCCGTTTATACATACTGGGGCCACTGCTTTGAGACAATAACAAGCCAATACAAAACGTAACAAAAATAAAAATCCGAAACCACAGGAAATTAAATAGAGAATTTCAATTTATTAAATTTATAATGGAATAGGGGAAAGGCGGCCGCAGGTTTGAGATTTTATAATGACTTGTTCGCTTTTCGTTGTTTATGTATAAACTGATCCAATTCACACATATCTAATACTAAATGAACAGCTCCGCAACAATTTTGTTTTTTTAACAAATTTCAGTATTTAATATTGGATAGAGAGAACAATTGTTTACAGAATTGAAACTTAGTATTTTACTGTTTTTGAATCGAAGTTGAACTAAAATAATCACACAAACTGTAAATCTAAATTTGTGTCTCACTATAAATGAACACAGCACTAAACAATTAAGTGGAAGAGTATATTTAACTTAATCCTAGAAACTATTAAGTATTTTGTCAAAAGAAATGCGAACAAGCCACACCGACTTTCAAATTAAAAAAGTAGTAATAAATTAGACTAATAAATTACGTTCCCTCCCTCGTCCTATTATAACTCGGAATGTTCTCCGTCTTCTATCTGCAGCGGTACTTCTGTCTCGCCTCCGGAGTCTGCTGTCTCCGTCTCTCCTTCTTGTTTCTCGCTCTCTGTCTCTCTCTCGGGCTCCTCAACCTGTGTGTCGCTCTCCTCTGCAGGTTTGTCAGATTCGATAACTACTTCCTCGGTTTTATTGTCCTCTTTCTTAGCAGTCTTCTTCGGCCGCCATATCTTCATCTTATTCAGCAAGTATTTCACTTCTCGATCTAAATTGGACATCTTCTCCCTCATACTGTCGACTGTTAGTTTGATATCTTCGTTCTTTTTGAGCGCATCTTGCTCTTTGACGGACGTGTTGAGCCAGGTTTCCGTTTCGGTGATTTTCTTTTCTAGAAGTCCGATTTCTACTTCTGTGAAGACATCTTTCTCTGGGTTGGCGTCTTTGGTTAAGTTCTTGGCCATTTTGAGGAACTCCTGTGAATGGTTGAGCATGGACCTGATAGATGCGACCGCTTCAGGGCGCTCTCTGTGTTCCCAATGTTTGTAGAATATGGGGTCAGTTTTCTGTTTGAGCGCTGCGAGTTTTTCCTCGAACTTTTCAGTCTCTGCTTCGTATCCATCATCATAAAGCCATTCGGAAGTTTCGCTGCAGATCTTTTTGATTTCCTCGATTTCTTCCGGAGTGCCGCAAGCTGCGTATTCGTCCGTATCGACCTTCATTTGTGCGTCGACGACGAAAGCTTCAAGATTGTTCAATGCTGTTTCTCTTTCAGTTCGCTTTCTGTCGATCGCGTTTAGTTCAGCGATCTTAGCTTTGGACGCCTTGAACTGTTCCGGAGTCAACGGTTGTAGGTTCAGAATAGTCTCATCGGACTTGATCGGTTCCTTCAGCACTACGATTTTGGGTTTGGGTTTGCTTTCAGTTTCAGTAGCATTTTGCTTTTCAGTGGTCGTCTCATTGGCCTTTTCGGTTTCATTCTTGACAGCCTCTTGTGCTTTTTCGTCTACCTTTTCTTCCTTTTCAGGAGTCTCAGATTCGGATCCGAACAGTTTGCTGATAGTGCTTCCTATTTTGGCCATTGTGCTTTCTTTGTCGTCTTCTTCTGTGACCTGTTTTTCTGCGACGAATTCTACATTAACAAGGTTAAGGAGACCAGAGTCGTCTAGATTGAAGTGAGCCTTGATGCCTTTATGGTCGATATTATCTCCCGAGTGTTTTGCTAGTGCTTCTCTGACGCCCTTGAGTATAACAGACGTAAGGTTCAAAGTGCCGATGAATTCTAGTTCTTTAGCAGGAATATGATCTAACTCTGCATAGTTCACGTTAAAAGCAAAGTCGTCAGTGTGCTTGTTAAATGTGATCACCTTCTTCTGAGGGTAGGGATTCATGGGCCCGAAGAGAGTCCTCTTGATCTGTTGAGAGAAAACAAATGTTATTTGCCTTTTCTGGTAAGCTTTTTTTTAAATTAATTGAAGATTTTAAAACTGAATTTGAAGCTAGCAAAAGAAAATAATTACACTAATTTGTAAATAGCTGCAGTCAATCCAAGAAATAGGCCTTTAGTTCATATAAGGATTGTAATACGAAACATTTAAGATAAGGTATGAAAGAAAACCCAGTAAAAATATGAAGCATAGATCCCACTGCAAACAAAGCATAACTCAAATATACATAGCTCTCTTAACAAATTAACCCAATTATACCTCATCCTGTAAGTAAAAGAAATAAAAAATATTAATATCCGTGAACAAGCAGTTATAGATAGAACTTACTCATACTGATTGAACCATAGATATTTATTTGTAACAGGAAACTTAACTAAAAGATTATACTAAAGTACTAAATACACCCCAACATTGCTCATAAGGAACCAGAATCCCTATTCATATAGGTACGTCTTTATAAAGAGACAGGGTCAAAACCACGAGGATAATACACTCTTCTATACAAATACAAATTAGATATACAAATAATACGCACCAGTTTTTCATTTCCGTCCACGTTCCTGGTGAAAGTGACTTGTACAGGCAACAACACAGCGTCGCGCACGTTCAGTGCTGCCACTTTGTAGCCTGTAGCGAGAGACGCCGCCCTGCAAGTAAAGAGAAAAATAGAGACAAACTTGTTTTGAACCCATTAACAATATTATAACAATTTATCCACTCTCTGTAATTTTTTACTTAATTTTTAGTATTTTATTGTAAAAGGTCAGCATCAGTGCGGCCGTAGCCAACACTGAGAGGCAGTGTTGGCTACGGCCCCACTGATACCTTACAAATACCGGGCGTAAAGCCCGAGAATCAGTAAAGATAATTAAAATTATAACTTAGATAAAAACGAGGGGAATAAACTGAGTTTTAATAAAAACTAGGGCACAAATTGACACGATACATAAGAAATTGGTGTTCGTTATAGTATGGCAGCCTTTAAGCCATTCGCCAATCTGGGGGCACGGCAGTGCCCCCGCCAAGTCGAGCGCGAAGCAAACACTGCCGTACCATCCTTTACTGGAACCATTTCGCCGCATTTTCAGGCCTCTATTTGAGAACTCTGGATGGGACTAGAAAGCTGAAATTTTCGTCATCTAGTAAGCTATATGGACACACTTTAAATCCAAAATTTCAAGTCGGTAGATCCTTTAGTTCCGAAGCTAAGGGAAAGCAAAGTTTCGCATTTATGACACTCACTCATGATCATCAAAATAGAACTATGTAGTACTTCCCATAAACTCAGAGAGCTGAAATTTGGTACAGAGTTAAGGTTTAATGGCCACATAAAGGGAAAACTATTAAAACTAGGATAATCGAATGATTGATTTAGAACGATTGATGAAGAACCTTCAGCTCAGCTGTATTAGTGATATGGTAATGCCCCCTTCTACTAATGGTACATAAAAAATCGACTGTCATTGCAAAAATCCAGCGTAGTGTGACACATCTTCTATAAATTTCTATAAATAAATCAATAAGCTCACGTTTCTACAAAAATAAGTGAAATCCCACCAAAAACATTCTGTAAAAACAAGCCAAGTCTCGATGGAACTGCTTGTTTGTCTCTAAAAAGTAATGAAATCTAGACAAGGTCGTGCCAAGTCTTAGATTCGTTACTGCGATTTCTTTATTATTATAGTTAATGTTGTGTGACTTGGCCGTTGTCTTGTACCCACTAACGTATAAAGAATGTTGAATGGCCAGTCATATATCGGTCATATATATATAGTCGGTGGGATAGCGGTTAGTGAAACTTGTTCGACACACTCATAAACCTCACGAAACTTGAAATCAAACCATTTGAAATCTGATGTTCCATCAGCAACAACATAGCTGAAGTCACTTCAGTCACGTTGTTGCTGTGCTGGACTATGATCGAGAGTGGAGCATATTTGTACTAGATAAGATCTGCATTAAAATGCAAGCAGGTTCCACTTCGGGCCACAGTGTTCGCTTGTATGGGTAACGTGTCAGGTCCTAACCTAGTGGTCAAATGTTTTACTGTAAACTTGGAAAATAGTTGATACATTACCTGTACACAGCCCCCATGGTAGCCGCCTCGTCTGCGTTGATAGAGCGAGCTGGCTCGTGTCCCGCCGCGCGCGCGGAGAGCCGCGTGCACTGCAGGCGCTCTGCAATACATAACATTACATTTTTAAGTAACGCGTTGCGAGGCAGAAGGACGGCAGGTGGACCAAAACATTAACGGACTGGAGACCCATGACTGGCCATAGAAACAGGTCGCCCACCAATGCGGTGGGTTGACGACATTAGAACAACCGCAGGGAGCACCTGGGCTCAATCTACGCAGGACCGGGACGAGTGGCGTACAAGAAGAGAGGCCTATGCTCAGGAGTGGGCGATAACAGGATGATGATGACGTTGATGACTGATTGTTTTTCAGTTTGTATACAATTATACCTCTGACTGCTTATGCTTCTTTTGTATGTATGTATAGAATTTAGATGAACCTAATGTAACATGCAGAAAACATAAAACAAAATTTATTATACATATTTTTTATAATAGTAAGCAAAATTTGTCTAAACATAATCACAAAGACGGAATACAGGTTTGCCCTTTAACATTGTTTGCCTGGTGGTAAGCATTAGCTATGGCCTAAGATCAATTATAATTGATCAGAATTCTCAAACAGATATATAATTATGTTTGTTTGAGTCGTATTTCCTCATGCCTGAGGATCGTGACTCCCCCGCAGAATTATCACGTTTTCTTGGGCAGATACTTTGTGGTGGGCGCCCATGACTACCCTCAGTACATGTCCTCGGATACAATGTGTTCTAATCACAGAACAGAGAAAACAATGGAAGTGGTGCTCGTAACTCCTGCCTGTGCCACAATTATGTAGAATATAGCAACATTCAAACA